>OY728167.1:549263721-549863721 GCA_963277665.1 Viscum album | reverse complement strand
GAAACTGGTATCTGCTCCTGAAGTTATCCCAATAAAGTAACCTGAGCCTGTCTCAGCTTCTATTCATGAACCTTTACAAGATCTTTCTACCTTTGTGATTAAGGATAATTTGAATGAATTTGGAGGCACCCTATTGGATGGGGTTGAAAATATCATGAATAATCAACCTGCTCATGTGAAAAACTTGAGTGAAAGAGATGATACCCAACTATTAGAGAACATTATTTGGAAGATTCATCCAAAATTGATTCATGAGATTCCGGAAGTCAGAGTTGAGAAAAAACTGTTATGTAATGAAATAAATTATCTCAATGGTATGGTGGAACATATGAAAAGAGTACCATAATCAAGACTATAACTTGTTTATCATCATGTTGAGAATGTTGGTAATAGGATTCCATAAAAGAAGCTTCCCTGATTCAACCTAATATAACTTCCTTAGCTGATAATGTGGATGACCGAAGCAAGTAAATAGTTCAAGAGATGTGTGATCTTGTTATTTGTCTGAACACGTTGATTAAGCAGTATAAGGGGTGTATCTAGGAAGTTTTGAATCAATTAACGTCCCTTAATTCAACTATTACAGCTTCTAGTGCTTCTGGACAATCATCTTGACCATTCTTGGACAGTGACTTGTTCAGAATAGTTTCCAAAGAATAACTTCAATCTGTACTCAGTAGTTCTGACAGAGAGTCTCAATCTCACATTATCAAGAATAGTTACAGAGTTATTGATTTAGTAATAATTCATTCTAGGATTTACAATAATGATCAACAAGAAATTACTAAAATGGTGGATTTATACTTTAATATTATTTTCTATAATAATGATATGATAAACCATTTCATGTACCTTGTATAAAATCTGATAGTCCCTCATGTCACTCAGTATTTCAAAACTCAAGTTAACAAGATGAAGGATATCACTCCATTGTTGGAAAAGTTCTTTGAGAACAAGGATGACTTTGAGAAAGCAATGCAGTATGGGGGTTAGATTATAGCTAACTTCATCAAGATTTTCAGGACATATCTTCTTGTTCTGAGCACTTTTATTGTGTCTTCTTCACCTATACCATTGCAACATGGTTTGCCTACCTTTTCATCCACTACCCTTTCCTCTACTTCTATGTCTATCTATCAAGCTCTATGTCAGATCAAAATTGTCATCCTTGACCAATAGTTTCTTCGGTCTTCCACTACACATACCTTGGATACTTTTGTTTTTGAAGGACTCCCTCTACCTTCACTGCCAATTGGTTCACCTTAATAATGAACTTCTACCTCTGCTCATTTGACTTCTAGTGATGCTACTGCCAAGGGAAAATAGAAGATAGCTGGTGCTGAATAGTAGTTAACACAATATTTATATATATATATTGTTGTATTTTTGTTTCCTATTGTTTGTAATGAAACTTTTTTATCCATCTAATGACCTGTGAATTTTTATTTTCTCCTCTCTTATTTAATTTTTTACTCATTTTGATAATCCCAAAGGGGGAGAAATATGCACACTAAGGGAGAGACACATCCACTAAGAACATATATCTCAGACACATGGTTTGTGATCATATAAAATGGAGAGATTGATGGACTCCACATGGTTTAATCCTATTTTATGGATTAGAATGATTTTAAATTATATACAACTTGTTAATCCTATTAATTTTGTCTCAAATCATGTTTACAGATGGTTGGTTACTTTATGCTTTAAAATAAACCTATCCAAGATATTTATTGCTATAAATCGTGTTTGATTAGTGTAAACTATATTTTAAATTGTATTCTAATGAGTTTAATTGATGAATGATTATGTCTAATTAATTATGTGGATATCACTTCTTATGTCTGAATAGAAATATTTGGCTATGCCTGAGAAACCGTGAGTCTTCCAGTGGTTCTGTTTTTCTGGAAAAGTTACCAGACATCATGAACGAGACACTATTACCCAGACACCGTGACCGGACACCGTGACCCAGACACCATGACCTAAACACCGTGACCAAACACCATGACCCAGACACAGTGACCCACACACCATAACCAGGAACCGTGACATGACACCTTGACTATTTTCAGATCTGTTGAAGTTTGTGACACCGATTCCTTTCTAAGACACCGTTTAGAGTTAGAAAAAAGATCATACACCGTGATCCTACCTCCGCATATGTGCTACCAGTTCCTGATCTCATTTAACTATGCCATCACAACTGTCTCACTACTCAATTGAAAAGAAGGATAAACTTCTCAATAAAGAAACCGATTTATGGAGAAACTGTTTCCAGAGAGATTGTGACATCGTTCATTAATATTTTTTGTAGTTTTAAATTTAATTTATAACATTTATGTTGGAGTCTTTTAAATGCACTGAAATAATTAAAATCTCTTTGTAGACATGTCACCTAATAGTACGAGACACGAGGTTCAGAATACATGCATCCTGTCGGCTCCAGCACATGCACTTATTGAATAAAAAGAAAAGAATGACTCATAAACAAGGTGCTGTAATAGAGAAGAAACATGATCATTCTTGAAGAAAATAACTGACACATGAAGCACGATAAATCTGAAGAACCCACTAAGAATTATCAAAACCAAAAGCTGGAAAATCACATATCAGAGTCAATAATATATTAATAATAAAAACGTCATGAAGAACACGAGCCAACACCAGACTTGCAGTACACAGTTTATTGCAAGAGGACTCGATTCTTACACCTGCTTCGACATATAAGTCCAAAGCAGTACATAATAACAATAATAGAACTTCTAACCTTAAATCATCATTTAATATTTCTTGTGTATTGTTTTTATCTTTTGAGAAGTGTGTGTGTGTTTGTATAAAATGACACACTATATCATGAATTATACTGGAGGTTAAAATATATCCTTCCTCTCACATCATTATACAGTTGTTTAATCTCACAAATATGTGTGGAAGAGGTCCATGTGTGACCTGGTAGCTCATACCCACAAAGAACAATGGAAGAGTTATTGTGGTCTGGACAGTCTTGTGCACTGTTGATTACCCCAATCTAGGGTGTGGATCATGTTTATTAATAAAATATTCTTGGTGGTAAGTTATCACCATGGGGAGTGGATTAGGTCTCGTTTGGAGACTAAACCACTTGTTTTATATCCTCTATGTTGTTTAATTTAGTTTTCTTTGTTTTAATATATAATTCATAAATCACTATATTTACATTGATAGTTAATCTTTGAAAGAAGTTGTAATTGATTTTATTTATTATAATAGATTCAAAATTAATATTAATAACTGCTATTAAGATTACTTAGAATTAGTCAATATTTTGAAAAGTTATTTAAAAAGACATACTTTAATAACTTTTTTACGTTGATTAACCGGGCTATATTTATTTTATTCAGGAACCGTTTCAGAAAATTTTTTAACATATTTTTTTTAGATACTGAATTCACCCCCTCTTTAGTACCCTACTCCAACCAACATTTACAATGAAATATTCGCGATGATATTGTAGATGTACTAAATTCATCCCTAATTTTATGTAATTTTTTGTTGTACTTAGTGTAATAATTTTTCATACCAAACTCATGTGTATATATATATATATATGGTTTTATAATTCTAATAAACTCTAGGTACTTTTGGATTTGAATCCTTGTAATAGTACCAATGTAATTAGTAGAAGGCACTGGCTCGGAGCAATATTGGGTCTGGTTTCTATAGATAGTATCAATTTATTTTTAGTAGAAATCTTGGGAACAAGATTTGGGAGAAAATAGATTATATAATATGAATCTATTATAGAATTTGATGATACATATATAATAACCCCCTTGAATTTTGGTATAGTAGAGACAATACATGTGTTTCTAGCAATACATCCCTTTAAGGATACTAGAAGTGGATGTAATTTAGGAATAAATATACATTAGAGTAACAACTCTGACAAGGTGCATCGAGCCTAACTTGGTGTAGCTTGGAAAAAGATAACGATCCATATTGCGCACCTAGTTTGAAACTCATGGGGGATATTCTAAGGACAATTCACATTTTTCTACAAACCCTTGTGAAGGATTTGAACATGTGATGAAAACAAATAACCAAGGTTAAAACAAAGGTGTTTTAGATTGATAATAAGTAATCATGATTTAGTAATAAAATAAATGGTATTATGGATAAAAACTAGTCCATGGAAGGATATATGTGAAAATAAGTGGTTAAAGTATTTATGTATTTTGGTTCAATTGAAAAACCTTTGTTAAAAATAGTATTTAGTGATTAACCATTTCTATTGGAATTCAATCATATTTATTCTAGAAATTATATTGACATATTTTTATAAAATGACACTTTTATGATCTTTGAAATCACATCAAATTCAACAAGGTCATAGGACATAAACCTGTGAGTGATGAATGATAAGGGTTTCGTGCCATCAACTAACCTACGCAATTTTATGGATCATATTTCATTGTTTTTAGCTGAATTTTTTTTTGAATAAATATTAATGATAAGATAGTACTGTTAATTTTTTCATTTAATAGATTTATTTCTTTATTATTTTAGTTTTTGAGAGTACTTATAGACAAATAGTTGGGCTTTTCACTCATCTATGTTCATTTAGATTCATTTGAAATGTATTTTGGCTCTTTTGGAATCAATTTCAATTTCTGAATGAATTCGATATTTGATATATCACAAAAAAATATGAAATTATATTTATATAAATATATCAATTAAGTATACTAATGTTGTAAAGTAATTATCCAACATTATGAAAATTTCATAAAAAATGTTGACATAATACCTTTGTTTTTGTTGAACTAATGGTCTTTTAAACCACCACATATTTATATATTTGAGGCCCTAAAATCCCTATTGGTCATTAAATTATTTGTGATTGATGACCTAAATCACCCTGTATAAATACTTATGCTTTTACTCCAAGTATATAACACTACATTCCACTAATGTTCCCATACTTAGAGACCTAGTAAAATATTAGACCACATGACCTTTTTAAATACCATTCTATCATTTATAGAGGATGTTATATAAACCCTTCTCCGGATGTGATATTTTAATCATTGGAAATATAAATAAATATATAAAAAATATAATGTTTTATATGAATGAATAAAAATTAATTAATTTGTGGATAATTTAATGCCCTGAAAATCTAAAGTAAGAACATTGCATTCAATAGCATGTATAAATCACAACACCTAGTGCGTATGGAAATATAATATCTCAATAATTTGTAATATATTTAATATTTTAAACAAATTTAATATTTTTTATAGCTTGAGATTAATGTGATACAGAGTTAGCATGTAACATACTAAACAACGAGTTCCTTCAATGGATTATGTGATAGGCAAGACCATGTTTTAACCGAAAAACTATATATTATTAAAATATTATAATTGTTTATAATAAGATATAAACTACATGTGAAATTTGTAGTTTTGAATAGTAATAAATAAATAATGAAAATATATTTATTAATCAAAAAATATGATGAATTATTCAGTTAAAAATAAATTAGAAATGAATATTGGAGAAAATTGAAAATAAATGGAATATTTAATAGAAAACTATTTTTATGATCACAAAGCTGTTTTAACCAAATAAATTGAATTAATTACAATTATTAAGTTACATTAATGTAATATATATACATATATATACATATTATCTTCAATATAATATTTTTTATATTCATCCAATAAATTTTATAATTATATTATTATAACAAACCCAATTTTACATATAAAACCCATATTTTTATTAAGGCATTTTATCTCTTTTTAATGGAGACCATATTATAAATCAAAATTGTAAAAATTCTAAAAAATTTTATTTAAAAATAAAAATAATATATTTAAATAGAATCATAAAAATTTTCTTTGGCTGAATTTTTAGAATTTTTCTCTGATGTTTCATTTTTTAATGAATATTGAAAAATTTAGAATATTAGTTCAAAATTGGTTTTTTATATAATATATTTACGAGGATCCATTAAATTTTATATTTTTTAAAAGTTAAATTAGATCATATTTTTTTCAATTAATCCAAATATGTTCATTTTAATTAATTTCACTTTGAAATTTACTATAAAAAAATAGAAAAAACATTTGAATGTTTTTACATTAAAAACCAACAATGTCGTCCCATATGTGGGATTAAATTTGAATTCATTTATGCTAGTTATGCTATTTGAATTTTTTAAAATTTATTCCATATTTAGGATCATAATAATTTATAATATATAAGACGTTAAACATATATTTTTTACTAAATTATTGGTGATGCTTATTGAAATTAATTACAACAATTAAAGTAAAATAGAGATTAGATATAGACTAAACATTAATATTAAGGGACCAAATTACCAATATACATTTCAAAGATCCCTTTTATAGCCATATATTGACCATATCATAACTTGTATTTACTTTATTCCATTATTGGATCTAATTTCAATGGGAAAACTTGGGTGGAATCCTCATTAACAAACTTTTTAAAAGTACCACTCATCCTCCACTATTAAAAGTCCTCCTCTCCTCCAATTTACTCACTCATCTCAAGAAAATTTATCTCAAATAGGATCTTACCAAAGATATCATAAACATACCCCCAATAATACTGTATTACTCCACTTTTTATGGAATCAATCAATAGATGCCTTTTGGTAAAAACCAAAAGGTGTTACCTGAATAAGAGGTAACAAACTTCCTCAAGCATTTTATTTTTATTTCAATTATATGCTCAGTAAACTCTTATTATTCCATGATTATATAAAAAAATAGTTATCCTAAAATTAGTATGATGTTTTATATTAAGGGTTCTACCTACACTTACACAAACCCCCATCTAATGGGTAATATACATATTGTTTACGTGAATGGAAAACTGCCTCCTCATGAAATGATGATTGTTAATTTTTCCTTTACCACATCTATTAGTGGTCATTACGATGGAAAATATATTCATTTATGATATATATTATATTTAAAATTTCAATACGATTATTTTTTTAACTCCTATATCTATATATTCAATTTTTTTAATATTATAACATCATTTGTAGAAGTGTGGTCTATCGACCCCTCAAGACGATACGATTCTTTCACACTATACATGGAACAAATAAAATATGGATTTAATTAAAAATATGTTACGTAAAAACTATATTTTATATTCATGAGATAATTAAATTTCTTTAAATATAATATATATCATTCTCTTTATAACCCTTTCGCACACAATAAAAAAGTGAAAACTTCATTCGTGGATATGTGGACTACCGCCTCCTTGACACAATGTGATTTATTTAACATCAATGGAGATATATATATATAACTATATATGATTAAATAATATGGGATTTTTTATATATTTATCATCCTATAATGATATAATATTTCTTAAAATCTTTCCATAATGATCATTGAAAAATGGGAACATTAATCATGCATATATATAGCCTACCATCTCCATGATTGTAACATTGGTTCATTTTTCATAACCATATTTAATGAATGGTTTTAAAAGTTTAATTTATTTAATAATATAATATTAATATAATTAATATTATTCTAGAAATTCTATATAATTTCTCCTTTGATTATAGTTGAGCTACCAATGTTGATTTTGACACGTAAACTGAATTTTCTCAAACTAGCCGATGTAAACATATTTGATTAATTGGTATTATAAAACATGATAATAATTGAAATTAAAGTAATGATAAAAAATAAAATTTTATAAATATAATATATAATTAAGATAGTTTAATTCTAGAATAATTTAAAGGATGTTAAACCTACAGGAATCTCAAGGAAAGAGAAGTTTTCTAAATTTATATTCCATGAAGACTTATTTGATGTTATACAGTAAGTTTGTTTTATTTTATGTATATATTTACATTGAAAATAATATATCATGAAACTATTTATTCTCACAATATTATCATTTAAGTTTAATGTTATCCCTTCAAGGATATTATGATTCAAATGTTTCAAAGTGGTATGGGACACTTTATATTTTTTAATGAATGTTATCCTCAAGAACACTTTTAATTATTATATTTTAAATCTCACATACTCTTGTGATTGTTAACATTATCTTGAAATAATCAATTTTTATGGGAATATAATCTCTTATATACAGTCAAAACACATGTACTTTTTCTTATAATATAATGAATGAATAATTCTTCATGATAATTTTTTGTTCAATTTTATGTATTTCATCTAAGGGGATTCATGTAAAATGTTACTATTTGAAAAATAATATTAAACCCAATTAATTTTCATTGAAATATATTAATTCTTCATTATCTTAAATATTATATGATTATGTGTATAATTATGTGAATATCAATTTATTTATTTCCACTTCTATATGTGGATTTATAGTTGATACACATAATTTACTCATTAATAGATTCCAACTCCAACATTATGATCTTTTCAAGGGTTTTTGTGAAAATATAAATTTGTTCAAGATTATTTAGACCTAAATATCCTTGAGAGAAAATTATTTAATAATTATATAATAATCCCTTTAATTTTATTATCCACCGGTTACTCGTGACACTTATTAAGTAATATTACGATTTTCCACTCTTTTGTACTCATAATGTTTTAGCAAATGTTTTTAAGGAAACCATACTTCATTTCAATATTTTTACGGAGGAACTATTTTCATTTAAATACCTCATTTTATAAAAAGGCTTTCATATTATTTTAACATGATTTAGTATTGAAATTTGTAACCTTTTTTCTTTTACCAATTTTTTCAAAGTAATATTCTTATAACAATCCAAACAAGGATTTTTTTCTATCCATTTTACCATTAAAAAGGTATTTACTTTTTCCCTCATATGTAAAGTACATATTTACTCACCATAATTTCCTTAAAGTTTGATTTTCATGTTTAAAATTTAATATTTATAGGAAATGTATTCAGAAGTGATTGTCACATAATTTTTTTTCCAAAATATTTTAAAAAAATAGACTTTCCTCATGAATGTTTTTTAAAAGATTTTTTATTTATATTCATCAATGAAAACAACCCTTTATTTTACTCTACCTGGGCTATATATTATTGATACCACCCTAATTCTTCCTCTGGATTGTTTATTACTGATTTGGATATGGATAGTATTCACATTAACTTACATGATTTATTTGTTAGTCCCTATGAAATATTCCATCTCCTATGATCATTGAACATTGAATTCCTCCAAAATTATCTATTTAGTTTTTAATAGATATTATTATTACCGAAATTATATACCATTTTACATAGGGTGTCAAATTTCAAAATTATTTGATTATTGAGGGAACTATTTATAATTCCATATTCATTATTCAATAAATATATTTAATAAGGAATATTATTTGTTTAGACAATTTAATACAATATATTATTTAGAAAAAAAATGAAGGGTGGGGCCCAGAAATTATATGGAACATTTATGAATTGATAGGTTCTCATGAGAGAAATAAGTTTCACAAATTAAATGGGATTCTACTTGATGTTTGAAAATAACTTATGAATGGTCTTTACGTTATATGTATTCATGTTCCATAGACATGAAAAGTATTAAGAAGGCATTACTTTCATTTAATTTTATTTATTATTCATACTTGATATTATATGTATTAATATATTTAGGTGCTTTTATTTTTTAGTTCATTTATTAAATGACATGTATTTTAGTTTCTTTCATTTCCAAATTTATTTTTCCTTATCAAGATATTTGAATCGAATGTGTTTTATGTTAACTTCAATTATTTTTTACTCACATCCTTTTCAACCTATTGGTTACTTGGAATGTGTGTTCAATTAGTCACAATTCCAGAATTATTATTCTCATTGATTAATTTTTGCTTCAATTTTATTTTTCCCACACTGAGTATTTTAACTAACCGTTATTATGTTTCCTTTCCGTAAGAATCCAAGCGGTTTAGTATGAATGATATAAATGGATATAATATATGTAATAAAGTCATCCTTAATGTTATTTATAAAAATAATTATTTTTAATTACTCTACTAATTTATAACAAAATTCTTATGTGTGTATCTACTTTACAAATACTACTAAAATCTTCGTCCTTTGTAATTTTATTCCTTTTAATCATTCCAATGTAATGGATATGAGACACCGGATCTAGGAATCCAGGGTTGTTTCACTATATTTGGTATCAATGGATATTTATTTGAAAAATTGGGTACTATATTTAGTTAAAATAGATCAGATAATGTAACATAATGGTAGAATTTGAGGATAAGTATAGACAAATACCCTCAAATTTTGGTAATGTGGATACTGTGTAGGTCTTTCTAGAAATGCACCCATTTCTGGTTACTAGAAGTAGATGTGCTTCTAGAATAGATTTACATTTTAGTATCAACCCTGACAAGGTGTGTTGGGTCTGACTTGTCGTAACCTGGTACATGACAAAATTCTTTACTAGACACCAGGTTTGACACTCTTATTGGATAAACTTAAGATAAATATCATATTCTATATGAGACATTGTGAATGATTTGATCATTTGATGAAAATATATAATTGAGGTTATAACTAAGGTGTTTTAGATTCAAAATAAGTTATTATCATTTATAAATACAATTAATTATATTATGGATAATCTCCAGTCTAAGTAAAGATCTTTGTGAAAATAAGTGGATGAAGTATTTATGTATTTGGGTTCTATTGAAAACCATTGTTAATGGATATTTATTTATTGTCCTTTTTCAAGGATTTTAATCATTTTTATTTTGGAAATCTTAGTGACAAGTTTTTTTGAAAATGATAACTTGTATTCCTTATAAAAAACCATCAAATCCGAAATGGTTGTAGAACATGAACCCATGACCAATGGATGATAAAGGTTTGACACCATCCACTAACCTGTGCAATGTGTGAGTTGATATGTCATTGTCTTTAGTTGGTAAATTTAATGAATAGATACTAATGAAAAGTTATAAGTGTTACTTTTTTGTTTTATATATTACTGTAATTACCATATTATTTTTGTAGAATAGTTTGATAAAAATAGTTTGACTTTTATCTATTTTATAGCCCTTAAGATCTTTTCGAAAAACATTTTTGGGCATCAGGAATCACAATTCATTATTGAATTAATTGTAAAATTCATCAAAGAAAAAAATATATTGAAATTATGATTATTGAATTATTTCAATTAACTGTACATAGGAAGTAAAATAATTACACCACAATAGGTAAATGAAAGAGAAATAAAAATGTTTCCTAAAAAATTATTTTTTATTGAACCAATGGTCTTCTGAATCTTCAGAGATTTATGGATTTTGGGCCCTCAATATTATATTTACCATTAAATTGTTTGTGATTGATGACCTCAGTCAATACCTATATATATTTACACTTTTCATCCATGTATGTATCTCTACATTCCACTAATATTCTCCCACTCAGTGACCTAATTATATGTTACTTCATGTTACCTGTGTACTTCTAATTCTTTCTTTTCTAAAGGATATTTTATGAACCCTTCTTAGGATGAATTATTTTAATCATATAAAATAGAAAACAATATAATACCAAGATCAAGAATAAATTTTAAGGCATTAAATAAATTATGGTGTGGAGAATGTAATTCCCCAAAAATCAAATATAGGTATGTTTTATTCAATAGTGTATATGACACACAACACCAATCATGTAAGGGAGTTTTAATAACGCAATGTTTTATCAATGGAAATTACCTTCTTATAATTATTTCATATGGTATAATCAAATAAAATCACATAGAGAACAGAATACAAACATTATAAATAATTAATTAATGGAAGAAAAGGTGTTTCTAGAAGATAATGAACCTATAGCGGTGAAATAGTAACTTGATCATTGGAATAGTAATGATACCATAATGAATAGTAAACTATAAAATTAAATAGTAACCTCACCAATGAAAATATAAATAAAAATTAACCATCTTATAAATAAAAATATTATATAATTATATCATAGTATACATAATTAAATATTTTAAAATTTTCTAATTATGTTTTGGTATTTTTGGAAGGTAGAAATATTTAATTACAATTTTATGAATAATTTGATTATTTTTTTAACAAATAGTTTCATTAAATATATTCATAATTTAATATTTTGTTGTATTATTATTATATTATAATTTTATGAGACCTTAGTTATTTTTTCAACATGGTATGAAATTATTTATAAATTTAAAATCTTTATTTTTCATGTAAATTATGCTTTTACTTAAAAATTAAGCATCTCATATTTAGAAAATTATATTTAAAAACTATTTTCAATGAAAAATTCTACACATAAAAAAATTAGGGTGAATTTTTGGAATTTTTATGAAATACCCGAATTTTTTGGGAATATTAAAATACAAAAATTTATGGTATTTATACATTATAGGTTAAATACACTATTTCATAAGTAATATCTAATGTAAGAATAATAATATCAAAATTCCCTTGATTATTTTATTATTATTTTTTATAATTATCATACTATTTATAGTACTGAGCCAAAATAATAAACTAAATATTAAAATAATGAGAAAACGACCATTATGTCAACTGTGAATACCACCCCTCACCACATCTTCTCTTCACAAATATATAGCCTTGAGACATGTCCAATTCAGATAAAATATACTAACAATACCCTCCCCCACATACAAGTGATTTTGGTCTAAAAAAAGACCAATCCCCTAAGGAGGATTTTCAAGAACAAGGAATCATGACGTAAAATCCTCTTCAATATTTTTAATTTCATTTGAAGTTCCTTTATTTTCTTTTTCTATCCCCACCTCCCCACATAAAAATGTTATGAAAAATTCAGTACCCTAAAAATTATGAAATTTTATTATGATAATAGAATAATTCATCCTCATCTCTCATTCCCCCTCCTTTTATACTGATAATGAAAACATCATATGTGATGTTTTAATTTATGTCATTCAAGGACGATGATGTTTTCAATTCCCATTATCGTCGTCAAGGATCATCATGAAACCATTTCTATGGTTCAAAAAGATTTTGATATATCTATTATATCATATTTAATGTTATATAATTATTTTATACACATGATATCAATCTATATAACAAATTGTGTTCGTTGTGATCAAAAACTGCCAAAATAAACCCAAACGATTATCATTAACTATTTATCTAGTGAATCATACTCATTACATAAAACCAAAGGGTGTTTAATTCCTATTTAACCTATGTGTTATCATAAATAACATATATGTTAAATTTTGTAAAATTAACCCCACTTTACACAACCTTTAATACATTAATACAAGTAAAATGATCATGAAAATCATGGAAACCAACACTCTTCAACGATGAAATTTAACACTATATCTAATTAAAAAAGACATGAATCGACTTAATAATATTATAATAAACCAATTAAATGTATAATTTTTTTTATATTTATTAATTAATGAAATTAATTTGATTATTCGGGAAATTGATTTCAAGTGATGAACACCTTCCATTATAAGGAAGGGATTCTACCTAAACCTATATTATTCCTTTGGGTTATTCTTTCACTCTTTATACCCAAATGACTTTATGTTTTTATTTTATTTAAATAATATAAAAGTTGTTTATATTTTAGAAACTTATGTATCAACATCTATAAATCAATTTTTATGTATAGAGATGTTTTTAAAAGCTTCCCCACTTAATTGTTCCGGACAAGAAAACCTGATTTAAGGGAAATTCCCAAATTATTATCCATTTTAAAGTTATCTACATAATATGTTTTAATCCACCATTATTTACCAAAAATATATTTTTTATTATGAAAATATTCATGGTTCACTTCTAGTTTTATATGAAAAATTATTCCATTTTCTGGTTAAATTTCTTTTATATTTCCCTTAAACTGAACTAAAATGTATATTTCTATAGTTTCTAATATGCAATTTATACATGTTTTCACTTCATTTTGACATAATTTATAATGATATATTACTATTTTCCTTTATAAATTCCCAAGTATGATTCATATTATTTCATTCTTGGACACTGTTTTGATATTCCCCTATGTTATGACTTTTTGACAAGATTATGATACCCAATTATTACTATGGGTATCCCTTATGTTAATATTTGATTCCTCATGGATTAATTTTCATGTGGAATACATATTAATGGACATTTTATTAGGGGTTCACCCAAATATAACTCTAATTCATTTGATAATTATTAATATCATGGGACATCATGCACAACAATCTTGGTGGTTGGACTTGACTTATACTCCATGTGGAATAGTCCTGGTGGTTAACCTTTACTCGTGCTCCATCATGTGAAATGATCCTGAATCTGGCATATGTCATGTTTTATGTTTTTGTAAAATATACTATGATACCAAAAATACATATTTAATAGTTCCTTTTGTATATCCATTCTTTTATTTCATCTTATTATTCCTTATAACCCATATGTTATTCTTTATTCATGTGTTTATCCAAGTACAAAGATTTTTAGATAATCCATTTTTTCACATTATATAATAGAAATACTATGAATATGAAAGGTCTCAAAGGAATTTAGGATCTCATAATGTATAATTAATAAATAGTTTTCTTATTTAATCCCATGTTTTCAATTTTATGTACCTATTCTTCCTGTGTTACTAGACTTTGAGATCCCTGGCATGTAATTTGATAGTTAATTATGTATAGAATCATATAATAATATGGAAAAACTTGTAAGAACTCTATTGTTAATATTAGTGTAAGGTGTGGTTATTTGTTCAGATTAGCAATAAATTACTTTAGTATGAACCCTAAGAATAAGACTACGTATGAGATAACATCCATAAAATTTGGTTAGAATATATTTAGCGGTTAATTAAGAAAATACATCAATGTCCGGATACTATAAGTGGACGTCGTTCTAGAATATATATACCTAGGAGAAAAAACTCTAACAAGGTGTTACAGGAAAATCTTAGGGAAACATGGTACATAACAATGAGCCTTACTAGACACCAAGTTTGAAACTCCAGGGTAATATGATTTGGTAAATTCATAATCTATTTATGAATAACTATTAAGGGAAAAACCTATCAGAGTGTATGTATGGATATAAACGTTTGATAACCTATACTGAAACCTAAGAATCAAAATTTTGGATATCTATTTATAATAAAAGTTTATCTATTTTTGTTCAATATTTTTTTACATTAATATTAGCTATTTATTCAATCCCACTATTTCCACTTTCAATACATAGTTAATGGAGGGAAATAGAATAAAAAATTACAACAATAAATGTGAAAAGTAACGTGACTATTTCCAAAATGAGAAGCCAAATATGATCAGAATGTGCGATCAAACATCGTGATATAAATTTTTTAACTTTCTCAAGTTATGAATAATAACGTGAATCGTGTGGAACACCCTCTTTATCCTAATAAAGAAAAATTTACTCTAAAATAATTCATGTGAAAAATTTCTCCCATATTAAGTAGATCTTTTCATCCCCTCCTCATATAAAAAATAATTAAGTCCATTGAAAATATATTATCCATCCTCCACTGCTCTGAAGAATAAAATTTTGTCCTCGTGTTCCATCATTTTTAGGGGAAATCTGATTAGTGTTGAACACTGATAAAAAATATGAAGACCATAGTGGAAATTGATTCCATGGATTGGGAGTAATTTTTGAAAATGTTTTTTAATAAATATTTTCCCCAAACCCTCCATCTAATTAATTGAAATAGAGTAACTCATAGTCAATAAGAATTAAGATGAGTCTATTGGAGTGTGTGAGGAAAACACTACAAGGATACAATAGGCCTCTAGCTTTGTCATGAACACCCAAATCTAGGTGGATAACTTCTATATCATACCAAAAATGATTCTAAAAAAAGTGTTGGATATTCAAGACATTGATAGTTATGAGGAGGTTTTCTGTTGTGCCCCCAATGTTGAAATGGATAACAGAGACTCTCAATGGTATCATGGTAGTAGTAAAAAATCATAAAATAGAGTATAATATGGGTGGATCAAAAAAAAAATCCCACGATGGAAAGAAGGAAAAATATCCTACACGTCAAAATTGTGGGAAGATGTATCTTGGGAACTGTGTAAAGGAAACCAGGAAATTATTTAAATTTGTAAGAATGGGGAATCATCAAAAAACTACTTAAGGGATATGAATAATTTCACAAATATTGAAGAAGAAAGGATGTCTTATATCAAAACTCATCCAACATAGTAGTGTATAAACTGCATGGAAATTGGAAATTTGGAAAACCAATTCCCTAAGCCAAGGTTTGTTGCAAGAAATTAATACGAACCTCCATGGCATCAAGGAGAAAAATATTATATCACTACTAATGAGGTGGATCCACAAAATGATGTGGTGATAGGTATGCTGGTAATTCATTCAAAAGTAGTGAACATACAATTTGATTCTGGTTCGGTGCATTCTTTCATTTTTTCCATGTTTATTAGAATAATTCAAACACCTCAACAAAATATGGAGGTTGAGCTATCTGTGAGATAAAAAAATAGGTAAATTATTGCATCCAATGTATATAACTACTTCCTAGTTAATGTTTGTTGATTTAACCTCACAATAAATATCAACATACATTCTTTTTTAGAGTTCTATGCTATATTGGGCATGGATTGGTTAAATTTATACAAAAAAAAATAAACTATTAGAAAAGGGATATCACCCTTAACATCCCAAAGAACCCTCCAATTTTATAAATGTGTATAGAGGAGGATGAATCTTCATTATAATTTTCATCTCAAGTGTGGATATTAATTTCTCAATAGAAATAATATATAACTTAAATTGTTGAGAAAAATGAGAGAATCATTCCTGAATAAATGACCATTTTATGGGACTGCACTGATTTCCCCCCAGAGAATTTCCTTCTCTTCCTTCTATCTGAGCGGTAGTGTTCTCAATTGAACTTATTCTTATATCTCTTAATATTTCATATAATCCTTATAGAATGTCCACTGTACAGAGAGAAGAGATAAATAAGTATTTACATGAGAATATATACCATGGTTTTATATACGAGAGTGCCTCACCATGGGGTGAACCAGTCCACATCGTTAAGAAGAAGGATGGATCCATGTGCCTCAACATTGATTATCATGAGTTCAATAAAATCATTAAAAAGAACTATTATCCCCTACCTCAGATAGATGACTTGTTAGATCAACTATACAAGGTATTTATTTTTCTAAGGTGGACCTTTAGTCAGAATATCATTAATTAATGCTGAGGAAGGATGATATTCCAAAGAAACCTTTTTTGAACGATGTATGGGAACTATGACTTAATATTTATTCCTTTTAGTATCAATAATTCTCCATATATTTTCATATAATTATTAAATATTGTCATTAAATATTATCTCAACAATTTTTTTTAGTCATTATCAATGATATTTTAAAATACTCGAAAACCATGGATGAACACAAGGAGTATTTAAATACTATGATAAATACATTGAAAAGGGGGGAACTATATAAAATGTATATTAAATGTAAGTTCTTAATGAAAGAAGTATCACTCTTGTGGAATGTCATCACCATAAAAGGGATATTTTTGGACTCATCCAAGATAAAGGCAATCAAAGAGTGTCCCATGCCAGAAAATGTAATGGAGATTCATTGTCACTATGTCCTAGATTGGTATTACTGATGATTTTTGAAGAAATAATCATGATTTTAAAAACTAACAATGAAGATCAAATTTAAGGGATTGATGTTTACATGGAATCAAGAATGAGAGGAAAACTATAAGGAAATAAAGAAGAGGATTATCGCAGCACTAATACTCACACTTCCATCATGTTGATAACTATTTGTAGTGTATAATAATGCATAAAAAATGATTATCCTATGTACAGATGCAAAATGAAAAATTTATTGCCTATTCCTGAAGGATGTTGGAAATCCATGAGCAAAACTATCCTAGACATGATTTGGAGTTTACTGTTGTGTTCTTCATGTTGAAAATATTGAATCTTAATCTATCCAGGGAGAACATTGTGATATATACTAGTCAAAATATTCGAAAATATATATTAACATAGAAGGATATTAATATTCACCAGCAAAGATGTTTATATCATGTCATTGATTATGGCTGCTGAATCCACTACCATATTGGGAAAAAAACAAGGTTGTAGATGCTCTAAGTAGAAAGGATATTGAGTCCTTACCAATGATGAGAAATGAGAAGGATCCAATCTTCTTATATTTGAAAAATATGGACATGGGAATCATTATGGAAGGAACAATATAAATCCTCTCTCTAATGATTTCTCAACCATCACTTATGAAAAAAAACGGATTCTGAATGGAATGGTGTAGACATTTTGGAACGGGTGTAAACTATTAGAAATTTTAAATCCTTTGATTTCATTATCAATGACGATGTATTCGTAAGATTTTTTTCATGACTATTTTTACAAACTGCTTAAGAGAAAAGGAAGGATTTTCTAAATGATTCATATAGCTCATCCTTATCTATTTACCCTGGGAGCACAAGGATGTATCTAGATCTTCAAGAGAACAATTGGTAGAAAAATATGAGGGAGATTTCTTAATATTAATCAATGTTCTTGTTATGCAAGTAAGTGAAGGATGAAAGGAAAAAATTATAATTATTTGATGAAACCATAACCCATACCAACATGAAAATAGAGAGACATCACCATGGGCTTTGTCACTAGACTTCCAAAGACTTCAAAATGGAACAATTCTATATCGGTTGATGTGGATCGTCTTACAAAGACATTAATCTTTATATATATTCATGTTGAATTATACATATATAAACATGCATGGATATATATCAATTTTAGGGTAAGGATGCATGGAGTATCCCTATCGATTGTATCTGATCGATACATGAGATTCCCCTTGATGTTCTGGGAAAGTATCCAGCATGATCTTTGAACTATGTTGAACCTTAGTACATCCTATCATCATAAATCTTATGGAAAATTTGAGTGAACTATTATGAAAATGGAATACATGGTGATAGAATGTTATATGTAATTCAAAGAAAGATGAGACTAACAACTACCTCTACTTGAGTTCTCTTAAATAAACTGTTTCCACTAAATCATCCAATTCGATTCATCTGAATCCATTTATGTGAAATGGTGTAGAACAACGATATGCTTGGACAAATTCAGTGAGTGTAAGATACTAGGACCTTAAATGGTTGATGTAATGGATGAAAATCACAAAACCATTGTGCATCACATATAGTCATCCCAATGTTGACATAATATTTATAAAAGAACTCGTCGATGAGAACTTGATTTTAGCATTAGATATATTGTCTTCCTTCAAATATCTCTGTGGAATAATGTAATGAGATTTGGGAAGAATGTAATGATAAGTATTAGGTACAGTGGATCCTTTGAGTTTCCTGATCAAAACAGAGTTGTGGCCTATCGACTAGCACATCCACCTACCACTATTCACGTACATGATGTTTTCAATGTATCCCTCTTGAGGATGTACATTCCAGATACCTCACATGTTCTGAATTCATTTGTGGTATAGTTATAATTTTATATCTCACACATTGAGTAACAAGTTAAGATCACGGTTCTCAGATATGAAGTTTTACACAACAAGACTACTCTCATTATTAGTGTAGTATATAGGAACCATAAGTATGAAGAGGCAGGATGGGAACCATTGGAATTGATGGTAGAAATTACCCACACCTGTTTTCAACATGGAATGTAAAATAAAATTTCAAGGGTGAAATTTTATAAGGGGTAAGAATGTATCAACCCAAGGTTTTATCAATGGAAATTCCCTTCTTATAACTATTCAATATGGAATAATCTCATAAATTTATAAAGATCACACAATACAGATATTATTATTAATGAATGAATGAAATAATATGTGTTTCTAGAAGTTAAGAAACATATAATGATTGAATAATAACATGAACTTTGAAATAGATTGAGAACCTTATGAATAATAATCCTAAATATTGAATAGTATCCTCACCTATGACAGTATGAATAAAATTTATCCATCTTATATGTAAAAATATGATATAACTATATCACATTATAAGTAAATTAATATTTTAGAAATTAAAAATTATGTGTTGGTATTTTTTATGTCATAAATATTTTTGTACAATTTAATGATTAATTAACCATGTTAAAAGAGAATTTATTTTCATAAAATGTATTCATAAATTAATATTTTGATGATTTATGATTATAAGATAATTTTATAAGGACTTAGTCAATTTTTTGAAGTGTTATAAGATCAATAATAATTTTAAAATATGTATTTTTTTAGTAAATTATTATTTTAAATAAAAATTAGATTTCTTATATTTATATATTTTTTTTAAAATGGAGTTTATTTTTGAGTTTTACATGTCAAACAATTGTAAGGGTTTATTTTTGGGATTTTCCAGAAATACATGGATTTTTTTTGAATAGTAAAACATTGTAATTTACTATATTTTAACACTACAAGTTAAATACAGAATTAATTGACTCATCACTGATGTATGAACCATAATATCAAACATTACCTCATTATTTTAATATTTTTTTTGATATTTCTTAAAATATACAATGAATTGAGTGAAAATAATAAACTAATGATTAAAATAATGAGAAAACACCCTTCTTCTCCACTATAAATACCACCCTCACCACCTCTTCTCCTAACACATCTCAAACCTTGAGACTTTTCCAAATTATACTAAAATATTCTCCCATTACCGTCTACAACGTCCAAGAAATTTTGGTATTAAAAAAACAACAAAACCAATCTCATGTGGAGATTCACAAGAAGAAGGGATCAAGAGGTAAAACACTCTTTCTTTTCTTTTGAATTTTTTCTTGTTCCTAAAATTTCGTTATCTCTACACCCCTCACTTCATCCAAATGGTATAATAACTCATATAACATATATTCACTATAATTTTAATATGATAATGTAATAATGAATCGTAATACCCCCTTCCCCTCCTTTTATACTAAGAATGAACCCACTGTTTGTGATAGGTTAATTTATCGCATTCATGGAAGACACTGTTTTAAATTTCCATTACTGTATTCAATGATGGTCATGGAACCATTATTATTGTTGAACCATATTATAATATATGCATTATATTTTATGTGATGTTCGAGAATAATTTTAAAAAATTGATATTATTCTACATAACAAAATGACTTCATTATGATCAAAAACCACAAAAATAAACAAAAATGATTATCATTAACTATTTATCTCATGATTAATCCTCATTTCTTAAATCCAAATTATTTATAAGAAACATTTATCCTTTTAACGATCATAAATAAAATTTATGTTCAATTAGGGATAATTAACCCCACTTTACATGATATTTCATAGATGTATACAAATAAACCGACCTTGAAAACCAAGGAAACAAATGCACCCAAACAGTGAAATTGAACAATATAACTCATCAACAAGTTAATGAATGAACTTCACAAAAGTATAAAAAATAAAATAAATTTAATATTTTATGTAATTATTAATTAATGAATCTAATTTTTTTATTCATGACATTATGATCAGGTGAAAAACACATTCAGACATATGGTAAGGGATTTTACCTGATCCACCATGTTTTAAAAGTTTCTATACTGAATTATTCTCGATAAGAATGCCTGATTAATTGTAACTTACAAAATTATTACCCATTTTCATGTTCTATCCAAAATATATATTAATACACCATCATTTTTATTAAATCGATCTTTTTATTATGAAAACATTATTGGTTCACCTCTGGTTTTATATGAGTGATTATTCCCTTTTCTTCTTGAAATTATCTTTAATATTTTCCTTAAACCACAATAAAATGTTTTCTTTCTAAAATTTCATAAACACCCTATTTACATATATTAATTATAATTTGACATAACATATCATGATCTATACCTATTTTCCCTTATCAATCCACATGTATGATTTAAATCATTCCATTCATGGACACCATTGTAATATTCCATTAGGTTATGCCTTTTTGACAAGATTATGATACCCATAGCTTACCATGGGTAACCCAAATGTTTATGTTTGATTTATTATGTATTATTCTTCATCTATAAAACATATTCATGAACATGTTCTGATGGGTGCACCAATATAGTGCTCCAATGCATTGGGTAATGTTTATTCTCATGAAAACTCATATGAAATGGTCTTGGTGGTTAGCCTTGACTAATGCTCCCTGTGAAACGGTCTTGGCGGATAACCTTGATTCATTCTCTTCCATGTGCAATGAGCCTTGAATCATTATTTTGTCATTTTTATGTTGTTTACACATCTCTTATGATAATATTATTTCATATATTATATTTCATTATGTATATCTATGCCTTTTATTTCATCTTATTATGCATCATAACCCAATTGATATGAATTTGTGTTATGTTTATTCCCTTGTTGGAATTTTTAGCTCATCATATTTTTTCATGTTATCCCTATATTATAATATTAATATATAAAGGATAAATTTATTTAGTGTGTGGAATATCCAAAAATGGGTTTCTTTAATGGATTGTGTCACATGGAAGACAATGTTTTAATCGAAAAAAAATTTATTATTAAAATATTATTATTTAATATAATAAGTTATAAACTAACCATTAGACTTATAGTTATTAATATTGATAACTATCTTATGAAAATAAAAATCTAAAACAAATATTATATGAATTCATTAGTTAATAATTAATTATAAATGACAAAATGTGAAAATTGTAAATAACGGAAATATTTTAATGAAAACTGTTTTAATGCTAAGAAGGATTTATTACGCAAATAAATAAAATTAATTAAAATTATTGAGTAAAATTAATTTAATATAAGTATATAATATATTAAATATAATATTTTTAAAATTCATCCATTATAGTTTCTATGAATAAGATAAGAACAAACCGATTTTAACACATAAAAAACTATATTTTTATTAAGGGACTTTTACTGCATACTAATTGTGAAGAAAATTTAAATCCAATTTTTGGAAATTTGATAAATTATTTATGTAATAAAAATTATTATTTGAAATTGATACATAAAAATTATGTTAAAATTGATTTTTTTTCTATTTTTCTATGTATTAACATAATTAATGAATACGAAAAAATACAAATTCTTAGATAAAATAATATTTTTATCTAATTTACTTATAAGGATGAATTACATTTTAAATTAGTTTTAAAAATTAATTAGATCATATTTTTATCAATTAATCCAATGTAGTTCATTTTTATCAATATCACTTTCAAATTTTTTATAATAACAAAGCAAACTTTAAAATGTTTTTACCTTAAAAACCTTCATTATAGTCTCGTCTATAGGATAAAATTTAAATTAATTTCATCCAATTATATGATTTGAATTCAAAAAAATAGATTCCATATTTTGAATCATAATAAATTATAATGTTTAATAATTTCAACTGATTTTTTTCGCAAAATGATTAGTGAAACTGAATAAAAATAATTACAACAATTAAGGTAAAATTATTCTTAATAAGGGACTAAAACTTATTCTTAAGTACCAAAATAAACTATAAATTCGTCCAAGAGACATTATATGGAAATATTTGGACCCTACTCTCCCATTGATTGAGTTTGTTCAATTATTGGATTTTTATTCAATAGGAAAAACATTAGTGGAATTCCCTTTCCCAAAATTTAAAAGATTGCCACTTCTCTTCCACTATAAAAGGCCTCCTCTCCTCACAGTACCTCACACATCTCAAGACAGTTTCGTAAGACCACGATATAACCAAATATCTTCTAAAAATATCTCCCCTCATCATATAATCCCCCCTTTTCAAAATTTAATCCAAAGATGCATTTTCGTACAAACCAAAAGGAGTTACCCAGATAAGAGGTAACAAACATTCTTTGGATTTTCAGTTTTATTTCAATTTTCAACTCCCCAAACTCTTCTTATTTCAAAATTATATGAAAAAAATAGTATCCTAAATATAACATTATGTTGTTATTTTTAGGTTTATACCAACCATCATAATGTGTAATTTTCATTACTAATTCACGAAAAAGGAAGATATGCCAAAAAACAACTCACGAAGGCATGTAATAATGATGGCATGGAGAGTCAGTTTTAACAAAGTTGGACCCCACTAAGGGAGAATAACCATGAATTGTAATGAAATGGAATTGTTCAATGTGGTCTGCTTCGGTGGCTAGGTAGTCAGAAAATAAATTCCCATATCGCTAGGTATGAAGGATGGTCATCTGGTTGGTCAACAACCTCTTACAAATTCAGATAGAGTACTCAGTAGACCAAGGAATAGGTCCATTACATGAAACTGCATTATAAAATGTATAGGATTTGGTCTCAATTTCTTTGAGAGGGATATTTAATTGATTTAAATTATTCATTATTATGGGTAACACTTGGGATTCATCTTGGAGATAATATCCATCCCCAAAGAAGGAATAAAAAAGAAGATAAAATTGATCCCCATGAATACCTTATCACACCTCCTTCGTGAATGGAACCCAAGTGGTAGGATCCATTTGTCTTTAGTCTGTTTCCTTCTTAAGGAGGAAACCAAATGATCCATCTCTATTGAGCATAATTATTTTTCAGGATGGAAGAGTGAAAAGGTATGATGTAATTGATCGACTAAGCTGCCTCAGTGTCACCACATAAACTGGCCGAATCCAAAATTAAAATTTTTCTTTTTGAACAAGATACCAGGGATATAACTGAGAGAGTTATAGATCCAGATATTATTCCTATAAGACCATATGAGCTAGTATCCTGCTAAAAGTATAACACCCATGAAATTTCTTTCCACACCTAGTCTTTCCACTCCCTAAAAAAACTGACGAAAGAAGAATTCATAGGTGTACTATTGTGCCACCCAACCTGTGAATTGCCTAAAAATCCCAAGATAAAATTATCCGACTCACTATTAAGGAAAACAATATTCAATAGATTCATCCCTTGGATGACTGTAGTAAACTCTTTTGGAGAAAAGGGTAACATTATACTACTGGATATTCTCCTTAGTTGGAAAGACTTTGTGTCAGACTTGTAAAACCATAAAATTGAACCTAGAATGTTGTTCCTTACACCATAGAGTCTTAACCTGAGAGTATAAGGAGACCAAATTAGTTTGAAGACGTTGTATGTATTTAATAGAAAAGGTACCTGAGGTTGAGCCCATAAAAACACATCAATCTACGGATTTGTTAAGCACAATGTTATCAAAAATTGACTGTTTCTTGTCATTAAAAGTGGAATGGATAAAATTAAGATGGAAACATAAATCTTTAAATCTAATATCAGTGACATGACATCCAGGGAGTCGAAGAAAATTTCCAGACATGTTTTGATGCATGTAACTAATTTCTCCCTTACCTATAATCTCCTAGTTATGGAGCTGAAATATAGAAATATAAGGTTGGTTCATCTTCTAGATTGTACGGGGTTTAAATTTGTGAGATTAACCATCAATTATATAGGTGTGGTATATTTCCCTCCCAAATTTTCCTCCCCACAATGACTCCCAGTATAATATATACTACAGATCCGACATGGTGCCAGATACAGTCTTGATATTGATATATCCTTCCTTAATGAGCTTGGAATGCTTATTCCATAAAACCCAATGGTATTTACCTTCAATTTGGAAATCCCATAGAAAAGAAATCAATGATTTATCCAGTTATGAAACCAATTTTTTTGTACTTTCACTATAGAATCAATTTCCATTTATTTTAAAGAGAGAAATCTATTGATGAGGGTGAGTCTACCTCCAAAGGATAAGAATGTATTTTTCCATTTATGTATTTTACAAAAAACCTATCAATAAATATATATAAGTTTTTTAAGAGAATACTTTTAGGAGACAATAGAGTTTCCACATAATCCATTGGAAAGGTAACATTTTGCATACCGTGGATTCTTTCGAAAGACGTTATCCTCCTATCTGAGCATTTATTTGTGGAAAAGAAGAAAATTTTCGCGTGATGGATAACATGGACACTCCATGAACAATAAAATTATAAGGAACTATTGACCCCCTGAATTGACCTCCTAAAACCATTGAAAAGGAAGATGGTATCATCAGTAAACATGAGGTGGGATACACTCCCAAGCTATTTCTTATTACGATAGGGATAACTATACCAATATTGATGTAGTTATTGATGTACTGAATTAAAATAATATTGAGTGATGACAAATAAGTATGTAGAAAGAGGGTATCCTTGTCTCAAATCACTAACATCTTTGATTAATCCAAATTTATTTCCAATGAATGTTGTGTAGAGCCATAGAGATTTGATGAATCGGAATAAAAGATCAATGACCCCAATCAAAAACCCCATAAAATAAAGTCCCTTGAGAATTAATTTCCTCTAAACTCTTTCATATAAATTATTCATTTCATTATATATGGACACATTTCTATAGAATGTTTTCATTTTGATGTAACATATTACCTCTTGATCTGGGACTATGGAACCATGGATGGATTGACATTAAATAAACACATGCTACTATTCATCCACCAAATTTGGAAGTAAAGGAGGAAACATATTGTTATGTATACCGAAAATCACATTATTTATAACATTACACATGCTGATAGGGATATAGCAGTTCAATGAATGAGGGTCATTAATATTTGGAACCAAAAAAAATTAGTCCCCCATGCCATTTGTGGAAGGTTTCCTCAAAGGATGTATTTATGAACTATAGTGATTAGTCTCCTCATCAAAATTCCCCAATATACCCAGTTGAATGATGAGGGGAATATATCTGGTCCTAGAGAAATTTATGGATTCATTAACATGACCACATCATGAATTTCTTCCCCATACGAGGTGGACTCAAACATAATATTATCCTCCTCTTACACCTATCACGAAATTTCCTCCAATATAAGATCCAAATATTTCAGGGATCCACCTTCCATTATAGTGTTATGGAATGATAGTAATTATTTGTAGTAGTTATCATACACACTCACAAACACATACTTATCATTATTATAGGAATCATCTTCTAGAAAAAAGTTTGGAATCCTGGACCGAAGCTTTTATTTTATACAAGAACGAAAATAAGATATGTTCCAATCTCCTCTGTGAACCAATTGAACCATTTCTTTTTTTTCATGACAAGGATATACATCAATATTAATTCATTGAGATAAAATTTCCTATTTCTGATATCACCAAATTTTGATTCATCCCATTCAGATTCCAAGTGAAACTCCAACTATTGAATGACCATGCTGATCCCTTGAGGTCCCGGTTACATCCAGGATGGTCCTTGTACTATGAATGGATGGGTACCTTAAGATGCATGTAAATATTATGAAGACATAAGTAGGTATTTCCAGTAGATTGGATGCTCCAAAATAATTTCACCATCTCAAAATATCATAGTTCAACTACCTAAGAGGGAGAAAAGGGAATGTATTATTGTCGATAAATTATTGAATTCAGAACAACGTAGTGGGGTGAATAATCTAAGAGACTATGAGCCATATGAGTGACTTTGTTATTAGGAAATTAAGAGAGAGATAGAGTGTAGGCCCGTTCAAAAAAATCGGTCAAGGTGACTCCAAGAACGATGATTCCCATGCTGATTATTACACATGGTGAATGGTTTTCCTATGAAGCTAGCATCCATACACCCATTATTAGACATGAACACTAATATAGCTTGACTTTATCTCAATGGGGAGGATCTACTACATTTTTTCATCCGGACTAGCCATAATGTTGACATCTTATCCAACCTTCATTGATATTTCTCTAGGATTGAGAGAGCTTAGGTCATCCCAGAGAGAATCCCTAAGCTATGTATCACATTTATCATAGCGTACCGATAACATTATATACTAGAAACTAAACAGAACTTTTCTATTAATGGATTGATCTGATGAAGATAAAAATTCAATTTAAATAGAGGCCTTCTAGAATATATATATTTGAGAATTGGAGGGGGATCCATAGATAAATCCATAGTCCCTCATACTCTAATCAAAATATTTTATCCTTGGAGAATTGTATTTAGTTTCAAGAACTACATCCATAAATATAAAATTACTAGGAATTTCATCAAAGATAAAATTCTCTTTTACCTGAGCGCCCAGTCCATGACCTTTTATTGATGAGTAGCCTGATCACTGCTTCAATAGCTATATATATTTTTTCGCAGAACCATGTACCTATACTAATTTTGAAAAAGTAATAGAAATTTATGGTTTCACGGTCGACCTAGTTAAGAAACTATTAGGAATTTTGTGTCGTAGATAATTTAATGATTGGAATATAAACATGATATCATTCATTGTAGAAGGGAGTATAACCAATGGAAAATCCAGGGGTATAACTATTTTATAAGATGAGGGAGAGTAGATGATTGGAGATGAGCATGAAGACTATAATAGGATAACTAATAAAGCATCTGAATCGGGTTCGATGAAGGTTAGCCACAAAAGAGAAGTGGAAACTTGAAAAATTGAACCTTCCGTCAAAGGTACGTGGATGAGATGTAAAACCTAAGGACACATAGGTTTCACATTAGACTATTATGAGGTGATTAGAAAGAAAACTAACACCAAATCGGGATATGGAGTTCTCACATAAACCTGAAGGCCATCAACCCGATACGATGAAGAAAACGAAACTGGGGGGAAGGTGATTGATGGACCACTATTCCTCGATCAGTAGGACCTATATCAGATTGAGAGATAATAGAATGACAATCAAGAAAATATGATTCCTTATCATTGAATATGTGGGGACATATTATTATCATGGAACATTCAATCCTTTTAAGATTTATGATATTGTGATTTATCATGGAACTGAATATGAAAATTTTAGTAGAAATACAATGGAGAAGTATAAACCATGGACTAAGATTAGTATAGGATCCCTTTAACTGGAAAAAAAATCTTGGTTAAGAGTGGAATCTTCATATCCAACTCAACGCAGACTCTCTGCACCACTATATTCTATATATGAAGTGAATTCTCATCAGTAGAAGGAAATGAATATAGAGAGTCACTGATACCCCATAGAAAACCATGGATTTTCAATGGAAGGGAAGTCCATGGAGTGAGAACCAAACCACAGTCGAGGAGTGATATTTCCCTGTGTGAACCTCTATAGATCAACAAAATTAGTTGATCCTCTAATGACCTAAATAGAGTAGGCTCTTACACAACCCTAATACAATGTCCTCCCGCAAATATAGCATAATGTAGAAAGATATTATTTTCTGGACTAAAACAATCATCAGAGAAAGAAAACCCCCAAGGTGATAAACCATGGAAAAAACACAAGGGGACTTCTATCTATACCAATTATCACCACCAGAGTCCACTGAAAATGACCCACTGCTTCACCAAAGACATCAGCAGGGATAAAGAGATCAAGAAATCCATATTCCAAGAATGATTTTGAAACCAATGAAGCCACTAAGAAAAAATCAAAATGCAAATGAGGGGGAAAAGGATACTGAAAAATAAAAATTATAATGAAGGAGATGGAGGAGGTCTGACTCTAGAATTCCTGCAAGGATCCATGAGAGCATAGGGAGTTGGAGGAGCCACCACATCTGGTGTAAGAAAAGGGTGAGCTGAGGGAGATGAAAACACATGAAGCATGTTCTCAAACATAATGGTCATTTGTTTATTTTGGTTTCACTGATATGAAGTGTTACACCTACACTTACACACAACCCATCTAACGGGTAACAAACATACTCTTTATGTGAATGATGAAGTACCACCTCATGAAATGATGATTGTTTATTTTTCCATTACCACATCTCATGGTAGTCATTATATTGGAAACTATATTTATATGTGATATTGATAATTTCATTTTTGTTTTTTAATTATTTTAATAATGCTACATTGATATATTCCATTTTTGTAAATGTGAAATCATTGTTTGTGTATGTGTGGACTACCCCCTCATCAAAGCGATGCAATTTATTCACAGTATATATGGAATGTATAAGGAATGGTTTTAATTAAACATATGTAAAATAATAAACCTCTATATGATATTCCTGACATAATTACAATTCTATAAATATAATATATATCATTTTTCTTATTACCCATACATACAAACACTTAATAAGTGCTCATGTTGTTTATGGATGTGTGTAATATTTCCTCCTCAACATGATGTTATTTGTTTTACATAAGAAAAAAATATATATAAGTACATATGATTAAATAATATTTTATTTATAATATAATGATCATTATTTATATATGTACTGTTATTTACCATCTATCCATAATAATCATTTAAAAATGGGAACGCTACTCATGCATACGTATGAGCTACCGTCTCCACGATTGTATCATTGTTTCATTTTTCTTAACAATATCTAATAATTAGTTTTATAAGTATTATTGATGTATAGATATTGTAATTAATTCATTATTATTGTTATGGAGCTGTTATGTAATTACCCATTTGACCATATTTGACCTTCCAAAGTGGTTTTTGATATATAAATCTAATTCATTCCAAAACAATCGATGTAAATTAAATTGATTATGTAGTTGTTTACATTATGTTAATAAGTTAATTAAAATTAAGGATAAACAAAAAAAATCTTCTAGAAAAGTAAATAATTAACATAATTTTATTATATAGGCTGTTAAAGGATGCTCACCCAAAATGAAAACACAAGGTAAAATATTTTATCTCAATTTACATTCCATTGAGACTTATTTGTTTTTATTCACCTAGTTTCTCTTAATTAGTGTATATAATTCCATTTGAATGTTTTAAAAAGAAACTATTTATTCCCTTTATATTTTATGTTTAATTTAAAGTTATAACTTTATGGATATTATGATTCAATTATTTCAAAGTGGCATGCGATTATTTAGAATGTTTAAAGATTAATCTCCTCATAAACATTTTTAATTATAATCTTAAAAATCTCACATCCTTTTGTGATTGTTAACATTATCTTGAGACAATGAATTTATTTTTGTAAACCAAATATCATATATATGGTTAACAAACTAAATTTTTTTTATATAATATCATGATTCAATCATTCTTCATGATATTTTTAGTATCAGTTTGAATTATTCCACCTAAGGGAATTCAATTTTAAAGTAACCATGTCGAAACAAAATTCATATCCCAATTCCTCTTCACTTCGTTAAATTAATTCCTTGTTATTGTTAATATTCTATGATTATGTATATGATGACTATTACTATCTATTATTCTATTTACTCTTCTATATGTGGATTTAAAATTTATACACATAATCTACTCATTAATTTATTTTCACTCAAAAATTATAATCTTTTTATGTGTTTATGTTTCAATCTCATTTAGTTATGGATTTTTTTCACATAAATTTCCATCAGTTGAAATTATTGATTCATTTTATTATAAATCCTTTAATTTTATTTTCTTCTAGTTATTCATGATTATTATCATGTAATACTAACATTTTCCAGGTCTTTGGTACCAATTTTTTTTAGATAATCTTGTTAAGAAAAACTGACTCTATTTCTCTCTTTAGTCGGAGAATTTCTTTTTTTTTCTAAAACCCCATTTTCTTAAATGGTTTTCAAAAATTATTCTTACATGATTTTATAAATATATTATTTACAATTTTTTCTTATTAATAATGTTTTCAGTGAAATATTCTTGTCACTTTCTAAAAAAATAATTTTTCCAACCCTTTTACCATGACAAAGGAATGTTATTCATACCCCGTACAACAAGTATGAATTTACTCCCTATAATTTCCTTGAATTTTTTTTCACGTTTGAAAGTTTAATTTTTAGTGATAATGTTTTCAAATGTGATTTTAAATGAAAAGGTATTTCAAATTTATTTCCAAAAAAATGATACTATTCTAAAGAATGTGTTTTAAAATACATTTTTATTTATATTTATATATGAAGAAAACCCTTTATTTTACTACAATTGGGATTTATTTTATTAATACTATACATAATCATTTTATTGATGGTCTATGATTTATTTTTCCAAGTTTATTATTCACATTCACATCATTGATTTATATGTTATTCCTATTAGAATATTCAATTTCCTATGATCACTGAACATTGAATTTCACCTAAATTACCCATTTCTTTTATCTTGGATTTTATTATTGCCTAAAATATATACCATTTTATATATGATTTATAATTTTATAGTTATTTTATTATTAGTGGAAATATTCGTAATTAATTATTCATTATTCAATACAGATATTTGATAAGACATATTATTTATTTTGACTATTCGAGATGAAGTATTCTTTGGATAGGAAATTACCTGTGTGGCCTAGACATTATATATCCCCTCGACATATCGATAGGTTATCATGAGACAAATAATTTGCGCAAATTAAATGGGTTTCTATTTGTAGTTTTATAACATAACGTCAAAGGTCTCGACATTATAGTATTTTTTCTGCCTCAAACATGACTGCATTAGGAAAGAATTTCCGTCATTTAGTTACACTTATTATTCGTCCATGAAATTCTGCGTCAACAAATATATGGTTACATTTCATTCTCTATTCCATGATTAAATGGAATGTGTTTTATTTTATTACCTTTACATATTTATTTTTCTATATTTAGTTATTTTAATGACCACTATTTCATTTACCATGCCTTATTTTTTATTCATTGAATTTCAGATGATTGGTTACATGGAAAGTGTGTATAGTTAATTAAAATTCCATAATTAACTTTCTCATGGATTCATTATTTCTTCCATTGAATTTCCCCATAATTACTATTTGATTTCAAAATTATTATGATTCCTTTCCCCAAGAATCAAATAAATGAAATACAAAATACATGTTGATATATACTAGATGGAATATGATAACCCTAGAAGTTATTTTGAAAAAAATTAGATTTTAATTAGTGTATTAATTTTAAATACAATACTCATTTATGTATTGGGTTTACCAATACAATATGACTTTTGGGGTTGGGTCGTTGTAGATAATATGGTTCTATTATATTGAACATTTAATTATAAGGATGTTAATGGCTTCTATAAGCTTAAAAATGATTATTTTAAGGTGGGTCCACTGATAGAGGGCTAGATAATAAATGTATAAACTATATAAAAAAAATTATTCATTTTTTAGATAAGATGCAAGGAATATTCTAGATGAAAACATGCTCGAGTTTTTCCTACAAAATAAAATAGAAAGAATGTAAAATATTAGGCTTCAGGGATGTCTCAAGAATAAGATAAATGTTTTATGATAATCACTCATATAATTTCATATGAATAATTAAATCCACAAATTCAATCATCAGATGTTCAATTCATGGATAAATCTCCAAAAAAATTCATTTAAAATGATAAAAATGATCCTCTGAATCATGATGTCTGAAATCATAATCTACATGATTTTCTATATGAATTATTTTTCCCATTTTTCTCATTCAAATTTATTTAAGAACGAATTTAAATTCATGGAATTATAATTTTTCTTAGGGATTTATGCTTCTTAGTAATGTGGATTGAAGCAGGAATCAAATGTGGGGAACATAGTTGGTAGTTAAAGAATATAATTATATGTTTGGAATAGAATTAAAAAATCTATAATTGAAACATGTATCTCCATTTAAGTTGATGATTTAATCATGTTATTGTAGGTTCTACTATTTTAGTTTCATGACATGTAAATTCCTTTCACAACATGTATTTTCTTTTCAATCTCTTCTTCTGATTCATGATACTTTCTTCATGTTACATTATCATGGACATGAAAATATAATAATCAAGTGAAAGTGAATTTCCAATAAAATTGTTCTAAAAAATAATTAAATTATTGAAATTAAATAATAATTTAAAATTAAATAATAATAAAGGAATAAATATAAATTCCTAGAAAGTGATTAAAATTAGGTTTCCTCTTGGTGACATCCCTTTTTAACAATTATTTAGATTGAATGTATATGAGTTAGCAGTTTATACAGTGGTATAATTATAACCATCTTATGTTCTTAATTTTTTGAATTTGAATCCCTCAAACATCATCATAATTTTTCCTCAATATAACCGGCACGTATCTCAGATGTGGTGAATAGAGTATGAAGAACATGAGTATGACTTGAAAAATCTCATCTGGGGTCAAGAATTTGTAAAATTATTATATTTCAATGGATGGATTCATGTGATGAGTTTCTTAAATGATTTATTTATGATTATCCATCATTTATTTATCTTTTTCTATCTGTATAGCTTAATTTTTTTCATTTTGTTTTTATTTAAGGGTGAAACATGTTATTATTCTTTTTCTTACAAAGCACTTATATTTTATGGGTTTTTTATGAATGTGGTATTCGTATATTCGTCTTCTTCCATATCTTTTTCTTCTTCCTTCAACTACGGTCCATGCTTTTCAAGGATGTTTTATATAATATTAGTGGTCAAGGATCCTTTTTATATATTCTTTTTATATTATTTTCTAAACATTCCATTGAACCATTCATGTTCTGCAGCATGGTTACCCTCTTCATCATCTTCCGAACCTCCAAAATCAAGGACATTGTGAGTAGAATATATATCATCATTGGTTGTCATACCTACCTCTGATTTTTTATGAATGATTAATTTTTTATGATGATACTCCTATAATTATAGATCTATGCTATGGGGTGATGTGATTTCAATTCAAGGGTGTAGTTGTGGGAACTTGTAAGGTTTATTTTTCTTCATTTTATATTTAGTGAGTACTTGGGCCATATTTTCTAGTAGGAAGGAAATCATATCCTTGGTTATAATGTTTCATTTTTGTTCATCTGTAGAAACAAAAAATACCATATTCATTAAAAAGTACCTATAAAATAATCCTAAGATAAAATAATGAATCAAAAAATATGAGAAAAGTGTTTGTCTAAATTATTCAATCAAAAAAATATCTTCTCATATCACCGAAAATGGTGAAAAGATTTATATCCTTATGAGCATCATAAAATCCCACATGGTTACATAATTTAGAAATTTATAAACAAAAAACAAACAAACCACTAAACTATAGGGTAGTATATGATATAAATTTCCTTGTTAGATCCCACAATGATTGGTTTGGGGAAAATATTAATTAAATAAATTAAACCTAATCTATTTTAAAAATGAAATATAACTATTTTGTTGATTGAAGATATGCTGATTGATTTTTATTTTATGAAAATAGGAAACATGATTTCAAATTATAAATATACATTCTTGACTGATTGGAATATAAAATAATTCAAAAAAAAATCAAAAGTGCTGGAACTATGTTTGTTGATTCCAATTTTCCTGGTATAAAATCTGAAAATCCCTAGTTTCAACTTTTCAAGATAGTCATGTTACTTTGGGTATTTTGTGAATTGGTATCTTGGAACCATATTTAAACATAGAATATAATATACATAATTTTCAAGGTTTGAATCATTACCTAGTCAACACCATAAAATTATCACTCCACCACCGATTGAGTAATAGTAATGAATGATATAGAAAATAAGAGATTTGATCATTTATGGTTATGGAAAAAGACCCAAATAAATTGATTTAAAATAAATTCCTCAAATCATTAATGCCATATCATTATAATTTATTTTCACAGGTTCTACCACCTCATTCTAGCCATGAGTGTTTAGGAATATAATGAACCTATATTTGTTTCATGATAGTGGAAGCCCATGATCCCAACGACGGTGGATCTGATCGAATCATTGAGTGGAGATTTGGCCTCTTATTTATAGACACTTCTGATGAATAGGTATTATTAAATGGAACAATAATGGAATTACACAATATCTATAATGGCACCTAGGGAAAAATATTTTAGATTCTTAATTAAACATTCCTTTAATGGCTCGGAACTGGGTATATCTGGATATTACACAATGTGTAAATAATTACACGAAGTGTAATATCTAGATATTCATAGTGGAATAAGGCATGCTAAATTTCGTCCCACTCTTCCCAAAATTTCATATCTTAAAAATTTATATCAATTAGGTAGAATACATGACATGTAAATTCCATCTTTCAGTTTTGTATCACTGCTGAATCCAAACAAAATCTATTGTCACACCACATCCTTTACTTGCGGAATGAAGTGTCATTGTGTTCGAAAAAACTTCTCTTTATTCCATTATCAATTATAAGTCATGTACTACCATTAATAATAAAACAAATAAAATCATTCACAAATTGCAATGAATATTCAATTATTTAAACAAATCAATATATTAAAATTCTATAAAATATATGCTTAAAATAAAACTATCATATGGATATTTCTTCATTCAATGTCTTGTACTCAATTTATGTTCAACTTAAGATTAATATTTATTATCTACCATTATAATGTTGATATATTATACATTATATCTATTTCTAAAAGGAATAATTTTATTTTAATAATCATTATAAAAATAAATCTTAATAATGATTTCGACTCTTGATTAGAACATTACAATAGTATCTATGAGAATTATTCTATATGATTAATTATTATCTTCCATTGGAAAAAACTTATGAAATTAATTTAGTTTTAGTTTTAGTTATTTTAGGAATATAAATTTCAAAAATTCTAAGCACCAAAATTATTTAAGATATGAATGGTTTGGTTTCATCCTCATAAACATTATCGCTCGAACAATTATAATTTCGTTTTGTTGATTGAGATTAATGCCCAATCTCTTCTATATTTATTTATCTTATCTAATAATTATTCATCCAAAATGATCACCATTACCCAGTATGGGATGAATACTTCTTAGATTAGTTGAATAAATGTTGGTGGGTTTTCACAAGAGATGGGGGATGAGTCTCAAGCAATAAAATGAAATAATAATTATTCAGAAGATGAAGTTGATGAGTATGACCATTGTCTATAATTTTCAACATTTGATGAATTCATAGGATAACACCTACCGAAGTGGAGTAATTAGTTTCTTCAATTCGACTACTCATTTCCTTTAAAGAATACTAAAATTATTTAATTCAATCAAATGTTGGGTTTTCTTTTTTAGAATTGTGTATAACTTTCACCTTTTCTAATGAATATCTTCTTTGTATTTATTTATTTATTATATGAAATGAATATTTTATAAACCTAATAGGATGGATATGAATTTAAAATGGATACACACTAATTTTTTGACAAAAGAGTATGTTGATGGAGTCAAATAGTTTAACATGTTTTCAATAGAGCATGCATAAAACCCCTATAAAGTTCATTTTCCATGTAAAAATTATTTTTATTCAAGAAGGAATAGTCAATATAAGTTCGAAGAAAATTTGTTTTGTCACATAACATATCAGAGCTACTAATATTTTTCTAAAATTGAGAATAACTAAGTGATCATACTGATTTGGATGATACTTCTATTTATAGATCGTTCGATATGAATAATATTATAAATGATGACGAAGAACACATGAAACGTATGAAAATGGAAATTGAAGATGAACTTCATGATTGTATAACATTTTTTTTAGATTTTAAATAGTTTTTCTAAGTGACCGTTGTATACCGATTGTACTAAATACACAAAATTTTTAATAGTATTAATGTATTATAATTAAAGAGATGGAAGTAGATGGAGTAAAACCATCTTTATAGAACAAATTAATCTCAATAATGATATGATTACTGATGAAAATAAAATTCCAAGTCGAATATATGATGCTAAATGAATGATACATTAAATGGGAATGACCTCCCAAAAATATATGCCTATCCAAATGATGGCATATTGTTTCTCTAGGACCATGAATCCCTCATAAAATGCAATAATTATGGACAAAAAAGATATAAGAAAAATTAATCAAGTCCATAAAAAGATTTATGATACTTCCCTACCATTCCACAATTTAAATTAATATATAGATGTTAAGAAACAATGAGACAATTGAAATGAAATAATGATAGTAATACTGAAAAAACATGGCTCTTCCTATTAGAATATTATGACCTTCCTCTCTGGTTATTAATAAAGATAAAATACATTATGTTGTCTCTAATAATATCTCGAACAATGAAAACTGGTAATGATATTGTTGTCAATATTCGTTCATTGATCAAATATCTGAAATTAATGTGTGATATAGGTGTTACAATGTATGATTCTCATAGAGGTGAAGAATTACCACTGAGGTCCATATCATATGGGATGATAATTGAATTTCTTACATGAATAAATTTATCAAGCTATAACATTAAAAGAATTCTAGGGTGTCTCATTTGTGAAGAATAAAAACACTACGTTTTTGCTGAAACATTCCTCGAAGGATATGTTTTTAGAACATTGAAATTTTTTACATTGACAACATAAATAATTATTTGTAATAGAAATATTAAATGGCCATAATGAAAAAGGTATAACACTATTTCCACTAAAGGGTGACCAACTTTTCGACATGGTAAAATATATTCGCGTAATTTTTAGTGATCTATTTTCTTAAAACCATATAAAATTAGGTTGTAATAATAGATCAATTGTCTTCAAATTACGATATTGGAATAGTCTGTATGTATGCCATTTATTTATGTCATGAATATAGATAAAATGAATTTTGTAGTGTTATTGGAAAAATAATAAATGTTAATGGAAAAATGATAGATGAAATCAATGATAGGTTGAACATGGTTGACCTGGGGATAAGGGGATATTTTTAAATGATAAAGGGTAAAAAAACATACTTTTCATCCTCCCACTGGTAGAAAAAGTTATTTTCACATCATTTCTTAAAATTTAACAGTGGGTTTGAATCGATGTTTTTGCTACTAACATTGAATTTAGTACTTTAAACTTTAATTATTTTAAAACAATTTCATGAAATAAAATATTGACATTTAGATGTCATCTTTTTTGGAAATAAACACTACTAAATGCCTGATTTCATATGGTTTATAATGTTGTGTTTTGATAAAAACTGATGTTAAAATCCCATATGGATGTTTTTTTAAATCGGTTATTATGTAAGGCATTTTAAGAGAATAATTTTTTTGTTTTTTCATGAAAAATTAATGAATCAACTCTCCATAAAAGACTTTTAACAATGATTTTTTTCAGAAAACCAAACATCAAAAGTGATTTTTAATTCCGATTTAAGAAATATTGATGTCAAAATACTCTATAGAATATTTTTAATGTAAGTGTTTTTCAATAACTAACATTAAAATTAAGTTTCTATGTTGTTTTTAAAAAAACTAATATTTTAAATGATTACCATGTTTTATTTAATTACCCATGATTCGATTTCGAAGGTCTTGGAGAAGATGTAGAGTTATGAATAAAATTTTATTGTTGTCCGAAGATGGACTTATCTGTGCTTTGAAATATACAACTTGTTTCATATAAAACATGAGAAAAATTAACGAAAAATTATAGAAACAAAATGATAAAAAATAGAAACAGAATCCTTTGAACTAAAATCAATTTATTTTTTGGTTTACTTCAAATGGATATGTGGTTTATCATGTTTTCTCTTAATTTTAGGACAAAACTCATGCATCATTGAAAATAGAAATCGATAAAGAATTTTACACCTCATTTTTTGAATCTCATGTAGATATTTTATCAATGTAACCTGATTATAATAATACTACATCTTATAAGAAAAATTATCAATATTTTTAGAAATAAAGGAAAAATATTAAATAAATCAATTTATTAGAATTGATACCATGTAGAAATAATTGATTGAAGGCATTTTGAATACTTCTTTTGATTGAAGATTTTGAAAATGTTGAATGAAATGTAATATGGATTTATATATAGAAATTTTTTTTAAGGGAGACTTATAAAAATATAGGACATATTTTAAAATTGAAATTCAAAATATGAAAAATTGAAATAAAAATACCCCATATTTTAAATTTAATTTTAATGTCCTGTAAATGTATATTAAAAATTAAAAACCTTCATGTATTGGTTTTATAAAATTGGATGTTTATAAAACTGATGTCAAAGGATATCCAAATAATCTATAACATCGGTTTTTTAGTAACTGATGTAAAACAGTTACTTTTAATGTCGCTTTTGGAAAAAACAAACAATAAATAATGTTAAAATTGATTAGTTAATTTTCTCAATCATAGAATTGACTAGACATTGTCCTCAAATAGAGTTACATATCAAAATTTCTGTCCATTAAATGTGGGTCTTCAATAAAAATTATCTTAGAGTAGTCTAAATTTTCATACCCATAACGTTTGATCAGTAAATCCATTTGATCACCATGACCAATAATATCAAAGATTGGGAAATAATATAAAACATGGTTACTATTTTTAACATCACTATTTTGAAAAACAAACATCAAAAGTGTCTTTTGATAATGGTTATTAAAAAATTGATGGTAAAAGTCTCCTATAAGGACTTTTAATGTTGGTTTTTTTCATGAATATACATAAAATGTCAATTTTGATGTAACTTTTCCAAAAAAAAAATACATTAAAAATGTTAAAATGTTTTTTATTTATCAATATTCGATTATACTGGTCAAATAGATCAATTGTTTGTTTGAATTGGATGTTATGGCCATTGAAAATTTGTCCTCTCTATATATTCTTTTTGAGACATTCAACTTTTGATGTTTATTATTTTTAATTCGTAAGTTTTTTTTCGCTCAACAACGAATAAAATATGACATTGGGAATTGAAATAAAAATTGGTTAACATTTTTTCTATTAGAGTTTTGAAAAACCTATGGAAAATTTGAATTTTAAGGTCGGTTATTGAAAAAAATGACGTTAAATGTAATCTATGAGGGCTTTTAAATTTTTATTTTGATATAATTTTTTCTAAAAACTATTTTTAAAAGTATTATTGAATTTTTATATCATTTTTCAAGATACTATTTTACTATACAAGGAACCAAGATGGAGTTATAGATCAAAAGTTATGGATTTCAAAATTTGGACTTCTCTAAGAAATCTCTTATATATGTTAAAATTTTTTCTTGAAAAACAAACATTAAAAGTAACTTTTGACATTATTTATTTAGTAACTAATGTAATGGAATACTTTTAATTTGTTATTTAAGAACCGATGTTAAAACACTAACGTAGAAGTCCATTTTTCTACAAGATTGTAATATCATACACTCTATCTAGAGAGAATAAATTGAATTTTTTACTTTTCTGTAATTGTGTTAATGTTTATTAGGGTATTCGTGAAATGTCAATAATTTCGTGTCAATGATTAATTTAAATTTAAATGAACTAAAATCATATGACTATCATATTATGAGGAAATAATTGATTTAAATTTCTTCCATTTCATTCTTACAAAAAATGTAAAACATACATTAACCCAACCCTGCTTCTTTTTCAAAGATATATCCAGAAATATTATAGTCTCAACGAAGTTTAAAATCATGAATAAAGAGGTTTTAGTCATATTATTTGAACTGGAGATATTGTTCCCACCATCAGTCTCTAATATAATGGTCTACCTAATAGTTGACTTGGTTTGAGAGGTTTAACTATGGGTCATATCCATTATAGATGGATGGGCCCCATTTAATGGTATAGGAATATTTTGAAAGGGTATGTTAATAATCATGGTCATCTAGTAGATTTCACTATATAATGATATATTATTGAAGAAGCTGTTGAATTATGAACCAATTACCTATCTGATGTTGAAATCATTAGTATCCCAAAGTCTCATCATATCATATGCCTTTTGGGGTGAAGGATATCTGAAAGAGATTTTGTCACAAATTCCATCACAGAGAGGGTGAAATCACATCATTACATTTTACAAAAATAGTGATGATATTGACCATATGTTAAATCCCAAAAAAAAATTACTATATATTTTGAGAATATCAAGGGATGAAGGATGGATGTAAAATAAACTTAAAAATTGTTTATAGGATTGGTTTGAGATCAAATTTATATGGAGTTATTTGAAATTTATAATTCAATTGCCTATCAAGTTTTATGTCTTTCTAGGTGAAAAAATGAATATGTTATATCATACACATTTTTATTGAGCGATTGTTATAAATTCTATATAAAAGTACACAATGCTTGTAGTACGATGAAAAACATTGGAGTTACACTTGTCGATGAAGCGATTCACATATCTAGTTCCAATGATAGAAATCCAATTTATAAAAATATGTCATATTTTGGTATTTTGAATAAATATATGATTTGGATTATATGACATTTCAAGTGATTATTTTACATTCCAAATGGGTTGACAATAATTTTGTAATGAAATTTGATGATATGGCCTTCATGATGTTGTATTTTAGTGTGGTATAGAAAACGGAGGAGCTATCCATAATGACATCCAAAGCATTGACATTATTTTCTAACATAGATCTAATAAATAAGAATTGGTCAATTTTCTTGCTGTTGACTAAAACTACTATCTGGTCGAATGGAAATTAAATCATTGATGACCCTTTAATTGGGATAACATAACCAATTCATACTATCCTTCATATAGAAAATATCTCGTACTTTATAGGGGACCAAAAAGAGGAGATTAAGATTTTTTTTAGAGGATCCAAATCCTTAAAACCTTAATAAAATAAAGAGAGTTGAATAAGAAGATATATGTTTTTTAATAATCTAAATCTTTCATATAATATTTTTTATTCTATATTGTATTAATATAATCTAAATTAAGTGTTTTACTACATATATAGACAATGTATTCATCACATTATGATGTTGACAATATGAGGGAATAATAGAAAATAAATAAATAAACCCTTTTGGATGATGTAAAGGCAATGTCACAATATACTTTCTATATTTTACTGAAAAATTATATAATAAAATTTTTATTTAATTTTCATAATTCCTTGAATATTTAAATTAGTTTAAAAGATATTTTTCCATCAGTCATGACTTTCTACACCATAACATCCATATAATTATTCTCTCTCAAAAACATTTCACCCCTTCAGTGTTGTAATTTATCACTTTCAATTATGTTCCCTCCACTACATTTGTAGGAAGATAAATGAAACTGACTCTTCTTAATAATAGAGAAAATAATTGTGTTTCGTAGGAATTTTTTTTATAAAATTAATGTCTTTTTTATAATTTATGTTTTATTTATAAATTTTTAGCATTACTATAATAAAAATAGTTTTCTTATATAGTCATATTATTTTGTTTGAGTCAGGGTGGTTTGTTCTAACATCCTCATGCATGTGATAGATTGGACTTCAAGGCTAAAACTGAGATAATGAAAATTATGAAATTGATAAAGAATGTATAAAACCATCATGAAAATGTGAATTTATAGTACTTATTTAATTAATTTTGTCATAATTTTATCTAGTAATTATTTTTTAATTCTATCATCATTTTTATCTAATTCATATTTTTTTCATAGATATTTTGGAACACCATATTTTTCTTTCCCTATCTTGAACAAGCCATTAAAGAGATAACATGTTAATTTCTACCAATTTTACCATGAATTCTATTACCTTTATTTGTCAAATTTCTAAAACATTATATTTTTTAGATTTTATTAGCTTAAAACCATTATTTGTGTTGAAAACTAAAAGAGTGATGGAAGCTCATTTTCCTATTAAATTACGAGTTGTCACCACAAACTCAAGGGTTGAGTAAATCCCAAGTGGGTAACTGTTATCTTTTGATTTCTGTTAATAACACACAGAATACTGATGATATTGAGTGACTATAATGGATTTACTCATACCTTGAGTTTTTGGTGACATATCATGATATAACAAAAATATGATCTTCTTCTAATCTTATGGTTTTTATTAATTAGTATGGTTTTTTAGTTGAGAACATCATCTTAGTATGTAGTGTTAAAAGTTTGAGATATAAACACAATGGAATGAGTATTAACATTTGGATTTGATATTATTTTTATAGATTATGAAAATAATCCATATGTCCTTTGGGATCTTTAGGAAACAGCCACACCTCAATTCGACACACGGTATGACTAAAATGACTGAGAGTGAATCTTTTTATTTAAAATTGACATTATTTTTAATAACAATTAATGTGAAATACTCAAAATGAAGAAAAATATTTTTTAGTTTTTTTATAAATCATTAAAATGATCCATAATTCATTTTTGAAGTGTAGAAATTATCCTCACCACAATCTGACAAACGATGTGCATGGTATGACTCAAACAATCTGCTATTAGTTTAAAATTGATATTTTACGTTAAAAAGTATTTCACAATAAAAATTTAGAACACATACTTATATTTCCTTTCTAATTTAGGAAAAAAATTAAAAATTAATCTTTGATGTTTAAGAATTATACTCACATCAAACCAACACCTGATGTGACCGGTATAACTCAAAGTGTGTATTTCCAGTTAAAAATGAAATTTTCATAAAAAAGACAAGTGACATAATCAAAACTGAATAAATACATTTGAATTATTTTGGAACATTATGAAAACAATCTATAGGTCATTTGGGATGTTTAGGAATCAACCTCATCAAATTTGATTCATGGTGTCACTGATATTACTCAAACTACATCTTTTTATTTAAAATATAAAATAATTTTTATTAAAAGTCAACAGACATACTCAAAATCATGGAAATGAATTCATATTGTTTTCATACATTAGTAAAGAAATCCATATGTAATTTATTATTTATATTAAAAATCCTAACCTCATGCTAAAATAAGGTGTTTCCAGTATGACTCAAAGTGTCCGTGGTTAGTTTAAAATTTATATTATCATTCAAAAACCATCATTCCCTAAAAATTTATAACACACACTCGGATTGTTGAGAAAATTTATGGAAACTATTCATTAGTTTTTTTATGTGTAATAAGTATTATAACATCAAATTGAAAAATAATGTGACATGAATGACTTAAAATGTGTTTTTGCACATTAAAATGACATTTTAGTAAAAAGGACAAGTGACATTCTCAAAACTAATAAAATAGATTTTGATTATTTTTAAACATTATAAAAATGATCCATAGCTCATTTTGGATGTTTAAGTATCATAAACACCTCAATCCAATGAATAGTGTGACCTATACGACTCATAGTGCATCTTTTAATTTAAAGTTAATATAAATTATAGTAAAAAAGACAACTAACATACTCAAAACTGATAAAATTAATTCAGATTATTTTGACACTTTAGGAAAATGATCGAAATGTAATTTAAGATGTGTAGGAATTATCCACTCCTTAATACAATATATGATGTTCCCAGTATGACTAAACATGTTCGTTATCAGTTTAAAATTGACATCTTAGTTCAAAAAGTGTCACTCACTGAAAAATTAGAAAACATAGTAGTATTGTCATGATAATTTATGAAAATTATTCATAAGTCAGTTATTACATTTATAAATCATTATGACATCTAAACTACACATGATGTGACCAGTATGTCTCAATGTGTATGTTTCCAATTTAAAATAACATTTTCATAGAAAAATGTCATACTCAAAACTAATAAAACACAATTGTGTTGTTTTGATACTTTAGGAAAATGATCCATAAGTCCTTTAGAACATGTAGGAATTATCTGAACATCAACCTGATGTAGGGTGTGATCATTATTATTCCATTTGCATTTTTTAAAATGTGACATTAATTTTAGTAAAAAAATACAATTGACATATATAAAACTGATCGAACACATTCTGATTGTTTTGATACCGTAGGAAAATAATCCACAAGTAATATCTAATTTGTATAAATCAGCTACATCACAATGTGAAAAAAAATATTCCTAATTTCAGTCAAAGTGTTTCTTATCTATTTAAAATTGACATTTTAGTTCACAAAGATTCCCTTAATGAAATTACAGAAAACAAGCATGGATTGTATTGATAATTTAAGATGACGATTCATAAGTAATTTGAGATATGTAGGAATTAGTCTCATATCAATCCAACACATGATGAGGATGTGATGACTCAAAGATCATGATTTCAATTTACACTTAAATTTTAGTAAAAAATATATGTGATGTACTAAAAACCAAGAAAATGTATTCAAATTATTTTATTGACATCTAAAAATGATCCATAAGTCATTTTGGATGTGTATAAATAAGATTCACTAAAATATAATACATAGTGTGACAAGTAGGACTCCAAGGGTGTATTTTAAATATATATATTCCATTTTAGTTTAAAACATGAATCACATTTCAAAAACTAATAAAAAGATCCTAGATTATTTTCTCATCATTATATCTACAATTGCATAATGTATTTCCTTACTATTTTTTTCTAAAACTTATTTGGATATTTTTTTTATAGATAATGCTGGGTGATAAAAAAGAAATTTATTTACTTGAAAGAATCAATCACAACTCAATATGAGACACTATGTTCCTGGTATAACTCAAAGTTTAGTCTAAAATTAATAATTTCAATTTAACTAGGTTATTTATATTATTAAAAATATTTGATTTATTTTTTATATAGGGGGATACTTTTTCTTGTGCAGGGGTGGATTTTTTGGCAACATCATGAGTCTAGGATAGGGTAATAAAGAAAAGGATCATATGTTTTTTTTGAATATATGTAATTTTTTTAAAAACTCCATTAATTTTATTATCTAATTGTTGAAATGTATATAATATAATGTTTTTATTATATTTTTGATGTAAATATTATTTATTTAAATTCAATATTTTAAGATGATTTTTATGGTTTCTTGTGATGTATCCTATGATGCAGTTTGTTGTTACACAATTCAGTATGCCACATTATTAGTGATTCTAAAAGCACAGATCAAAGCCTCAGTCTTTTAATCACACTCAAGTAGTAAACACTTATCTAGCACTGATAAAGGCCTTTTTATAGCTGTTAAAGTCATGTTTATATTAGTGATTATTAATTAGTAGTTTATTGTATATGAATATATTTACATAAAAACACACAAACACACACAATTTTTGGGATAGCGGGGGGTATTGAATTTTTTATATTGGAATCATGTATAGGGGTTTACTAAAATGGGGTGAGTCTTTTGAATGGTAACATGAAATGTTGCGGGCTCCATACTTTGGTCCTTCTGGTCTTGTTTTGGACATCGAATCATTGGGCCTTAGATACATGAAATTTTAATCTTGCATGACATCTTATTGTATTGGTACATCGAGTCATTGGGCCTTTGTGTCATGTTCAGGGTTTCCTCTCAAACCCAGTTTAAAATTGGGTTTTAGTTTGTTAATAAATGGGGGTGTTCCCCCTACATGTTAAAACAATGTGGGAATATATTTTTCTGTTTATGTGTATTGTAATGTATATATATATATATATTTATATGTGTTTAAATATATATATATACTAGTACAAAATTTTATTTAGTTATACATTTATATTAATTTATATATATTTATGTAAACTTATTTATATTTTTTATACTTGTAGATATTTACAATAATTTCTGTATGTTCATATAAAATTATATATATATATATATATTATGTCGATGTATATATATATGTGCATGTGTGTGAATTTATTTATATTTCTATTCTTATATAATTCTATACAATTATATATATATCTATCTGTGTGTGAAATAATATAAATTTATGTAGTTTTGTAAAATTTATATATATTTAATATATATTTTTTATATATATTTTCATATATTTTTAAATTTATATATAACAAAATTTATATAAAAATTGATTTTAATTATATATTTCTGTGCATTTATAAATTATATATATATATATGTCTGAATATATATATATATATATATATATAAATTTATGTATATAAAATCCTATTCAGCTATAAAATGAACGACTTGGTGGCGTGGTAAATGTTTTACACAATAAGAAGGAGGTTAAAGCCATATTTTATGGAATTTATATTCCCCTAAATAATAATTAATCTATATGACCAATTCAAATAGAAATCATGGTATTGCATGCTATTTTAAAAATGAAACAACTAGGTGCATCGCTTTTTGATTCATGTACATATGCTTTTAAAATTGGATGTCTCATCTCAGTTTTGATCAATTTTCCTCCTTTTTGAACCAGGATAATTTGAACATAATCATTAAAGTCGTGTGAGAGATCCTTGGTCATTTCTATCCCTCAATCACCAGCAATTATGATTTGTGAACAAGGATTCATTTATCGTATTATGAGTTGTTGGTTTTGAAAACATTTCCCTCATTGTTTCTCATGTGCAACGAATCAGGGTTGGGGAATTAAGAACTCTCTTGATTATTTTATATAATTTTGTTATTATCCTGATGTTATTTTCATCTGAATAAATAGTGTGAATTGACCTAAGAAATATAATAACTGAAATAAATAGAATGAATGGAAAAATAGTATCATAAAATCTATATATGATTTTATGTTGTATCATGTGTTTAATGGTCATCATTATTTAAGTTTTACGTTTATGGAACTGTTATGATTTATATATATGTTACTATAAATTTCCATTAATATTGTGTGTTTGTTTCTATTTCCAAACATGTTTCAAATTTTTTAAATTAAATTAATAGAATAATCTCTCCTAAAATAATAATTACATAACAATGGTCATTAATGGGATTCATGGAAAATATAGAAACAATAATAATTTTTATGATGAATAGAAATAATCTACATGGAAATAATTATAAAAATATGACTACACAGTTTAGTTCTCTATTGTATTTTTATTCCTTATTATTTTATGAATGGATAATTGAGATTTTCTTCTATGGTAGTGTTTGAAAGATTTGTTGATATTATTTTCACTTCCATGAATGGTAAAACACAAAAAAAATTATTGAATTAGTTATTTGTGAATATATAAATTATGATGATTTTTTTTGATGTGGACTTCTGATTGCAATAAAAGAATTATGTGCCAGTTTTTAGTGATATTGTTTTGTGTCTAATGCAGGGTTTCATTATAGATGCCTTATGGAATGTAATGTAGTTAGAATAAATGAAATATTTACTAATAAATGGGATATTCATTTTTTGATTAACTACAATAAAGAGATGAGATAATAGTAATATATGATTCAATGAAGGTATTGAAGTAGGAACTAGTCCAAATTAATGTCCACTATTAAATAAGGTTGATGAATGATGTAATGAATATATTGCAGCTAGTAACAAAAAACCAAGAAATTGTTAATATTGTGCTTAAATGTAATATATGGTTGTTTTTAAGGATATTTTTTGTGTAATAAATAGGGACGGTTAATTATATAGGAATAAAAAAATGGGGATGGATGATTATTGAGATGTGGGGTGGAATATGGGATATTATAGTAATTATTGGTACATACCATTGAGGAATGGCATGTGTGTAATGGTAATATAGTTATGTTTTATTTTTATTGTGATTTTATATGCACCCAATTTCAGTATCCTAATATTATAGTGACCCAAATTTTTTGGGTTCTATGTGTCTTATATAAACATTCAGGTTGATGAGGGAATGCATTATCGATTACTCTTTCTTCCCTAATCCATCTTCCAAATATTTAATGAAAATTATTTCTATAAGTTAAAAGTGTGATTGATGAAATAATGATGTGATATATTGTGGTGGTTCTATATGGTAGGAGGAGGGAATGATGTTTATATCATTATTATCCACAGTACCCTATGGTTTTCTGGATATGTGGCTTGATTTAATGATATATAATGGTGTTTGTACAAGGTAAGTGGAAGGCATGATTTTAATCCAATTATAGTTCAAAATTCTATATCCTTGGGGAATTGTTATATGTGTTTCGAATGTAAATTTGATTATATTTGAATTTGGATGATCGATAGTCTCTCTAATGAGAACACATATCCTTGTGGTATAGGGAAGGTGATCATGTTACCTATCCTATATCAGTAGTGACTTGATGTATACATCTATTATGTGAATGAATAATTATTGAAGGAATGAAGGAGCCAAGTCCTTTTTCGTTGGGTTGTGAGAGAGAAAAACTATTGGATAAGTGGTTTGAGTTACCCCTTTTACTATATTATTTGATTTTATTTCATTATACTTAGATGAAATGTTTTATAAAGTATCCATGGTGATGTTAGGTTTTCTAACTTGTTGTATGTCCACATCTATTCAGTTATTTGGTCACCGAGGAATAAATATGCACCCTCCATATTCAGATGAGTGGTATTGAGGAGTATCATACTTATTATACATGAATGCTCACCATAATATATATAAATATGTTTTATAGGTTTCCAAGAGGGAGTTGGAGATCATTCTAGCCATTAGAAGCTAAATGTTTGGATCTATGGTTGGATTTTTTTCCATGATTTATATTTTTTGATTTTTAGAGACTTGTATTTGTATGATATTTCCATGAATTATAATTATAAATGGATATTGGTTTTCATTTTGAATATGGATTTTATTGGTGTTTTTTTTATTGTATTTTTTTATGTGTGAGGGTAATGCCTCCCATTAGTGTGATTTATATTCTAAGTGTTATCCCCTAATAAAATTCATATGAGAGGTGGGTTTGGGGGTGAATCTCGTATTAACTATAGGTCTTTTTAGGGGTTCCCGGTCGGGGAATCATGTGGCATTTTATCCTCTATAGATGGAAATGTAAATATTTAAGGATTAATATGATATAAAATATAATAATTTGTACAGAATGCTGAAAAAATAAATATTTGGTATCTTTGTATCCTTGTTCACTTTTGTAAGAGAATATTTTTTTTCCTCACCTTAATATCTATTGAATTTACCAATGATAGTTTATATTATTTCCATGATAAGGCATGTTGCGGAATAAGTGTCTACATAAATTTTTATAAAATTGAACATTTTTTTTTTGAATTAATATAATAAATTCTATCAAATAAACATTATTTAATTAATTAATGTTGACATTATATTATTTTTTAACATTATTATTGGTGACTTGTTAATTATTCATTAATTAGTGGTCATTTTTGTAACAACTGGTCAAGTGTATTGTTATAATTAACTAATATAAATTTTGGATTTTGAGAGTTAATATGTAATAATATAATTTTGTTTACAACTTCTATTTTTCTTGGATAGATTTATTATGCATGGTAAAAAATTCATAGGTAATAATTTAAAATTCTTATTAAGTTTATTAGAACATAAATAAATAAACCTAGTGTTAATATTAGGAGGGGTAAATTGTAAAAAATAATACATAATTAAGCCATATAAATTAAAATACTCTACTTTGGGAACATTGTTCTCACATCTATTTTGTTATCACAATAATTTATTTGTTGAGAATTCCACAAGAACCATTACATTAACAAAGTAGTCACAACAAGTACAATACCTTCTCCCCACCTTGATGAAAATCCCACAAAATAGATCATATATTTCAAAATAAGAGGCACAATTGATATCCGCACTCCATTTGTACAAAGTCACAACAAGTACAGACACTTCATTTTAATAGAGGCATAACCAACTATAATTTAATCTTCGGGGAATATGAATAAAACACATCAAAGTAAAAAAAAATGGATAAGTAACATTTATTATATAATTAAGAAAATAATTATTCTAACAATCCATTACAATCATAATTTAAAACATTAATTTATTACATAATCCTGAATATATGATATAATTAATAACCTTTATCTATTCAAGTAACATTAAAAATAATAAAATGATAACATATTCGTTTCTTTACTTTTCAATATCTCTCACTCTCCCTATGTTATTAACAAATAATGGTATTTTTCATTTATAAATCTCTTTGGAAACTATTGATAAAGATTCTACAATTATATCCAAATGTGAAAAAATATTATAAGTAAATAATATGATATTTTTATTATTCCAATTTTTTTTATTTTAACTATTTTAGTACAAGATTATGAAAAAAAAAATTATCTTATAAACAATATCCATTCATTAAGGTGTCGTTCCTTAGTTATGAAACCATCATATATACAATATTCCAAAACATCTTGGGTTGTAAATATGACCTTTTCTTATATTTAAAATGGTATTTCTATTTTCACTATATACTAATTATGATTTACATCATGTCATATATTCACTAAACATGTAGTGGTAGTGATATATCTCATCATTCTAATGATATCAAATTTATTATGATTCATGCCTTAAACCCTTAAAATAATAAATGCAATAGAATGTTCTAGATTGCGATATAATATCACATGTATCCATATCCATATAACTTAATTTGAATCAATAAAAATAATTTTAGATAATGATATAATTTTCATATTCAATATCATTCATTAGTATTTCTGATAATATATCTATCATAGTAAATATATAAATTATGACATCTTTATTAAAAAATCGTTTGAAAACACCATCTTCAATATCGACAATTATATTCTTTAACTAATGAATCAGAAACTTTTATAATCTTTATAAATTTCCTCTAGTAAGTTAATTTATTTATAAGAGTTTCAAAATTATTATTATAATGTATTTAGTAAATTACACTTTACTAATTTCATTTATAATTCATTTAGCTTTCTACAATGAACAAAATCATTCAAATAATGGAAACAAAAATATTAAAATAACAAAAAAATTCATATAAGAACAAACTTTTACGTTCTCTATTTAAACATTTTGAATCGTCATTAATTTATCCATTTTGCGCAACCTTCATGGAACTACTTCTTTAAAAACCATTAAACTCTTATTGGTGCTATCAAAATCCCTAAACACAAGAAATTGCATTTTTTTGAAATGGAAATAAATATAATAATGTTTTTATTTAAAAAATACAGTGTGATATCGTTACATAACAATTATTTTCATACATTCTATGATATGTTGTTTTCATGACTAATTAATGTATTGTTCATATATTATGTTTTATTATTTGATAATATTTATGTAGAAATGTTCTAACACAATTGGAACACTAAGATTAGGGTTAATAAATTGTAACACAATAGATCCATTTGAGTAATAATCAATCCTTTTGAAAATAAATGTGACCTATTCTTAAAATTATTATATTTAAATAATTGGATTATAATACTATAGTTTCAAATATTTTAATATTCAGACCTATTTGGATTGCAGGTCAATGTTCGTTTTTGAACAAAAATTTCAGGCTATAATGTTTTTATGTTTTATTTATTATTTATAATATTCTTAATATTTTATTTTTATATATAATATTTTACTCATTAATAAAATTTATATGTTTAGTGTTATGTATCACGGTCAACGATAGTAAGAGTTTTTCTTTTCCATATTACTTTAAATATTGTATACAACTATGGTGTAGCTTAAGAAATTACGTAATATCCTCTGTCATTTGAGGCATTTTCCTTTTTTTGTTTATGGTGAGTCAAGCTCCCTACATTCAAAATTACTTCATGAATACAAATTATAGGGATAATTCCTTATTGTTTAGAATATGACAAGGTATTTATTACTTTTATTATCTTCAAGCATAAAATATTTATTCTAATTTATCTTATAATAACAATGTATTTATGATCACTATTAAGGTGTCATTTTCTCCTAAAAATGACTACCTTAATGTACTTGAGATTCTCCTTACCTCAAGATTCAATTAATTTTTTATTAAATAGATCATGTTCAGTTAGTAATCACTTCATAAATTTCCAATCCACCTAGTTGATTTTGTTTATTCATTAATTTTTCAAATAATAAGACCAACATATTGTTCACAATATCATTAATGAGTTCCATTATATCAATTGGTTCTTCTTGTTTCAAACATATGGTGGTTGATAAATTATTAATAATGAAGTTGGAATTAAATTCACCTAAATTCACTCCATGTTTCAAAACCTTCATTAAATCAAAGGTAATGTACTCATCAAAAACTAAAGATATGATCTTCCCTTGATTTATATTGGTCAACACCTTTCTTATGTCTTGGATGGGTCATCCAATAACGATTAATCTCTTATAGGATTATACCCATATATTTTTTATTCAATTGAAAATTATTCAATGATCCCTTCTATGATCTACTATTATTAATTTTCCATATTAAAATTTTATATATTATACATATAAATTATATGGTTATCATTAACGCCACACAACCTTTCATGCTTTAAAAAATTGATGGGTGTCATTACCTATTATTGACCATCATTTCTATGTATTACCTTATGGTTTTTTCAATACTAAATATTTTTAACAAATTTTTTAATTTTTTAATTTGTTAATAAAATTTACGCTATGCTACTTAATTTATTGTCATTTAATTAATATTTACATAAGTGTATTATGTTTTTTTGTTTTCTTTTTGTAGTAGAGGTCATTGATTTCTTAAGCTATATTTTATTATCTCAATTATTTGATCCCTTTTATGTTATGTATGATCAACCATGTCCTGATATGTGGGTTGGGTCACACAAGTTCTTGACTACTATCTATTTATTAAAAAAAGTTTCTATATAATACCATACTAATTTATGCATTGTAATGTTTTAGTGAAAATTAAAATTTTAATTTGGTGATGGGTTTGGTTTAAAAACAAAATCCCATAGTAGGTTCATGAGTGTTTTAATTCAACTATAATATTATTTGGGGTGGGATTTAGGGAATAATTGGTGCCTCGATTGTCCCTAAGGGTTTCAGAAAAGGGTCAGGGAACAAATCTACTACAAAACTATTGGATCATACCATTCAAAATATAAATATAGTGTTAATTCCATGAAACATAAGGTAGAGATAGGATCACTATACCTAGGCGATTCATAGTTTAAACACTATGTGTATAACACAAAATGTGAAATGTTAATTTTTAAATAATAAATTCCGGGTTAGACCCCTTTATTTGTTGGTTGACCAGAAAAACAAGGAGAGGGTTGTTTGGAGAATCCTCCCCTCTTCTTCCCCCTATAATCCACCATTTTTGGATATAATTCTTAGGGTTCGTATTATGTGTATTTTTCATCTCCATTCCTTATATTACTGTTCATTGATAGTAGACCTAATTTTGTTTTGGATTTGTGCTAGGATTTTACTTTGATTATACTAGAGCATAGTGGAATCAATTGAGTATTATGGAGATTTATCTTGGGTACATAGAAGAGGACCTAAGATGATGTATGTATACCATTTCCCATCATATCAGTGAAGGTATGTAACATTAATAGTTTATTTATGATTTTCACATTAATCGGATTAAATTGGATACTGAAATAGCCACTAAAATTAATGTTTTTCAATGCTTAGGACTGGGTGAGTGTATGGAGAGGACTGCACGCAGTTTCTTGAGGCTTCAGGGAGATAAAAGTTCTTGATGATATTTAAGAAATTATAATTATTTAAATTTTATTTAATAATTCATTATAATGTGTTATAATTAATTTTGTGTGGTACATTGTGTGAGATAGGTTCCCAAGAGCATGGATAAGGCTCGATGGGAATAGATGATAATCGGTAGAGTTTAGTTATGGTTTAAATCTGGTATTTTGGTATTTGGACTATAAGATAAAACTTTATATTCATGTCTATTTTTTTATTAAACAGTTCTTACATAATTTCATGAGTTCAAGGATGCATTATATGGACTAGTAGAGTCTTTAATAGAGACTATGGGGTGGTTTTGAGAATTTTAAGATGAGACCAAGTGATCTTTATCTCCTTGGGTAGTTGAGGATTTCTTGATGAATACATCTCCTTATGGAGAGCACATGCGATGTGTTAATGATGGTCCATGGTAAATTCTCAATATATGAGTAGGAGTGTAGGATACATGGGTTGATTCCTTAGGATTATTAGGTAGGCATGATTAGATTAGCGATGAGTGATGATGGTGTGAAAGATAACCAAAAAAATCACGAGTGTCTTGGAACACCCTCACAAGGTTTGAGGAGAGTCTTGAAGTATGTATAAATTGAAAACATTCCTCTGGGACATGGAATGTGTGATAGATAGGGGTTTTCACTTAGTGTTGGGATGTGGGATTTTTTTAGGGGATGCATGTTGGGACCCATGTGACAGTCATGGGGGATTTCCAATACATGGGATAATGATATAATTGGAGTTTTAGACAACAATAAGGACCCTATTATTAAGGAAAGGGGTGGGTAGCCATAATGGATTTGGGTAGTCCTTTATTAGAGAGACTATGAGCGACGAGGGACCTTAGAAAAGGAGAGAACTGACCCCTTGGGGACATGTTAGTAGGATCCATTATAAAATTATGTCACCAATGGGTGAAAGGATTGAAATGGTACAAAAATATAGAAATCATGATGGGTATGGAGGATCTGTTTAACACCCTAATTTGGTAGGTTAGATATGTTTGTGATAATGGGATAGGTCTCATGTTACTAGTTCCATGGGATCATCCATTAACTCTGTGAGTAAATGTGAACCTTGAATAGTTTTTTTGTGATACATGTGATGTCATGTGAATGTTCATGGATGGTTTTAAGTGGTTGGTTAGAACACCCTTGAGAGAAAATGGATGAGTCAAGGTTTATGGATGAATAGGCATGCATTGTCAATTTATGTATAAGGTTAAGGTAAATGGATGTACGATTGTTCCCTATTTCCTAGAGTATTGGGATGAAGTGTATAGTAAAATGAATATGAACTATCCATTTAGGTAGTAGGTTAAGGACCACCCTCGAAAGTGTTTATGTTTTAGGTGGACCATTTCTTAGTAATATTGGGTTGAAGATCACTCTAGAGAGGGATGGCTCATGGTACGATGTGATATATGACTGATATACACAACCTCATGTAATAAGAATGTGCGTTAAAATGTGGACATATGACCATGACATATTTTTTTACTGGGATTAGGTTAGGATTATTTCCTACCAAAATAATTTTGGTATGATATAGATTTTTTATGAGTTGATATGATAAATTGTTTTCGATATTGTACTAAAGTAGATGTGGTCGATCATCGTGGTGGTCTTGTTAGCATGTACTTTCTTTATGAGCATGTGTGTCTCATCATGTGTTTTGGTTGACTGATTAGCGTATGATCACTTAATGAGATTTTTAATTTATGTTATTTAATTTTATCTTGCATAAACATGCATATGAGTACATATATTATGGGTACTAGGTGAAACTCTATATAGTTATATTACAACGCCCTGTATGGTCATCTTAATGAACCTGAAGTCCTTATGCACAATTTTTAGGACATAGAACATGTTGTGTAGTGTATTGGGATGGAGTATCATTATTGGTATTTAAGGGATACAGTGTGTGAGTCCTAAGGATTTCATTACATCCAATGTACATGTGATTTTTTTAGTATGCATATAGCATCGACCTAGTGGGAGGTCTATGGTCTATTTTATATGAAAGAATCATGTTTGATATTGGATGTGTTACTATATTATGTGAAGTCTAATATGTATTTTTTGGTTATTTGTTTTCTGTCAAAGGATAAGATATCTATGTTATATCTTCCATAGTGAATGTTTTAGGAACTCATTTCTAGTCAGTTGCCTTTCACATATAGGAAGGTGTGCTTCAGGAAGTGTTTTGAACTCTACCTGAGTACTGCTAAGTTTCTCAAATATAGAGAATGACAAAGTGGTATCAGTTTTTTCCCTCGATTATGGGGAATTTTAATAGACCCCATAATCATTTATTATATTTTTGTGGTTTATCTGTATCTAAGATCTATGTAAAGGGTGATTATCTATATTTTTATGTAACAACATCATGAAGGTTATTGGATCTGTTTATTTATTTTTTATAATCGGTTGGGTGTGTATAATATTTGGTTATTTATATTATCGTCTGAACTCACAATTGTGGTAAAAGTATTGTCATTATATATATTAGTCCCTCACCATAGTTGGAAGCCTCTTGCATATAGAGATGTGTGCTTGAGGTAATGAAAAAACCATGATCATGGAATTGTAGAGTGGACAAGGGACCAAGGGTCACACACTATTTAGTAAATGTTTTCTCTTATTTATATTTTTTTAATTGAGTATTTTTGTTTGAAATTTTGAAATTTTCTTTGGATGTCAATTGAATATTCGAATCTATGACCCACATTGGTTGATTGGGATAAGGGTTTGGAAATAAATAATGTTAAAACAAGGTTTATTATTATAGAAGGGATAACAAGATACCATGATTTTTGACTGAAGATTGAGAATTGATTTATAGTGAATGCAATACAATATAAAAGAGGGAGAATAAAAAGTTTAAATACTTTTGATAACAATGACTCATTAAACCCTACCGTAAATTTCTAAATATCTAATTACTATAACACTCTCCATCATGCTAGCTTTACCTAGATTGGACACATAATATAATAAAAGGACAAAGAATCCTAAGAACCCCACTTTATGCTAGACTTCCCCAAAAAGATTAAATAAAATTACTAAAATAATGATTAAAATACCAATATATGTAACTCAATTTTGTTACTATTCTACTCTATGTACACTCCTCATGATAGAAATGATTGAAAAATTACTATTTATACTTAAGAAAATATTTTTGGTCTTGAGTTAAGATGACAATATATCGTAGATGGTGGTTAATTGACCTTTTTAAGATAAATTAATGTATTTAATGGATATATCAATGTTATTATGTTAATGAAGTTGAAAATAAAAGAAAAATAACAAATTATAGTTTTATAGTAGTTTGGATCAAAATGATCATTGTTCTACTCTTCATCTCATTCATGAACTGGGTGTGATGAAACCCACTATATCTAATACAATGGAATTTTACAATTAATTTTTCCCGCATTGAGTCGAAACCTAATTAAAAATACTTTTCCCTAATGGGGGATTAAAACCAAAACATGTTTGACTCATTTTTCTTAGAGGAACAACCCAAAAAACCTACCATTTTATATTGGTAGAAAACACAGTGCCTGATATTTGATAGGGATTCATAACCCAAAATACTACCTTTTAATGGGTAGTGTAACCCGTTACACTAATGACCCTAGACATATTATCGAAATAATTGGATCCATATAAAAAGATGTATATATTTAGTGTTTTATTTTCAATGTAGTATCGAAATCTCTATTAGTAAATGATCAAACACTTAAATTCCAGTTGACATAGTAGGTGGTCATCATTGTTTGAAGTCCTTGTAAAATATCAATAACTTCCACAACCTCGCATATATGTTTTAGATCTATCTAACCTCTATATTGAGTTCATCTATTCATAAAATATTTGACATCATAATCCCATTTTAATTACTATTTCCAAATCCCAAATACAATTTATTTATTAGATGCACATGAAAAGCAAACTCATGTGGGTCGCATCATTAATATACAAAATTAAATTCATGATATATAGTGATAAAACATTAGTATAATTAATATAGATTTATCAAACATTTATAATCAACATTATATTCTATTGGAAAACTCCAATAAAACATATGATATAAACGATTCACATTTGAACAACATTTAATGTCGATGTCATGTTTTCCCATGAAATCAATGATAAGATTCAACCCATGTGATAATAATTTAACAAATAAAATTAAATACTATATTAATGTCTTATAATTAATTAATAATAGATATTAAAGAAACCAAACACTAAATATATCCATAATAAATGTGAATCAAATGGGAAAGTGAGATGTAATGTAAATCAAAGCATATTTCATGATTTTACAATATCCTATAGAAAAAAAAATCAATTAAATTAAATCGTAATATGGATTTTATGTAGGATATTTATATATGGGACTCAAAAATTTGAATCTACATAGTAGAATATATGTATGTGAATTCAGATACATGATATCATATATGTGGTTATGGAAATTTGTATACAAGTTAACGTATTATTTTTCCAGCCGAAAATAAACCTTAAAAATTTAGAGTCATATTTATAAACAATTTAGTTATTTTTTAATATTTTAATTATCATTACATATAATCAAGAATAACCTTAATCTGACTTGTACTTCAGATCTTATCATCAAAATATTGTAGAATAATTATTCTCGAGAACTACAAAATTCTAACTAAAACATTTCAGTGAATTCTATGTAATTTATATATTTTTAGATATCGGTCAATATTTCAATTTATTCAAATTGAATGTAGAAAATTTTGATATATTTCTAAAAATCCACCACATTATTTAGATTTTTGTATCCAATGTTATATTCATAAAATATATATATATATATATATTCATAGTTGGATTCATGATAGGTTGACATAGTCAGGTGACATAGTCAGTTGAATCCCACAATATCAGTACATTTTGTTCATGTGGTATGTAGACATAGTCAGGTGAATTGGTTAGATGAATCACACAAGGTAATTAATTTTTTTTCATGAGGTCAGGTGACTTGGTTAATTAACTCCCATAGGGTCTGTAAATTTTGTTTATGTGGCATGGTTAAATAGTCGGTTGAATCCCACACAATAAATAAATTTTGATCATGCAGTTGGTTAACATGTTCAGGTGACACAGTCTATTCAATCGAATAATAATGGTTCTATAATTTTCAAATTTTTCAATTTATAGACCTTTCCATATTTTAGTTCCAGAATAAGTAAAATGTGGTTATAAGGTCTAAAATGATTTATTTTTCCTAAAATGATTCATTAAACATGTATTAAATTTTATTAACAACAAGAACTAAATCAATATTTTTTGAAAAATAAATATTACGATATGATGATGGTTAATAATAATTTAAATAATTCATATTATAAAAAATTTCTGAATTAAATATCTATATATCATTGTAATTTTCTAAAAAAAAAGTCGATCAAGAATCCACTCAACATTATACCCCATTTTGAGAGTTAGAAAATAATTTATAACATCAAAAGATTCCCCACATTTTTTAATTTATAAACCTGTTAATGTTTTATTATAATAATTATCTATTTGAATTAAATCATTAAAAAAATATTTTTTCAAAACAAAATGTTTTTTATAACATTCATAAAAATTATAGTTCAAACATATATCAATGATCCACTAAAAAACCTTCAATTTTCAAAACATGTTTCATGAATTCATTTTCCAGTGAGTATAATTTTTAAAAATTAATGAACAACCCTCCAAAAATACTCATTTATTCCAAATATAATATTATAAAGTAAAATAAAACAATATAGTTTGTTTGATACGTCTCAACATATTAATATAATGAAAAATATGTACAAAAATAGTAATATTAATCTAATAAATTTATTTAATATTTAAAATATTTCTTTTAAATATGAAATTTTCATCTCATAAACACACATAACCTCACACTAAATTCATGCCATGTTAATTAAAATCTCCGTCAAACCAAGGTCAAAGTCTATTTTCTCTAACTTCGTAAATTATACAGTATTAATAATGATATAAATAGTTGGTTTTCGGTAAAAATAAATTCTCAAATTATATTAACCTTTTGAACCTAATATCCAAGAAAATTATATTTAACAACAACATGATTTGTTATAAACTATTTTATTGGATTTTTGGAATTATAAACTGTATAATTATAAAAAAATAGGAATCATACCCAAGTCAAATCCATAATAATACAGTTTTTCATAATCCTTAAGGATAGGGAATAACATGAAGAAAGAGATAAATATTCAATTTAGATAGTTAATAGAGAAATAGATTTTTATTTAATTTAATCCATTTAAACTAAATATTTACAAAGTAAATTTCAAATACATGAAGTGATTCTTCTATCTAATTTTCAGAAAACAAAATCATAATTATAATAACATAAAAAATCAGAGTTAGTTCTATAAAGATAAAATAAATGAAGATTTAGAGAACCATTAACATAACTAATGACACTTTAAACAAATTCATTGTTACATTCCATATTATAAATTGGATATCTAGAAATATAAAAAATAAAAAAATTAAATATGGTCTAGAAGATTTTAATTATAATAAACTACCAATAATTTCTCTATTGGTTTTATCATTAATAGATTTTATATATTTATCTAAATATAACAATAATTTAGCACTCATTTGATTATTTCCACTTTTATAATATTCTAAAACAAATAAACTAACAAATTTGTTAGCACACATAGAATGAGAGAATGAAAAACCATCATTTCTTTGAAAAAAAATTTAAACCAAAGAAGTATTTCAATTATCCAATTATAGTCATATCAAATTTAAAAGTCAAAATTTTTTAAAATTCATTACAAAAAATGTTTATTTGAAGATAATCAATATGTAATTGTATAATAAAAATATAATTTGAATTTTTTTATAAAAAAGGTAGGATAAACCGTTACTTTCTCAAAAAAAAATTCCAAAAGAAAACTACTTATCCCATTATAAGAATCTTGGGGAGATTTTTTAAAACAATATAATTAAAATTATAGCTTAAAAACATAATAATGATATTTATCATTTAAATAAATGTTTTTTTATAACATCCACTTTTTCAGAAATATTTCCATTTAGAAAATTAGTTTTTACATCCACAGGAAATAATTGGATTCCATGAAAATAATCAAATGAAAATAATATCCTATTGACTTCTAACCTAGTAAAAGGTTGAAAATCACCTTCAAAACCAATGAATTCCTCTTGAGAGTACCATTATGAAACTAATCTATTGTAACACCCCAGGTGAATATAGAATATGAAATTTTTATATTTATCCCTATTTGTGAAAAAATATTAATATTACTTTAAAGGGAATGCTATGCTCGATGGCGTACCCAATACGCGACAACAAGTTCCTTTGAAATCTTACGTTTCACTCTAATAATAAAATAATATTATTTTAAATGGTAGTTAACGCCTAGCCATTATAATGGCGGGAATGAATGGAACTAACTATAAATTATTATGTATGTTTTTCAAATATTTTTAATTTTTACAATAAATGTTAGAGGATTAAAAATGTGAATGTATCCAATTTTAAGCGTAAACATTATAATATTCTTTAAAAGGTCGATTAACCACCTTTTGATGGAGAACCTCTTTTAAATACCCTTTTTGACAATTTTATGTGTTATATTTGAAAAAATAAAATTATTCTTTAGAATCGGGACATCAAAATTTACTTTGTGTAAATTTTTTGTATTATTCTGATAAAGTTCATTTTTTAATGAATAATGAAAAATTTTGTATTTTAATTCAAAACCCCTGTTTAATCTAATTTATTTATATGATTATATTATATTTTTAATTGGTTTTAATGTTAAATTAGAATATATTATTACCATTTAATCCAATTGTGGATATTGAAATTAATTTCACTTTGAAATCGGACTTAAACTAGTGTCAATCTTTTGATACTTATTGTTTCATAAAAACACGCTATTTGCTCTGTCAACGGGAATCAATTATTAAATTAATTAATTCAACTTATATGTTTTGAATTTTGTAAAATAGACTTAATTTTTGAATTCGGAATATCGAATATTGATTACGGTGAAGTTTTGGTATTTTTTTGAAAAACTTCAATTTTTGATGAATAGTGAAACCACTAAGTGGAACTTATAAAAACTGATTTTCATTTTAAATGAAATTTTACCACCTATGTGTTTTGAATTTAACAAATCCAAAATACATGGTTGTCATTAAGAATTAAAATGTGGTTCAATGTAATTAAAATAATTTTTTGGTGAATAGTAACTTTTATGTTTTTAATCGCGATTAGAGGTAATTAGTGTAGTTTAAGGTAAAAATAATGTTTTAAGAATATGAAATGACTTGGAAACATTTCCTACCCTTATTGGAGGAGTCATTTCCGACCAAGCCAATACATGTGTCAACATGGGGACCCCATGGAGCCACTTTTCCTGGAAAATGACATTAATACCTTTTTATTTAATGTTAAAATTAAAATGTCACAAACATGTGTTGTTTTAATAAAAAAAATTTATATGGGGTTATAAAAGTCATATTTTTGACTATAAATATTTATTAGAAAGATAAAAATATTTCCTACATCATGATTTTTTTTATAATTTTTAGACCTTAAATTAATTAAATTATTTATGACATCATGATGATGCGGCGATTACCTCATTAATAAAGGATTTAAATAAAATGAAAATATAATGTTAAAACTATAACATCAATTTTTCAAAAACCTATTGGGTGAGTATATTTCAAACCCTTACCACATTATCCTCAAAATACATCAATTTGGGACCTTTAAAATACGAAAAGCATTTGAAAATAAAGTAACATTATGTAACTTTCCAAGAGTTCCCCTCCTCTCCTCTTATAAAAGGCCCCCACCTCTACCACCTTACCCACACCTCTCAAGCCTTTGGCTCGGCCAACCCCTGCTCATTTTTCCTCTACTCATCCATTTCTTATTCCTAGAAGCCTCACTTTGGGCAGAAGACTTCCCAAAGAAGCCTTTGAGCTCAAATCAAAGAGAGTTACACGATTTTAAGGTAATGTCTTCACTTGTGTTCTTTTGTTTTATTTTGCTTCTCCAACCCCCTAAACTCTTTTTATTCATTTATTTTGTAACAACTATAGTATATTAAATATAATAGGATGTTTTTATAAGAATAATTAAAGCTACACTTACACACAACTACATCTAATGGTTAAATAACATACTTTTTCTGTGGATGGCGAATTTCTGCCTCACGAAACGATGATTGTTCAACACTCATATAACACCTTCAAAGGTGGCCATTAAGATGTCACTATATTTATATATGATATATAATATTTTTATGTTTTACTTCAGCTTCTATTTTTTTTTGTGGCATACCTTTTTGGTTTCCATTGTGGGTAACATGATAATTTCACTTTAGGAAGTGCGGACTACTGCCCCCTCAAAGTTATTTGATTCATTAATGCCATATGTGGGATTTATAAAGGATGGATTTAAAGTTATTATACATGAATTATGTTAAATTTAAATGATGTATATAATTCTGGAATTAAAATATAAATACCTATCATTTAGTTTTAATTCCATTAATATGACATAGAAATGAAAGTAGCGTTCATGCGTACGTACGGGTTACCGTCTCCATGAACGGTGCATTTCATTTCATACCTCTAAATGATTATTTAATATTATAAATACATGTATATTATAGATATATATGATATATATGATATCAAAATCATGAATATAATTCTAGATATAATGAACCCTTGACCACACGAACAACATTTAATTGTAAGAAGTCCACTTTCGACATAAGAACCAAATATCGACAAAACAAACATTATTAACATAAATGATTAAATAATGTTTATAACATGGAAATAAGTGATATAAAAGGAATAATGAACTTGAAAAAGGTTCTTAAGCATGTAGAAATTAACTCAAGTTTATTATTCAGGACGTTAAAGAATGATCGATTTAAGTTTGACCCGAGCTAAGGGATCCTACCCCTCTCTTTCTTTTTAAGTACACTCTTTTATGTCATTCCTTTTAAGCTCCTATTTCTTATGATTGGGATGTTATTTTATATTAATCATACTGTAATTTTTATGTTCATAAGATGTGATATCATATTTTCACTCATCAATTCATTTTGGAAGTTTTGAGTGGTGTCGTTAGGCTGCTGAATTTTCGTAAGGGATCTTACCCCTCCCTTTCTTTTTAAGTACTCTCCTTTATGTCACTTCTTTTAATCAACACTTTGATATGTTGGGGGATGTTCATTTATATTACTATTTCTGTAAATTTTATTTTAATATGATGAGAGACCCTATTCGATCTCATCAATCGATTTTTTGAAGTTTTAAGTGGCGCCGTTAGGCTGCCGAGTTTTCGTAAGGGATTTTTCATCTCACTTTTATTCTCGTGAGATTTATGCTACATTTGACACCATTTCCTTTGAGTGGTGTATGTACTTCCCATTATTATACTAATTTTTTAATATAATTCCATTTATGGGTATTTAAATATTCATTGTATGGCACTTATTCAATGGGGTGTACGTTTCGAAAGTTACCCAAGTGGGTAAGGGAACCTTTCACCCTCCTCTTTTTAAAAGACTTCATTTGTTATGTCTTTTAATTCACATACTATTATGTTGGGATATGTTCTTCTGTATTCTTATTGATGTAAATTTTATTTCCAAGTGATGAGATACCCTTTTTATCTCTCATCAACTCATTTTCTGAATTTTGAAGTGATGCCGTTAGGCTGTCGAATTTTACTAAGGGAACTTTTTAACCCAATTTCGATTTCTTTGGGTTCAACATGTAGTTAAAGAATATGTCATCCTTTGAATATGTGTGAATGAAATTATATTGTTTTACACTTAATATCCACCTATATTGGGTGTATTTATAATTTTTACACATAATTTTGAGATTGATTTATCCTTAATTTAAGGATACCTTCTTTATAAGGGATTTCATCACATTTTACATTTCTATTGAGACTTCATTGTTGTTATGCACCAATTCACTCTTATATGGTGTACATACTGTCCTTTGTAATAATATATCATGAATCCATTTATTCTCATGATATTATAAAGTTCTAATTAAATGTTATTCCTCAATTATTGTATTCAAGTGTCTCTAATTTTGGTAAAAACCGTTTAACCAAAATATCGCTTTAAATGTTTTAATGATTTTTTCTTATTAATATCTATGTTTTCAAAATGGTTTTAAGGATTTATTTATATGGATATTAATGGTTTAAAATGTTAAAAGCTTCAAGGTGGGATGGGACACTTTGATTCAAGAATCTCTTTATTAAACGTTTTAAATGGTTTTGAAAATGGTTTTTTTTAATGGATTCATTATTTCAATATCCTAAAATGTTATATTGTGATTGAAATGTGGAAATGTTATGTTTCCTTTATGAATGTTTTATGTGATATGTTTATGTTATGTTTCTTGGGAATTGTTATGAAAACGGGTGGTTCCGTGATAAACTAAGGGCGGGTGAGCCCGATATAGCTCTCCAATGCATTGGGTAACGCGAAGGGGTTAAACATTAAGGTTTCTCCGAAGAGATTTAGGGAATATACTATGATGGGTATTCCAAATGTAACCTGGAGGGTTACTCCCTACGTATGAATGTTATGAATGCCTCAAGTTACCTTTATGTCTTATGATTTCTATTATTTATTCATGATTTTATGAGATATGTTAAAGTGCATATGTTTTATGGGTAAAGTATGGTTTCATTCTTATGTATATATGTACTCATGTTTTCGTTCCATACTTTTTATAACCCTTACTGAGCTTTTTATGTGTGATCAGCCAGACTCTCTTGGTCCTTCCCTTTGCCAAAATCCGGGTCCTAAAGGAGTGGCGTCTCGGTGAGACCGATCGGCGCGACCGATCGGTGAGACCGATCGGTGAGACAGATCGGTGGGACCGATCGGTGAGAGCTATCAGTGCGACCGATCAGTGAGACCGATAGGGAGGACCGATCGTTGAGACCGATCAGTGAGACCGATCGGTGAGACCGATCGGCGCGACCGATCGACGTCACCCGGCCTGGTCAAGTTGTTTCCAGTAGCGCTCCCTTTTGCGCAAATAGGGTTTCAAACCCTATTTTGACCTGTTTGAGCATGTTTTAAAGACCCGTAACGTGCATAAGAGTTTTAATTAAATAATTAATCAATTCATGAGTAGGCTTAAACCACCTGACCCCCTTTTGTGACGAGTGGAGCCACGTGATCAACCCAAGGAGTCATGATCAACCACTTGAACCTTGGTATGATCTGTAATGCATCATGTACGAGAAAACCAATCGATGTGGAATTTCATGTAATAATTATAAAGGTAACTATTAGAGTTTATATGATCCTTACTTTTGAGGTAATTATGGGTTATTATATGTTATGATGGAAAATGAAAGGCATGAGATAAACTTGGGGTTAAAATATGTTATGATTATTTTTGAATATATTATTTCGTTTTGGGGAATGTTTTATGAATTATATAGTTTTGGAAAAAGGGCAACACGCAGACCGTGTGACAACCCGTCGCATCAGACAAAGCTGTGGGAATCGAACCCACAACCAAAGTGCAACTGGTATTTATCGCCAACCACTGGACTACGTGAAGTCCTTCGTTAGTTTGACTAATTATTTTTAGTTAGATGATTTTAGGAATCAAGAGTATGGTTATTTTGGGTTATCTATGGAAATTGTTAACCTATAATCGAGGATATGTGATTAGGTTAATTACTTTTCAATATGAGAATTTAAGAGCAACTGATGTTATTTGGAGGTAAAAGTTAATTTTTACCTTGGAAGACTATGTGACTAAATCCTTCAAATATTTGGGTTTCAATCATAGTTTGGTTTACTTTGAAGAATTTTATGGACAAATTTTTTATCGAATGGTCCTCGTTGAACTTTGGGTTTTGTTGGAAAAATTTTGGAGAGTAAGAATAAGTTATATTTTTATAAAGGGTTATCCTTTTCTGGATTATCTGATCTTGTACTAACCATTTTGGTTTTGGTTTTGGATAACGTCTAAAGACATGGGAAGTATATAGTTCTCTTGTGTGGATCAGGTGATTCTCTATAAGTTGATTACAGTGAACAAGTCTTCCTAAATACTCATCTTTTGGAGAAAATATGAGTCTGTGTAAGAAATCTAATAAAAGTTGAAAGTCAACATGATAAGTAATTATGTTTCCTTATAAATAAATTCCTCAATAAAAATTAACTTAAAAAATTTTGTCTATTGACTTTTCCTACTGGGGAATCGAATACCGCTTAACCCATCAGAAGTTTGTGATTTTCTTATGGTTAACATTATCCTTGACATGTTTACTATCACTCTCTATCAGAACATGACCCTTTGTTTTTTCCTCCATGTCCATATTTTCATACATGGAATCCTTTTATGGGTTAACTCTGGTGACCTTTGTACTTCCCTTTCTTTCTTTTAATGTGATAGTTTAATTTACTCCATTTCCGATGTGGGACTTACAATGGAGTATTGAAACCCAATTTTGAAATTACGAGGACGCAATTCCCAAAAGGGGGAAGGATGTAACACCCCATGTAAATAAAGATTATGAAATTTTTATATTTATCCATATTTGTGAAAAAATATTAATTTACTTTAAAGGTAACGCTATGCTCGATGGCGTACCCAATACGCGACAACGAGTTCCTTTGAAATCTTACATTTCACTCTAATAACAAAATAATATTATTTTAAATGGTAGTTAAAGCCTAGCCATTGTAATGGCGGGAAAGAACAGAACTAACTAAAAAATTATTATGTATGTTTGTAAAATATTTTTACTTTTTACAATAAATGTTACAGTATTAAAAATGCGAATGAATCCAATATTTAGTGTAAACATTCTAATATTATTTAAAAGGTTGATTAACTGCCTTTTGATGGAGAACCTATTTTAAATCCACTTATTGAAAATTTTATGTGTTATATTTGACAACATAAAATTCTTCTTTAGAATCGGGACATCAAAATTTACTTTGTGTAAATTTTTGGTATTTTTCCGATAAAGTTCATTTTTTAATGAATAGTGAAAAATGTTGTATTTTAATTCAAAACATCTTTTTAAACTAATTTATTTATATGATTAGATTACATTTTGAATTGGTTTTAAAGTTAAATTAGAATATATTTTTACCATTTAATCCAATTGTGGACATTGTAATTAATTTCACTTTGAAATCGGACATAAACTAGTGTCAATCTTTTGATACTTATAGTTTCATAAAAACACGCTATTTTCTCTGTCAGCGGGAATTAATTATTAAATTAATTAATGAAACTTATATGTTTTGAATTTTTTAAAATATACTTCATTTTTGAATTCGGAATATCAAATATAGATTAGGGTGTAGTTTTGGTATTTTTCTGAAAAACATCAATTTTTGATGAATAGTGAAACCACTAAGTGGTACTTATAAAAACTGATTTTCCATTTAAATGAAATTTTACCACCTCTGTGTTTTGAATTTCAAAAATCCGACATACATGGTTTTAATTATGAAGTAAAATGTCGTTTAATATAATTCAAATAATTTTTTGGTGAATAGTAACTTTTATGTTTTTAATCGTGATTAGAGGTAATTAGTGTAGTTTAGGGTAAAAATGATGTTTTAATAATATGAAATGATATAGAGACATGTCCTACCATTATTGGATGAGTCATGATCGACCATGAAAATCCATGTGTCAACATGGGGACCCCATGGAGCCACTATTCCTGGAAAATGACATTAATACCTTTTTATTTAAAGTTAAAATTAAAATGTCACAAACATGTGTTATTTTAATAAAACAAATTTTAGATGGGGTTATACAAGTCATATTTTTTACTATAAATATTAATTAGAAATATAAAAAGATTTCCTACATCATGATATATTTTTTTATAATTTTTAGGCATTAAATAAATTAAATTATTTATGACATCATGATGATGCAGTGATTACCTCATTAATAAAGGATTTAAATAAAATGAAAAGATAATGTTAAAACTATAACTTACATTTTTCAAATACCTATTGGATGAGTATATTTCGAACCCTTACCACCTTATCCTCAAAATACATCAATGTGGGACCTTTAAAATCCGAAACTCATTTGAAAATAAAGTAACATTATGTAACTTTCCAAGAGTGCCCCTCCTCTCCTCTTATAAAAGGCCCCCACCTCTACCACCATACCCACACCTCTCAAGCCTTTGTCTTGGCTAAAACATACTCATTTTGCATCTCCACATCCTTTTCTTACTCCTAGAATCCTAACATTGGGCAGAATTCTTCCAAAGGAAGCCTTTGAGCTCAAATCAAAGAGATTTACACGATTTTAAAGTAATGTCTTCACTTGTGTTCTTTTGTTTTATTTTGCTTCTCCAACCCCCTAAACTCTTTTTATTATTTTCTTTTGTAACAACTACAGTATCTTCAATATAATAGGGTGTTTTTATAAGAAGAATTATAGCTACACTTACACACACCTAGATCTAATGGTTAAAGAACATTCTTTTTCTGTGCATGGAGAATTTCTGCCTCACGAAACGATGATTGTTCAACATTCATATAACACCTTCAAAGGTTGCCATTAAGATGTAACTATATTTATATATGATATATAATATGTTTATGTTTTACTTATGCTTCTGTATTTTTCTTTTGTGGCATAACATTATGGTTTCCATTGTGGGTAACACGATAATTTCATTTTAGGAAGTGCGGACTGCCGCCCCCTCAAAGTGATTTGATTCGTTAATTCCATATGTGGGATGTATAAAGGATGGATTTAAAGTTATTATATATGATTTATGTTACATATAAATTATGTATATAATTCTGGAATTAAAATATAAATACCTATCATTTAGTTTTAATTCCATTAATATGACATAGAAATGAAAGTAGCGTTCACGCGTATGTACGACTTACCGTCTCCATGAACGGTGCATTTCATTACTTACCTCTAAATGATTATGTAATATTATAAATACATTAATATTCTGGATATATATGATATATATGATATCCAAATCATGAATATCATTCTAGATATAATGATCCTTTGACCACACGAACAACATGTAATTGTAAGAAGTCCACTTTTGACATAAGAACCAAATATCGAAAAAACAAACATTATTAACATAAATGATTAAATAATGTTTATAACATGGAAATAAGTGATATAAAAGGAATAATGAACATAAAAAATGTTCTTAAGCATGTAGAAATTTACTAAAGTTTATTATTCAGGACGTTAAAGAACGATCGAGTCAAGTCGGACCCGAGGTAAGGGATCCTACCCCTCTCTTTCTTTTTAAGTACACTCTTTTATGTCATTCCTTTTAAGCTCATCTTTATTATGATTTGGATGTTATTTTATATTAATTTTACTGTAATTTTTATGTTCATATGATGAGAGATCCTATTTTCTCTCATCAATCCACTTTGGAAGTTTTGAGTGGCGCTGTTAGGCTGCCGAATTTTCGTAAGGGATCATACCCCTCCCTTTCATTTTAAGTACTCTCCTTTATGTCACTTCTTTTAATCACCTATTTGATATGTTGGGGGATGTTATTTTATATTCCTCTTGCTGTAAATTTTTTTTAATATGATGACAGACCCAATTTGATCTCAACAATCCATTTTTGAAGTTTTAAGTGGCGCTGTTAGGCTGTCAAGATTTCGTAAGGGATTTTTCATCTCACTTTTATTCCTGTGAGATTTATGCTACATTTGACACCATTTCCTTTGAGTGGTGTATGTACTTCCCATTATTATACTACTTTTTTAATATAATTCCATTTATGGGTATTTAAATATTCATTGTATGGCACTTCTTCAATGGGGTGTACGTTTCGAAAGTTACCCAAGTGGGTAAGGGAACCTTTCACCCTCCTCTTTTTAAAAGACTTCATTTGTTATGTCTTTTAATTCACATACTATTATGTTTGGATATGTTGTTATGTATTCTTATTGATTTAAATTTTATGTCCAAGTGATGAGATACCCTTTTTATCTCTCATCAACTCATTTTCTGAATTTTGAAGTGACGCCGCTAGGCTGTCGAATTTTACTAAGGGAACTTTTTAACCCAATTTCGATTTCTTTGGGTTCAACATGTAGTTAATGAATATGTCATCCTTTGAATATGTGTGAATGAAATTATATTGTTTTACACTTAATATCCACCTGTATTGGGTGTATATATATTTTTTACACATAATTTTGAGATCGATTTATCCTTAATTTAAGGATACCTTCTTTATAAAGGATTTCATCACATTTTACATTTCTATTGAGACTTCATTGTTGTTATGCATAAATTCACTCTTATATGGTGTACATATTTTCCTTTGGAATATTATATCATGAATCCATTTATTCTCATGATATTATAATGTTCTGATTAAATGTTATTCCTCAATTATTGAATTCAAGTGTCTTTAATTTTGGTAAAAACCCTTTAAACAAAATATCACTTTAAATGTATTAATGATTTGTTCTTATTAATATCGATGTTTTCAAAATGGTTTAAGGATTTAATTATATGGATATTAATGGTTTAAAATGTTAAAAGCTTCAAGGTGGTATGGGACACTTTGATTCAAGAATCTCTTTATTAAATGTTTAAAATGGTTTTGAAAATGGTTTTTTTTTATTGGATTCATTATTTAAATCTCCTAAATTGTTATATTGTGATTGAAATGTGGAAATGTTATGTTTACTTATTTCATGTTTTATGTGATACGTTTATGTTATGGTTCTTGGGCATTTTTATGAAAATGGGTGGTTCTGTGATAAACTAAGGGCGGTGAGCCGGATATAGCTCTCCAATGCATTGGGTAACGCTAAGGGGTTAAACGTTAAGGTTTCTCCGAAGAGATTTAGGGAATATACAGTGATGGGTATTCCAAACATAACCAAGAGGGTTACTCCCTGCGTAATAATGTTATGAATGCCTCAAGTTACCTTTCTGTCTAACGATTTCTATGATTTATTCAGGATTTTATGAGGTATGTTAAAGTGCATATGTTTTATGGGTAAAGTATGATTTCATTCTTATGTATATATGTACTCATGTTTTCGTTCCATACTTTTTATAACCCTTACTGAGCTTTTTATGTGTGATCACCCAGACTCTCTTGGTCCTTCCCTTTGCCAAAATCCGGGTCCTAAAGGAGTGGCATCTCGGCGAGACCGATCGGCGCGACCGATTGGTGAGACCGATCGGTGAGACCGATCGGTGGGACCGATCGGTGAGAGCTATCAGTGCGACCGATCAGTGAGACCGATCGAGAGGACTGATCATTGAGACTGATCGGCGAGACCGATCGGTGAGACCGATCGGCGCGACCGATCGACGTCACCAGGGCTGGTCAAGTTGTTTCCAGTAGCTCTCCCTTTTGCGCAAATAGGGTTTTAAACCCTATTTTGACCTGTTTGAGCATGTTTTAAAGACCCGTAACGTGCATAAGAGTTTTCATTAAATACTTAATCAATTCATGAGTAGGCTTAAACCACCCGACCCCCTTTTGTGACGAGTGGAGCCGCGTGGTCAACCCACGACCCCCGCGCCTTATGCGGTTTCGCGTTTACACCTCAACCGTCTGCGGATCTTATAAAATAAGGGTTAGCCATGGTTTCTCCTTTCCTCGATCGTGGCTTTTCACAAACAGCTTCTGGTGTATCGGGCGCATCGTTATCCATAATGTTCCACGCCCTGGCCTAAACATCGATCATCTATCAACAAGTATGGAATTTCTCCTTCGTCTCTCTCTTTTGTGTATCATGCGGGGTGGCCGTGCTTTTGTTTCTGTTGAATTGGATAAACCAGACCTAATTAAAGATAATGAATGAATTCTATAAAGAAAAGGGGGGGCTGTGATTGTTGATTCTGTCTTATATTTTTGATGTTGTTTCTTCTATGAACATCTTGTTGAGTTGTGATGGCTTATGCCTCCTGAAAATCGAGGCCGTTGGTGGTCGTTGTTTGTGCAATAATGAACCCTGCTGATGTTTTAAATGGCTTGTTTGTGGTTGTAAACTCTTGCTGTGAAAAGTGAATTGGTTAATCACGTATATCCGGCTAAATAAATTGAAATCACCTGGATCAAACCTTATGTGATAACTCCCAGTTAGAACACACAAAATTTGAATCATGGAGTGTGTTATGTCATTTAAATCTAAAAATACCGGCAAGGCCCTTCTTGTGTTAGTGGTGGTAGTTGGTTGTTTTCCTTTCGGGCCGATTGCTGGAGATGTGGGAGGAGATGGGATACCCTGTTCATTTATAATCTTGATGGTTGTGTGAATTTAGGGGATGGGATCTCCTGTTGGTATGGATTCGTGGTTTTGAGTTTTAAGACCGGGTGGATACTTGTTTATATCACGAATTGGGGTGGACTCCTCTGTTGTTGAGAACCGGGTGTGGGCGTTTTGGTTGATGTTCGACTGTTTACTTTCCTGGACATATGCCTCTGCCTACTAGTTTCCCAGTAGTGCTTAAACATAAACATTATTACTGAACTTGAAATAATAAAGGAGACAAATGGGTTGTTAGCGTGAGTCGTGACTCGGACATGAGTGCTATTGTGATCTTTAGGCCATCTGAAGAAAAACCTAGCTTGGGCGAGTTCTTCTTACCTATATATATATACTTGTAGCTTTGTGTTTCTTATTGATGCCCCACCCAAGTTGAGAAATTAGTTCCGAACACCCCCATTTCATGGGGGAGGGTGTTTTTCCCAACACTATTCATAGTGGCTGGTTATTAGCTCCTTTTCTGGTCCCTTTCCCGGAAAGTCGAAGTATCTTTGGGTAGGCTGTGATGGTCAGAGGTCCATTATTAGTCCAAGAACCTTAGGTCGGGGTAGTGTGGTGGTTGGCCAGGTGTGTGCGGCAGGTGGTTTCCCAAGTGTCTTCGGGATGAGGCCCAGGTGTCTTCGGGCGTGGCAGTGGATCCTTTAGCCCAGGTGTCTTCGGGCGTGGTGGTGGTTGTTCTGGCCTAGCTGTTTGTAGGCGTGGTTACATGTGACAGTTCTGGCCCAGGTGTGTGCGGGCGGGATTTCGGCAGTGGAACTGCGTGTGGTTGTGACCCAGGTGTGTGCGGGCGGGTGTGGCAGTGGGACTGCGGTGAGAATGGCGGGATTGGTCCGATGCGTAGGATGTCTCAATAACCAGTGGGAAAGTTGTGCGAGGTACCCAAACATCGAGGTGCTCTTATTATATATATATATATCTTGACTTGCATTATTTGGGGAGTGTGCCATGGTGAGGCCTGGGGTGGATAGTTTTCCTTAGTAGGTGTTTGGTTTACTCCTTTTCTCACGGGACTTTAGTACGTTCCCCCACTTGTGCACTAGAGTCTTTGGTTTTCCCTACTGAGTGTACTTGTATGCTCACCCTACGTGTATAAAACTAATTTCAGGTTTCTAGGAGGACTTTGGGGATCACAGAGGACCTTACTAGCTCGGACCTTTGGAGCAGTTGTAGTTGTTGTTTTTCTTTTCCTCTTTGGTACTTACCTTATAGTCACCTTTTGTACACGTGGCTTTACCTTTGGAACATGCATGTGGGAATAGTTTATTTTTGGCTTTACATTCTTTTTTCCTTGGTGTTGTTGAGTTTCATCATCTCATCTCTCGATATTATAAAAAAAGTGGTAATGCCTTCCAATTGTGAGGAATTTCTATACCCTTGGTGCTTGTCGCCACTTCGGGGCCTATTGAAGGTGGGTCTCAGGGGTCATTATCTCTCCCTCAACTTAAAGAAGGAAGGGCTTGGTAATCTGCTGACCCTTCCCTCCTTTTGGTGAAGGAGGGTCGTGACAGAATGGTATCAGAGGTGATGATTGAGAGATAGGATGGAGACTGGAGTTAGGAAGAGTGAGGATTGCATGGGATGGTAAGGCAACAATGTTGGGTGACCTTGGTGCGTGAATTTGGCCAGGGAAGACTGGCTAGGACACGGGATTTTAGGGCCCCCCGTGATCCGATGCAAGGACTCTGGACCTACCGAACGACCAAGTGAGGCCACACTGATTGTAGGGTAGAGACCCTAGGAAAGGTACATGCATCACAATGACTTTTGTTCTTGTGTTTCTGGGATATCTTGGGAATTAAGACTAAATTAAATTTTTAAGAAGTTTTAAGAACGATATTCTGCACTACTTGTCCTTAGGCATTCCTTATTTACCTTGTAGCTATGGCACCTGGAAGACGACCACGTGTGGTACAGGCGATCGAGGCCCCGAAGACTACTTTGGCCGATCGACAGAGAGCTGATCGAGAGGAAGAGGATGACCAGTGGCAGAAGACTCTTCGAGACTTCCAGCGATATGCCCTCGAGAATTATGAGGGAAACACCTCTGATACGAAGATGGAAGGATGGCTAGAGGAGCTAGTTATAGACTTCAGCCTGATTCGGGCCCCGACCGAGTATTGGGTTCCTCTGGCTGTCAGCCAGATGCGGGGAGTGGCACGTCAGTGGTGGACGCTTTACCTGGGGGAGAGGAGAGAGTCTGAGGTGGCTTGGGTGGATTTTGAGAGGGAGTTCCAGGAGGAATTCCTCTCCTCAACGATGATGGCAGAAAAGAGGAAAGAACTACTCTCCCTCCAGCAGGGGAGTATGTCCGTGAGGGAGCTAGGGATCAAGTTCAAGGACCTCCTCTGTTTTGCTCCGGACCTCTTTCCCGACGAGGAGTCTCGGGAAAGATGTTTAGAGGAGGCACTCCGACCCTCCCTCCAGTATGCTGTTACCCCCTTTACCCTGCCAATGTACATGGTGGTCCAGAACAAGGCCGAAGTGGTGGAGAGGATGCATGCTCTAGGGGGAGTGTCACGAGAGGGGATCCAGATGGGTCCATCGAAGGGGAAGGCCATCAGCACCAGGCCTCCAGCGTCAGTACCCTCCAGGTTCCGACCCACAGGGAGAAGACTGCAGCAGTTTCAGTTTCGATCCCCTAGCCCTCGCCCTTTTCCTTCGGGCTGGGGACCGCGGTGCTTCATCTGTGGGAGCCCTAGGAATCGCCGGAGTCAGTGCCCCAACTGGGTGCAGTACACCAGTGGCCGTCAGCCCCAGCACCCGCCCCAGCAGCAGCTTCCAGGAAGACATTTCCAGCAGCAGCAGCAGGGAAAGCAAGCTCCCGCTCCTCCGAGGGTAGACGTAGGAGGTGGCCGACCTCATGGTGCTCCATAGGGACCTCGACCAGGGCGTGGTCGGGGAGGTGGCCGACAGCCGAGGGGCTGGGGAGCTGGGCGTGGACAGTTACACGACGCAGAGGCAGCATTTCTAACATGTCCAGAGGTTGTTCGAGGTACGATGAGTTTGTTTAGCACTCTTGCTTATGCCTTGTTCAATACCAGAGCTTCGCACTCCGTTGTTGCACCTAGCCTAGCCCGTGCATTGGGTTTAGATGCGGAGAGACTTCCAGTTCCCCTGGTGTTGAGCACACCAGTCGGAGGTTAGAACAACATGTTGTTTGTTTGTCGGGGATGTAGACTGATGATAGGGCCACATCAGTCGGTTAGGAATCTTCTTCTACTGCAGATTCATCCATACGATGTCATCCTAGGCATCGACTGTCTATTTTCTTGTGTGCGCTGTCATCGACTATTTTTGAAGAAGGGTGGTGTTCTCAGACATGGACAGCTGGCGTTTTACCTTCACCGGCGAGCGAGCAGTCCGAAGGTAAATAGGAGAGAGGAACCTCTCATCTCCTGGTTGACTAAGCTGACAGTGGAATCAGTAGATTCTGAAATTGTGTAAGTTCTAGAGATCGTCCGTGAGTTTATGGACATCTTTCCTGAGGAGGTGACGACTCTACCCCCTAGACGTGATATCGAGTTTGGGATAGACCTGCAGCCCGGCACTCGTCCAATCTCAATGGATCCTTACCGGATGGCACCTTCGGATCTACGGGAGTTGCGGATACAGATTGACGATCTGATGAAGAGGGGTTATGTTCGTCCGAGTGCATCACCATGGGGTGCTCCGGTCTTGTTTGCAAAGAAGGCAGATGGTGGTCTTAGGTTGTGCATAGACTACAGGAGGCTGATTCAGGTGACGATCAAGAATCGCTACCCTCTTCCAAGGATGGATGATCCTTTCGACCAGCTCAAATGGGCAGGATGGTTCTCGAAGATCGACCTATGGTCTGGGTACCACCAGCTGAGGGTGAAAGAGAGCGAAATCCCAAAGACAGCATTCAAGTACAAGTATGGACACTTCGAGTTCGTAGTCATGCCCTTCGGTGTTACGAACGCCCCGACTGTGTTCATGGGGCTTATGAACTACATCTTCCGAGAGTACCTGGATCAGTTCATGGTTGTGTTCATCGACGACATCCTGGTCTACTCAAGATCAGAGGAGGAACATACAGGGCACCTGAGGAGAGTTTTGGAGGTCCTCCGATAGCAACAGCTCTATGGGAAGTTGTCAAAATGCAAGTTCTGGACACGAGAAGTGCAATTCCTTAGGCACATAGTGTCTGAGCAGGGGGTAGCAGTGGACCCATCAAAGGTTGAGGTGGTTGTTTCTTTGGCAGCACCAAAGAATGTGGCGGAAGTCCGAAGTTTCCTTGGGCTGGCGGGTTACTACCGGAGATTCCTACCCAACTTCTCCCGAGTAGTAGCCCCTTTGACGGCTCTAACCAAGAAGGACCAAGTTTTCATGTGGTGTGAGTAGTGCGAGTCAGCCTTCCGCTATCTGAATGGGAAGTTGGTTAGTTCCCCAATGCTGAGATTACTAGAAGAAGGGGTGGCCTATGAGGTATTCTTTGATGCTTCGGGACAGGGCCTGGGATGCGTTTTGATGCAGCGACAAGGGGTGATCTCTTATGGGTCCAGGCAGCTACGCCCCCATGAGTGTAATTACGCCACCCACGACCTGGAGCTTGTAGCGGTCGTTTTTGCGCTAAAGTTATGGTCGCACTACCTCATCGGGGGAATGCTTTGTGGTCTTCACGGATCACAAAATCTTGAGGTATATCTTCTCCCAGCGGGACTTAAACTAGCGACAGCAGAGATGGGTGGAGTTCCTCCAAGATTACAACTTTGAGATCTCTTATACTGAAGGAAAGGGCAATGTGGTGGCCGATGCCTTGGGCAGGAGGACGCAGAAGGATGCGGTCCGAGAATCGACGGACACCTGGATGGCAATGGAAGAGTTGTCTTCTTTACACCTAGATGCAAAGATGGATAGCGGAAAAGGCTACCTATATCAGATGACAATGCAGTCATCCCTATTTCAGAAAGTGGAGGAGTCTCAGTGGGGAGACCTAGAGTGTGAAGTGATGTGTGACCATGTTGACCAGGGAAATGCTCCGGAGGGACGGATAGAGGATGGTCAGAACCATATGCTTTTCCAGAAAAGGTTGTTTGTCCCGGAGACGATGCGCGGCAAGGCTCTTAGTGAGTTCCACAACTCACCCCTGGCGGTACACCCAAGAGTTTCCAAGATGTACCAGGGTTTGAAGAGGCAGTTTTGGTGGCCCGGAGTTAAGCGAGTGGTGGTAGAGTTTGTGGCCAAGTGCTTAGTGTGTCAGCAAGTGAAGGCTGAACACCGAGTTCCAGGCAGCCTACTACAGCCCCTAGTTGTCCCCGAGTAGAAGTGGGATGACATCTCAATGGATTTCATCACGGGACTACCCAAGGCCCAAGTAGGATACGACGTCATCTGGGTGGTAGTGGATAGGTTGACGAAATCGGCTCACTTTCTGGCGATCAGGGAGTCGAGTACTGTGGACGCTTTGGCATGAAAGTACGTGGATGAGGTGGTGAGGTTTCATGGAGTTCCGAGGTCTACAGTCTCGGATAGGGATGCACGGTTTACCTCGCATGTCTGGAGAGGATTGCAGAATGTGTTTGGCACCCAGTTACGCCTTATGATTGCTTTCCATCCCCAAACAGATAGACAAACAGAGCGCACCATCCAGACCTTGGAGGATATGCTGCGAGCATGTGCTTTGGAATCAGGAGGATCATGGGTGAAATACTTGCCTCTGGTAGAGTTTTCCTACAACAATAGCTACCACGATACCATTGGAATGGCCCCGTTTGAAGATTTTTACGGGAGGCCATTCCGTTCGCTTGTGTGTTGGACCGAAGTAGGAGAGGCAGACATCCTTGGTTCGGAGGAGGTGCAGAACACGACAGAGAAGGTTCAGCTCATATAGGAAATGATGAAGGTGGCCCAGGACCGACAGAAGTTGTATGCTGATACCAGGAGGAGGCCCTTGGTGATTGAGGTTGGGGACCACGTGTTCATAAAGGTCTCCCCTCGGCGAGGGCAGCGGAGGTTCGACAAAGGGAGTAAGCTTTCTCCCAGATTCATCGGACCATTACAAGTGTTGCGGCGGGTCAGCGAAGTGGCTTACCAGCTAGCATTGCCACCGCCGCTACTAAGGATACAATATGTCTGCCATGTGTCCCAGCTCCATTGGTATCTGCACGACGATTCACACATCCTTGATTGGGGTGAGCTGGACATTGAGGACGACGTGACATTTGTGGAGAGACCAGTGGTGATCAAGGATCGCAATGAAAATGAGCTTTGCGGGCGAACCATCCCCTTGGTTCGTGTGTTGTGGAGACATGGTGGGCTTGAGGAGAGTACGTGGGAGAGGGAAGTACAGATGCGTTCCCAGTACCCGAAATTGTTTTGAGTTTTGTTCCTTGTTGTACCCATTGTGGTATAACGTTTTGTCTTTTGGCTATGATTTGTGCTGGTTTTCTTTCCTCTATTTTTGTGTAAAAAGCCCCAGCTATGTGGAAGGAGAGAACCCGACCCCTAATCAAGACGCATTAAGGTGGATGCGATTAAACCCGTGCTGGCGAGTCAGTGCCGCCCAAAGCGGATAATATCTTGACATGGGGGAGGAGACTACCCAACCCACATGCCCGGGCAGTTTGGCATGGTATGTTTCTTGGTTCATGACAGGAAGGTGTTCTTAGTTAACAATGAGGTTCACTCTTGAGAGGTATCTTTCGGGGTGGTTGTTCGGACCTGCCCTTCCCTTCTGGGTTGTTTAAATTCTCAATAACGAGAATAGTATGAGAGGTATCTGATGTGATGACCCAGACCCTCTTGGTCCTTCCCTTTGCCAAAATCCAGATCCTAAAGGAGTGGCGTCTCGGTGAGACCGATCGGTGAGACCGATCGGCACGACCGATCGGTGAGACTGTTCGGCGTCACCCAGCCTGGTCATGTTGTTTCCAGTAGCGCTCCCTTTTGCGCAAATAGGGTTTTAAACCCTATTTTGACCTGTTTGAGCATGTTTTAAAGACGCGTAACGTGCATAAGAGTTTTAATTAAATACTTAATCAATTCATGAGTAGGCTTAAACCACCCGAACCCCTTTTGTGACGAGTGGAGCCACGTGGTCAACCCACGACCCCCGCGCCTTACGTGGTTTCGCGTTTACACCTCAACCGTCCGCAGATCTTGTAAACTAATGGTTAGATGTGGTTTCTCCTTTCCTCGATCATGGATTTTCACAAACAGCTTCTCGTGCATCGGGCACATCGTTATCCGTAAAGTTCCACGCCCCCGCCTAAACATCGATCATCTATCAACAAGTAGTGAATTTCTACTTCATCTCACTCTTTTGTGTATCATGCGGGGGTGGGCGTGCTTTTGTTTTTGTAGAATTGGATAAACCAGACCTAATTAAAGATAATGAATGAATTATATAAAGAAAAGGGGGGTTGTGATTATTGATGCTGTCTTATATTTTTGATGTTGTTTATTCTATGACCATCTTGTTGAGTTGTGCTGGCTTATGTCTCCTGAAAATCAAGGTCGTTGGTGGTTGTTGTTTGTGCACTAATGAACCCTGCTAATGTTTTAAATGGCTTGTTTGTGGTTGTAAACTCCTGCTGTGAAAAGTGTATTGGTTAATCACGTATATCCTGCTGAACAAATTGAAAGCACCAGGATCAACCCTTCTGTGATAACTCCCGGTTAGAACACATGGAATTTGAATCACGGAGTGTGTTAAGTCCTTTAAATCTGAAAATACCGGCAAGGCCCTACTTGTGTTGGTGGTGGTAGTTGGTTGTTTTCCTTTCGGGCCGATTGCTGGAGATGTGGGAGGGGATGGGATACCCTATTCTTTTATACTCTCGGTGGTTGTGTGAATTTGGGGGATGGGATCTCATGTTGGTATGGATTCAGTGGTTGTGAGTTTTAAGACCGGGTGGATACTTGTTTATATCACGAATTGGGGTGGAATCCTCTATTGTTGAGAACCAGGTGTGGGCGTTTTGGATGATGTTTGACTGTTTACATTCCTGGACTTATTCCTATGCCTACTTGTTGCCCAGTAGTGCTTAAACATAAACATTATTACTGAACGTGAAATAATAAAGGGGACAAATGGGTTGTTAGCGTGAGTCGTGACTCAGACTTGAGTGATGTTGTGATCTGTAGGCTATCTGAAGAAAAACCTAGCTTGGGTGAGTGTTTATTACCAATATATATATATATACTTGTAGCTTTGTGTTTCTTATTCGCGCCCCACCCAAGTTGAGCACTTAGTGCCGAACACCCCCATTTCACGGGGGAGGGTGTTTTTCCCAACACTATTCATAGTGGCTAGTTATTAGCTCCCTTTCTACTCACTTTCCCGGATAGCCCAAGTATCTTCGGGCAGGCTGTGATGGCCTGAGGTCCATTATTAGCCCAAGAACCTTTGAGCGGGGTAGTGTGGTGGTTTTCCAAGTGTGTGCGGTATGTGGTTTCCCATGTGTCTTCAGGATGAGGCCCAGTTGTCTTCGGGCGTGGCAGTGGATCCTTTAGCCCAGGTGTCTTCAGGCGTGGTGGTGGTTGTTATGGCCTAGGTGTTTGCAGGCGTGGTTACATGTGATAGTTGTGGCCCAGGTGTGTGCGGGCGGGATTTCGGTAGTGGGACTGTGTGTGGTTGTGGCCCAGGTGTGTGTGGGCAGGTGTGGCAGTGGGACTGCGGTGAGAATGGTGGGATTGGTCCGATGCATAGGATGTCTCAATAACCAGTGGGAAAGTGGCGCGGGGTACCCAAAAATTGATGTGCTCTTATTATATATATTACTTGACTTGCGTTATTTGGGGAGTGTTCCTTGGTGAGGCCTAGGTTGGATAGTTTGCCCTGTTAGGTGTTTGGTTTACTCCTTTTCTCACGGGACTTTAGTACGTTCCCCCACTTGTGCACGAGAGTCTTTGGTTTTCCCTACTGAGTGTACTTGTATGCTCACCCTACGTGTATAAAACTTCTATCAGGTTTCTAGGAGGACATCGGGGATCACGTAGGCCCTTACTAGCTCAGACCATTGGAGCAGTTGCAGTTGTTTTTTTTTCTTTTCCTCTTTGGTACTTACCTTGTAGTCACCTTTTGTACTTGTGACTTTAATTTTGGAACATGCATGGGGGAATGGTTTATTATTGGTTTTACTTTCCTTTTTCGTTGGTGTTTTTGAGTTTCATCATCTCATCTCTCAATCTTATAAAACAAAAAGGGGTAATTCCTTCCATTTGTGAGAAATTTCTATACCCTTGGTGCTAGTCGCAACTCCGGGACCTATTGAAGGCGGTCTCGGGGGTCATTATCTCTCCTTCAACTTAAAGAAGGAAGGGCCTGGTAATCTTCTAACCCTTCCCTCCTTTTTGGTGAAGGAGGGTCATGACATTATGCTCATCCCAACTTTTTGAAATGTTTTTCACAGGTCAAGGGAATGGTACATGATATGATGATAGTGCCAAGGAAGTGTCAAGAATGAATCCATGATTTATTTTAAATATGTTTCTGTTGATGGAAAAAATGAATACTATATTTTATGTAACCACTTTATTTAAATGTGGAATATAATGCATGTTTTATGATCAAATTCTCTAAAACTCTAAACCTGAAAAGATCCTCAATGTGTAGTCTTGTAATAACTCAAGATTAAGTAAGGTTTAATGCTGGGGCCCTATATCTATATTTATAATTAACTATATATCCATATTCATTGAGTTTATTTATAAAGAGACACATTGTTCCAATTACATGATAATCTTCTGGTGAAATAAATATATTCCACAAAATATTCCAAGTAAATTAATTTAATTCACCATGCATTTCCAAAAATCAAATTATCTTCATCTAAAGCTTTATCTATATTCTTTAGTACAAAATGAAAAATTAAATCATGATATGTACAAACATTCATAATATATTTTATAATTTATACTCTATATGTCGTAGAATTACTTGAATATTCTATGAAATTAACTTATTCATAATTATTATCAAATTTATATAATGTATCATTGGTATTATGAATAAAAACTATACAACCCAAAACTCTAAAACAACATATTTTATGTTTTCACCCCTTTAAAAGTTCATAAAGGGAATTTTCCAATAATGGTCTTAAAATGAGTCTATTAGAAACATACTAACAAATATTCATCACTTCTGACTAGAAATATTTACGTAATTTAAACTCATTTATCATGGTTCTAGCACTTTATTGATGTGGTTGATTTGTAAATCTATTACAACATTTTGTTGTGGTGTTATTGGGGATGAAAAACTCAAAACATACCCATTTCACTCCAAAAAATAGAAATTATTGAATTGATCACCATGATCACTTCTTATTGATTTAAATAAAATAATTTTATCATGTTATATTAATTTTAAAAAATTCAATAAATTTTGATAAGGTTTATAATTAATGTGTAAGAAAGTAATCCAATGAGTATCTTTTAAAATAATCTACAATAAAATTAAAATAAATAATACCACCCTAATCAGAAATTTTAATAGGTCCAAATAAATATATATGAAAGAGATCTAGAGGTGTTATAATGTTTACTTCTTAAACTAGCTTGAAACGATTTGTTGTTGTTTTCCTTTCAAGAATGAGTCACAGAAAAAGGTGATCTCCTATTTTAGTTTCATTAACTTCAAAGTAGTTTGGTTATTGAAAACCATATTCATTATAATGAAATTATAATTTTCCATCCTCCAATGTGATAAAATATTATAAGATTTTAAAACATTTAATCCTTTTAAATTTTTATCATTTAATTCATAAATATTAACCGAATAATTTTTTTTCATAAAATAAAATAGATTTATCCTAGAACGCAATGAATTTATCATTTTTAAATATAATAATAATTCCATCATCACATTGTTTTGGAATTCTTGTTAAATTATGCTTCAAAAACTCAATACATAAGACATTCGAAATAATAATATAATTGTAAATTGTAATGTCACCTAAACTATTTACATTTATTTTTGAATTATCACCAAATATAACATTACCTCCATCACATTGAATAAAAGTTAGAATGATAGAAATACCTTCATTAATGTGCCTTGATCACCCAACATCCATTTACAAAACATAAATTTTTATGTTTCAAATACATAGTTATTATAAAAGTAAATTTTATAAATCATTATTACCCATGACAATTTAGGTCTGATGGGATTAAGAAATGAAATTTTGGGAACCCAAACTGATTTAAAAAAAATTTAATAGGATTTATAGTTAATAAAATGATATAAAAGTAAAATCCCTCATATTTCTAATTGATTTGGAAATCTAAAGAAAAATCATTTGTTTAACGGCCTTTTATATGAAATCTAAGACATGTTGAAATAGATTTACATCTGTTAGATATTTTATCAATGAATGTGTTATACATTTTTAGTCAACTATTATGATAACTAAGACCACATCTCATATTATAAATTTTACTAAAACTAAACATCTTATCAAATTTTTCACAACCCCAAACAAAATTTAATGATTTGATTTTTAAATTTCTAATTAATTTTTGATTAGTTCATTCTCTTTTATAATGGTATCAAAATTTATTATTTAAATTTCATGATATTTTGATGTGAAATAATCTTCATCTTTTATTTTTTTCATTTTCAAATCGTTCTTTTTCAGATTTTCATCATAATTTTTTCAGATCTGTATGAGCATATTTTATTTATCATCGTAGATGGATTTCATATTTTCATTTTATTTAACAACATACTTATGTTTTATTTTAATATTGTTTTATGAATTAGTAACTCTTTCAACTTTATATTCAAGTCTATCTAATTCTTTATGTAATTCTATAGAAATGGGTTTTTCATATTCATATTCATAAGATGAATAATATATAGTATCACATACCCGTTTTGAGGAATTCATCAAACATGATTTTGAAATAAATTTTTTAAAACCAAATTCATCCAGAGTACTTGAATCCTATATATAACTTCATATGGTAAGAGTTTATTTAATTTCATTATTATATTTCTTTCTTTTATTCTTGTCTCTCTTTAGTCTTGGGAAATTTACTTCGATGTGCCCCTTTTTCATACACAAAAAAATTACATCTTATGAATAATTGTAAAGTAAATTATCATTCTTATTCTCCTTGTGATCATCCATGGGATAGTGTTTTAATTATCTCATTTAGTATATTTTCATCCTTTCATATAAATCCATTTTAATATAATCCATATCATTCACGTCACTACAATGTAACTTCAAATCAAACGAATTAGTTGATACATTAAATTTAAATGAAATTCCCCTATTCTTTGAGTTATCATTTTATAAAGAGTTTTTTGGTCTAAATGATAGTGTAATAATGATCCTATAAAATCATAAAGAGTATATTCCTTGAAATTCTAACATTCTTATATAGCTGCATTTTTTGTATTTCCATTTCATAGGAATTACACTAATAACTCTTTCAAAAAAAACATTATTTTCAATAGTTTCTCCAAAATAACTTAGACCATTTACAATACAAGTGAATCTATAGAACATTTTATTAAAGGATTAATCTTCCCCATTTTTTAATTCATAACATTCACCTATCAATATGCCAAACCTCGTTCTAATACGTTTATCATAATAATTATGTGTAACTTATTTAATTATCAAACTGTCAGGACCAATTTTATATGATGAGACGTGGCTATAAACATTCCTATTTATTAAAAACCAAAATAAATTAATCACCTAGTTATTCAGAACAAAATTTACCCATTATTTTACATACAATGATTTAGGTTCACATTCATTTAATTTATATTCCTTTTCCATGATTTTCCATTGATCATTTCTGTGTTGGTCCAAGAAACATTCCATTTGAGAATTCAAAAATCTATAATCAGTACCACCAAAATGGGGTGGTTTTTAAGGAGTCCATTAATCATTAAAAATTGTTATCACTTTCTAAAACAAGATCATTTCCACTTTATTTTTATGTGAGGAAATTGGTAGCATAAATAATATATATATTTGTAGAGAGAGCTAGGGTTCCTTGTAACGCCCCAACCCCAGTTACCCAGAGTCAGTACATTATTACATAACATTGGCATGATCACGAGAAAGATCAAATATCGAAATACAGATTGGTTTAGTAGCCTTGGAAACACTAGATATATTCATAATGTTTTACATTACATCACAAAGTGAAAAACTACTACAACAAAATAGTTTCCATATTCCACACTCATATCCCCACATTCTATCCCCGCAGGTCATTCATAAATTAATTTTTCACATCGTGGGAAAAATAAAAAATAGAAAAGGGGTGAGCTCAAATGCCCAGTAAGGATAACAATATAGCGGGAACTTTCATAAATAAGAATAAACATTTAAGGAAATGTATAACTTAAAACAAAAGCCTTTTAAACATGAATTTCAACATAGTATGGCAAAAATAAAATGAAATAATTCCATTTACTTATTCACATGGATATTCTACTAATCAAATAATCACATGAAATATCAATAACCACTTTCATAATGATGGAACGAATAATTCCAGATTATCATAACCACATAGCCAAGGCCTCGTGCAAAGACTAAAAATATGATTTTTCCAAGGCCTTGTGCCAAGACACTAGTTTGTCTAATGAGAACTACCGATGCATCGAGGAGCTATAGCGGGCTCCACCCATCACATATTAAGACCAATGCATTCCCATATGAAAAAGTTTAAACATAACATAAACATTCGTTTTAAAATTAGCATATGAAATGTCAATACCTTCACCATAAACTATGAACGATATAAAAATAGCACATCCACAGTCAAACATATCACAAAACCCTCAATACAATATAGAAGTTTTGTATCATAATAAATCAACTTCAAATAAGCGTAAAATCCATCAAAGGATATTGACATAGATGAAATCAAAACTCTTTTTAGAGAAATATCTCTTTCTATTTTGAAATCATTTAATAAAAAATTATCATTGAAAATATTCTTATAAGCTTGTAAAGGGAAACTTCGACGATTTTATAACGGCGGAAAATAGCCGCACCCGCCGTATAAGTTAAAAAAATATTCTTACCTTAATTTTGTCAAAAAGGTTAAAAGCACCTTGTTTAGAAAATGACAGAAAGATTCTTTTATAAACCACTTATAAAAAGTCAAACAAGGGTATAAATGTCTTTAACCCATATTCTAGTAAATAGTAAAAATGTTTTGAAATACATTTTTAAGAAACATCGATGTGGATGATAAAGAGATCCCAGTAGATTATTACGTATAAAAAACCTCAGATAATGAAGAGATTGTGAAATAACCCTTACCAATTTGGTAACTTACGAAACATACAGCCCATGAAATAGGTATCATAAAATGAATATGTAAATACACATAAATTCAAGTGTATTACACAATGAATACAATTATGGGCAGTACATACACCACACAAAATGTAATAGTGGAAATATGGCATGAATCTCACGGGAATAATGAGTGAGATGAAACCCCTTAACTTGTACTTTTCCTTGGTTGGGGTAGGTTAAACTCCTGTATAATGGTGAAATAATTGTTATTAAATTATTCAAGAACCATATACATTAATATGATATCATATATGATCTTTTAACATTTCTTTGTTAATAATATCTTAGTATTATCGTCGTTTTGGGTGTTAACTTACTCGTTTTCATTTATATGTTTTGTTACATAAGCCATGTTTTTCATGGATAGGTTGTATATTATTCATATAAATAATGATATCAAGTCCTTATAAATTATTTTTAAATCATCAAATGATAATTATACTTGAATGGATACGATGGTGAATGAATCTTATCTCGTTCGTGGAGACGGTAGTCCGACGTACGCACGAGCGACAATATCATTCTTTTGATATTAAAATAATATATAAATGGATGTTATATCATATATAAATAATCATTAACATGTTATATTTATTATTTACATGAGTTACTCATCATTATTATACCCATCCAAATAATAATATATTGAATAACAATTACACCATGACGTGGAGATGGTAAGCCGTACGTACGCACGTATGGTGACATGTTATTCAAAGGGTGGACATAATACTAAATATGGTTGTACCATATTTAAAATAACATCACAGTATATATATTCTACTGGAGTTATTATTTTAGATTGGTAATAACAAAGGAAGAAGAAGTGGAAGAATAAAGGAACTTGGAAAAGGGTGGTGAAATCATTACCTCTTCTTCGGGTTATTTCATTTGATTTGATCAAAAGGGCTCCTTAGGTTGGATTTCTATTCAAACTAAGGCCTCTAGGTTTTAGTGAGGAAAGTTGGGAGAGTATTTGGTAAGAGTTTTTCCGAACAAAAAGGCTTTGATGGTATGAAGAAAATGAGAAGGAGGAGTTCCCTTTTATAAGAGGGGTGAGGGGCACCTTTGGAAAAGCTTGAAATATTAATTTATAATAAATTCATATTCGGTTTCTAATGGCTGAAAAGTTTATTATTTAAATTTTAAGGTGGGGATATGTAGAAAACAATTAAACCAATATAATTTAGATAGTTTTGGGTTACTATATTAACCTTACCTTTAAGTATTAACTCTAAGTTAATTAGTTTCACTTTTACAATGTCTCCTTGTATTTTTATATTATATGTTTAATAAACATACTATATACATCCAAGAGACCCTCAAGTGGTCCATTAATGATATAAATATCATGATATAATTCACTTGGGCGAACCTTAGATTTTTAAGAATTTAATAATATAATATTTGTTTTAAAAACTCTTTTATGTCAATTTTGACACTATTCAATAGTTGATTTTTATGAACCTCATAAAGGAATTATTACTTCTAAAAAAGTTAATTAATTCAATCCTAATATGTCATATTATCCTATAAAATTATTTTATTCATTAAAAGTCTCAAATTATATTTATTTGTGTATTTATAATATCAATTATTTTAATTTTTCACAATTATTGTAATTACTGCATCATAATTGTGTCATAAATAAATTAAAATATTTAAAGTCTAAAAATTATAAATAAAATATCATTATGTAGGAAATATTTTTAGCTTTCTAATGAATATTTATTGTCGAAAGTAAAACATATATAACCCTATTTAAAAATTGTTTTTCTATAAGATATATGCTTATGTCATTTTTGTACTTATTTTAACTTAATTAAAATTAAGTTTCCCTATCATCTACAAGTGGCTCCATGGGGTCCCAAAATCTTCCCAAAGATGCCAATGGTCAAACATGTATCAACCAATAAGTTTAGGACACGTTTTAGGGTAATTTAGTATTATTATAAAATTATTTTTATGCCTTATTTACCGGATTTACCCTTAACCATGGTAAATAAAATATTTACCGAAATAATTATTCAAAATGTCTAAAAATAAAAGTTACCTATTTACACAATCTGAACATACTGATTCCAAATATGGAATCCATTTTTCGAAATTCAAAACACAAAAGTGGAAGAAATTAATTTAAAATTAATCCCGTTGTTAAAACAAAAAGCGTGTTTTTAATAGATAATAACTATCAAAAGATTGACACTTGTTTATGTCCGGTTTAATTGTAAAGTTATATCCAATGACCAACATTGTATTAAATGGTATAAATATATTCTAAATATACTTTAAAACCACTCAAATTCATAATTCATCACTATTAATTATTTTGATTAAAAAAGTTGTTTTTAATTAAAATATAGTAACTTTCACTATTCATCAAAATATTAAAGTTATTCGGAAAGTACAAAAATTTCACCTTAGGCTAAATTCAATATTCCAAATCCAAAAATGAAGTCCATTTTAAAAAATAAAATATATATAATTTCGAAAAATAGACATTACTATTCATAACGGCTAGTTTGATTGGTTATGGTGTGTTAGAACTCGGTGTTGCGTACAACACATGCTATCACATTATTCAAAGAGAAGCGTACCGTAGAAGCATGGGGTGTTACATTCTACCCTCCTTCAAATAATTTCATCCTAGAAATTTCTAGAATACTTGTCACGTGAAAAGACTCAAGTGGTTCTTCATCATAAGTTCCTCGGGTTCCCATGTTTCCTCTTCCATCTTATGGTTTCTTCACAAATCTTTTACCAGACACGTCGTCCGGTTTCTCAGTACTTGTTCTCTCATATCAAGAATCCTGATGAGATCTTCTCAATAAGACAGATCGGGTTCCAGTTCTAATTCATCATAGGTGAGTACATGCGTTGGGTCAGGCATGTATTTCCTCAACAGAGATATGTGGAACACATCGTGAACTTTGGAGAGACTTGGCGGCATTGGCAATCGGTAAGCTACAACCCCAATTAGTTCTAGAATTTTGAAAGGTCCGATGTACCGGGGACTCAATTGACCTTTCTTACCAAAATGTATGACTCCCTTCCATGGAGATACCTTCAGGAAAACATGATCACCGACTTGAAATTCCAAATCCTTCCTTCGATTATCGGCATAGCTCTTCTGCCTACTTTGAGCTGATTTGATGTGATTTTGGATTACCTTCACCTATTCCATCGTTTCCTTTACCAGTTCTAGACCTACAAGTTTTCGTTCACCATCTTCATCCCAACAGGTTGGTGTGCGACATCTCTTTCCATATAACGCTTCATATGGTGCCATCTGAATACTCGAATGGAAGCTATTGTTATAGGAAAATTCTACCAGAGGTAAATACTGATCCCACATACCCTGAAAGTCAAGTGAACAAGATCTCAGAATGTCTTCTAATGTTTGAATAGTCTGTTCTGATTGTCCGTCTGTCTGAGGGTGGTAGGCAGTGCTCAAATGAAGTTCAGTATCAAGGGATTTCTGAAGACTCTTCCAGAATCCTGAAGTAAAATGGGGATCCTGATCAGAAACAATTGATAGGGGTACTCCATGAAGTCTCACAACTTCATTAATATATAGTCTTGCTAGACGTTCTAGTGGTAGATCTTCTCTTATAGCAAGAAAATGTGCTGACTTTGTAAGACGATCTGCAATAACCAATATTTCATCGTTCCTTCTAGGAGTATTTGGTAGCCCCATGAAAAATTCCACCGTAATATTGTCCCATTTCCACTCCGTTATTGGAAGAGGTTGCATGACTCCTCCAGGGTGTTGCCTTCCAGCATTCACTTGTTAAAAAACCATACATCTTGATACAAAATCAGCAATCTCTCTCTTCATATTGTCCCATCAAAAATGTTACTTCAAATCTCTATACATTTTGGTGCTCCTAGGGTGTATAGAGAAATTGGAACTATGAGCATCATCCAGCAATTCTCTTTTTAGATCAAGTATATCGAGAACACAAAGTCTCTTCCCGAATATCAAAATTCCATTTTCATACAAAAAATCTCTCAATCTCCCATCATTCACAGCTTTAATCTTCTTTTGAAATTCTCCATCATTAGTCTGAGAACTCATAATCCTTTCTAGTAAAGATGGTTTGGAAACCATTTGAAAAAGCATTGATGATTCTCCTTCCCTGGTTATTCCCATGTCCATCTTCACTAGATCCATGAAAATTGGATCCCTTTCAATTCTCATATTGTTCAAAACTCCATGGTCTTTTCTTCTCAATGAATCTGCCACCTTGTTTTCCTTCCCCGGGTGGTAGTGTATCGTAAAATCATAATCCTTGAGTAATTCAAGCCATCTCCTTTGCCTCATGTTGAGTTCTTTTTGTGAGAAAATATATTTCAAACTCTTGTGATCAGTATAAATCTTACATTTTTCACCATAGAGGTAGTGCCTTTATATATTCCAAACAAAGATCATAGCTGCTAACTCAAGATCATGAGTAGGATAGTTTTTCTCATGAATTTTCAACTGTCGTGATGCATAGGCAATAACCCTATCATCCTGTATAAGGACACAACCAAGTCCTTTTTTCGATGCATCACTATAAATAACGAACCCATCATTCCCCGATGGTAGAGTCAATATAGGATCATTGACAAATCTTTTATTCAGTTCTTCGAATCATTCTTCACACTCTTTTGTCCAAACAAATTTAACCCCTTTACATGTGAGCTTCGTTAATGGGTTAGCCAATCGGGAAAAATTCTGGACGTAACATCGATAATAACCTGCTAATCCAATAAAACTACATACCTCAGTTATACTCTCCGGTGCTGGCCATTCTTGGATTTCCTTGGTCTTAGAAGTATCCATAGAGATTCCATCTTTAGAGACAATATGGCCAAGAAAAGAAATCTCCTGAAGCCAGAATTCACACTTGCTAAACTTCCTATATAATTCATGTCTTTTCAGAGTCTTCAGGATAATGCGCAAGTGATTTTCATGATCTTCGTAGATTTTGGAGTATACCAAGATATCATCAATAAATACCACCACAAATTCATCGAGATACTCCATGAAAACTCTATTCCTCAGATCCATTAATACAGAGGGTGCATTAGCCAATCCAAAAGGAATTACAGTAAACTAGTAATGCCCGTACCTGGTTCGAAATGCTGTCTTCAGAATGTCTTCCTTCTTCACACACAACTGATGGTATCCAAATCGAAGGTCAATCTTTAAAAAGTATTGAGCTCCATGAAGTTGGTCGAATAAATCATCAATGCGAGGTAGGGGATACTTGTTCTTTATTGTTATAGCATTGATCTCCCTGTAGTCGATACATAACCTCATAGACCCATCTTTATTTTTAACAAAAAGAACAGGGGCTCCCCATGGAGAAACACTAGGGAGAATAAATCCCTTATTACTAAATTCCTCTAGTTGTTTCTTTAGTTCAACTAATTATATAGTGGCCATTCTATAAGGGTTCTTCGATATAGGCCTTGATCTAGGAATTAAATCAATGGAAAACTCAACTTCTCGTTCTGGAGGATGTCCAGGTAAATCTTCCGAAAATACATCTACAAATTCTTTCACAACAGGTAAATCTTCTATTTGAACAATCTTTTCCTCACCCACAGTTATTTCATTCTCTTCCTCCCCAATAATTGAATTTAGTAGAGCTACTTGGGGTGGATCTAAATAAGAATTAGGTGGTGACGATTCTGCTCTAAATATAAGGTGTTCCTTATCATCATCATCAAGAATCGTATCCTCTTTCTTCTTACAATAAATCTTCCCATCATAGTCCGAAAGCCAGTCCATACCGAGTATTATATCAAACTCAATCATAGGTATGACGATGAGATCAGCAGATAAAGAACATTTATGTGCTCTAATGGGGACTGATTCACAAAACATTTTTTTTGCAATGATACTTCCCTTAGGAGTTTTAACTGAAAACACTCTTGTTAAATCAAATTTTAAATATATAATTTTCTTAGAAAACTAGGAAGATATGAAACAATGTGATGATCCAGAATCAAATAATGCATTTGATAAACTTGAGGAAACCATTAAATTACCTGCCACCACGTCTTTCGGAGCTTCTACCTCAGCAGTAGTGATAGCATAAGCTTGGTCTTGATCCCTTGGCCTTTTCTGAGGTATGTTCTCCTGACGCTTAGGACATTCATTTTCATAATGCCCCATCTCCCTGTAATTGTAGAACTGAACATTGGTAGCTTCCTTCTTCCCCATGCAATCGCGAGCTTGGTGGCCTTTTTCACCACACTTGTAATAGACTCATGTTCCCTTCAATCATGTACCGGGGTGTTTCTTACCACATTTACCACAGGATGGATATTCAACCTTTCCCTTCTTCCCCTTATTTCCATTCCCAGATTGATCAGCAGGTCTCTTCTTCTCTTGCTTTGCTTTAAAGTCATAAGTCTTAGAGAATTCCTTTTCGGTCTTGATAGCACATGAGACAATGTCTTCATATGATAAAAAGGATTGTGAGACTAATGCTCGACGGAGAAATGGTTTTAACCCATAAAAGAAATGATCAATCTTACTTCTTGGGTTATGTATAAAATATCTAGTATACCTTGCTAACCTTGTAAAGTTAGCCTCATACTTTGCGACATTCTCATCCTCCTTCTGTGTCAGACTCAGAAATTGCCTTTCCATATCTGCTCGATGGTCGCGAGGAATGTATTTTTCTAAAAACAGATCATTGAACTCCCTCCATTCCATATTTGATACTTCATCATCTCCCTTAGTATTTTGAATCAATGACCACCATTGATCAGCATCTCCAGTGAGGCGGTAAACTACCATGATAACTTTTTCCCTTTCACTACTCCCCAAAGCCTGAAATATTTTCTCTAGGGAAAATATCCATTGCTCACCTACTAAGGGATTTGTACTCCCATTGAACGTTGGTGGTTGTTGCCTCATGAATCGATCTAACATTAATCCTCCACGCTGCGGATCAGGGTCCTCCATACGGGTAAGTTTAATATTCATAACCTGAGTGAGTTTCCCAGTATGGTGATTAGCTGATCGGAACCAGTTGCATCACTAGCTCAACTATAATTATCATTAGCAGGAGGGAAATCCCTACATGGAGTGTGTGCATTGATACGGTTTCCATTTCTTCCACTAGGCGCCATTTCTAAATAATGGCATAAACTAGATTAGTTTATGAATCAAAATACATAATCCAATACTTATAAAACACTTAACATAAATTGAACTATTTATGGATATAATACATAATCATAAAAATGTTTTCTTTGAGGAAGTATATACTCATAAACCCTTCATAATTATTTGTAAAGAAAATGAGAGTTATCCTAAGCATATACCTTGGGAGTGTCGTAACCAATAGTGCAGCAAGGCCTGTTGTCGTGCACCAGTTCCCGTTCGAGTCTAGCTCAATGTGGTGTTTTCGGGTTTTACACCTAGGTACATCTGTGCCAGAGCCGCCTCTACCTGCTCGTATCTAGACAGGGTTGTATTGCTCGGAAAACTCACAAAATCTCTACAATACCAAAATTATAGGAAGTTCTTCTATACTAATCCTCAAAGTTCATCTTAGGTCTACGTGCTCTAATCAGAGTTTATCTAAATCTAGCTTCCAAGGTTTGTACTAAAGTTTCACTGATACCAACTGTAATGCCCCGACCCAAGTTACCCAGAGTCGGTGCATTATTACATAACATTGGAATGATCACGAGAAAGATCAAATCTCGAAAGACTGATTGGTTTAGTAGCCTTGGAAAAACTAGATATATTCATAAAGTTTTACATTACATCACAAAGTGAAAAACTACTACTACAACATAGTCTCCATATTCCACACTCATATCCCCACATTCTATTCTTGCAGGTCATTCATAAATTACTTATTCACATCCTGGGAAAAATAAAACATAGAAAAGGGGTGAGCTCAAATGCCTAGTAAGGATAACAATACAGAAGAAACTTTCATATATAAGTATAAACATTTAAGGCAATGTATAACTTAAAACAAAAGACTTTTAAACTTGAACTTCAACATAGTATGGAAAAAATAAAATGAAATAATTCCATTTAATTATTCACATGGATATTCTACTAATCGAATAATCACATGAAATATAAATAACCACTTTCATAATGATGGAATGCATAATTCTAGACTATCATAACCACATAGACAAGGCCTCGTTCCAAGACTACAAATATGATTTTTCCAAGGCCTTGTGCCAAGACACTAGTTTTTCTAATGATACCTACCGATGCATCGAGGAGCTATAGAGGGCTCCACCAATCACATATTAAGTCCAATGCATTCCCATATGAAAAGGTTTAAACATAAAATAAACATTCGTATTAAAACTAGCATACGAAATGTCAATACTTTCACCATAAACTACGAACGGTATAAAAATAGCACATCCACAGTCAAACATATCACAAAACCCTCAATACAATATAGATGTTTTGTATCATAATAAATCAACTTCAAATAAGCGTAAAATCCATCAAAGGATGTTGACATAGATGAAATCAAAACTCTTTTTAGAGAAATATCTACTTCTATTTTGAAATCATTTAATAAAACATTTTTCTTTGAAAAATATTCTTATAACTTGTGATGGAAGATTTGACGATTTTATAACGGCGGAAAATAGCCGCACCCGCCGTATAAGTTAAAAAATCATTCTTACCTTAATTTTGTCGAAAAGGTTAAAAAGAACCTTGTTTGGAAAACGACGGAAAGATTCCTTTATAAACCACTTATAAAAAGTCAAAAAAGAGTATAAATGACTTTAACCCATATTCTTGTAAATAGTAAAAATGTTTTGAAATACATTTTTAAGAAACATGGATGTGGATGATAAAGAGATCCCAGTAGATTATTACGTATAAACATCCTCGGATAATGAAGAGATTGTGAAATAACCCTTACCAATTTGGTAACATACGAAACATACAGCCCATGAAAGAGGTATCATAAAATGAATATGTAAATACACATAAATTAAAGTGTATTACACAATGAATACAATTATGGGCAGTACATACACAACACAAAATTTAATAGTGGCAATATGGCATGAATCTCACGGGAATATGGAGTGAGATGAAAACCCCTTACCTTGTACTTTTCCTTGGATGGGGTTGGTTAACATCCTGTATAATGGTGAAATAATTGTTATTAAATTATACAATAATCATATATATTCATATCATATCATATATGATCTTTTATCATTGCTTTGTTAATAATATCGTAGTATTATCGTCGTTTCGGGTGTTAACATACTCGTTTTCTTTTATATGTTTTGTTACATAAGACATGTTTGTCATGGATAGGTTGTATATTATTCATATACAGAATTATATCAAGTCCTTAAACATTATTTTTATATCATCAAATGATAATTATACTTGAATGGATACAATTGAGAATGAATCTCATCGCGTTCGTGGAGACGGTAGTCCGTACGTACGCACGAGTGACAATATCAATATTTTGATATTAAAATAATATATAAATGGATGGTATATCATATATACAGAATCATTAACATGTTATATTTATTATTTACATGTGTTACACATCATTATTATACCCATCCAAATAATAATATATTGAATAACAATTACACCACGACGTGGAGATGGTAAGCCGTACGTACGCACGTATGGCGACATGTTATTCAAAGGGTGGATAGAATACTGAATATGGTTGTAAAATATTTATAATAACATAACAGTATATATATTATACTGGAGTTATTATTTTAGAATGGTAATAACAAAGGAATAATAAGTGGAAGAATAAAGGAACTAGGAAAAGGGTGGTGAAATCATTACCTCTTCTTCGGGTTCTTCCTTTTGATTTGATCAAAAGGGCTCCTTAGGTTGGATTTATGATCAAACTAAGGCCTCTAGGTTGTATTGAGGGAAGTTGGGAGTGTATTTGGGCAGAGTTTGGCCAAACCAAAATGCTTTGATGTTGTGAATAAATGATAAGGAGGGGTGCCCTTTTATAAGAGGGGTGAGGGGCACCTTTGGAAAAGCTAGAAATATTAATTTATAATAAATTAATATTCGGTTTTTAATGGATAAAAAGTTGATTATTTAAATTTTAAGGTGGGGATAGGTCAAAAACCATTAAACCAATAGAATTTATACTGGTTTGGGTTACTATATTAACCTTATCATTAAGTATTAACTCTTAGTTAATTAGTTTCACATTTACAATGTCTCTTTGTATTTTTATATTATATGGTTAATAAACATACTATATACATGAAAGCGACCCCCAAGTGGTCCATTAATGATATAACTATCATGCTATAAGTCTCTTGGCCGAAATTTAGATTTTTAGGAATTTAATAATATAATATTTGTTTTAAAAACGCTTTTATGTCAATTTTGAAACTATTCAATAGTTGATTTTTGTGAAACTTATAAAAGAATGATTACTTCGAACAAAGTTAATTAAATCAATAAAAATATGTCATATTAGACTATAAAATTATTGTAATTCATTAAAAGTCTCAAATTATATTTATTTGGGTATTTATAATATCAATTATTTTAATTTTCCTTTATTATGGTAATTACTGCATCATAATTGTGTCATAAATAAATTAAATTATTTAAAGTCTAAAAATTATAAATAAATTACCATTATGTAGGAAATTGTTTTATCTTTCTAATGAATATTTATAGTCGAATATCCACAATATATAACCCTATATAAAAATTGTTTTTCTAAAAGATATATGCTTTTGTCAGTTTGGTACTTATTTTAACTTAATTAAAATTAAGTGTCCCTATCACCTACAAGTGGCTCCATGTGGTCCCACAATCGACCCAAAGATTCCTATGTTCGAACTTGTATCAACCAATAAAGCTAGGGCATTTTTTAGTGTAATTTAGTATTATTATAATATTATTTTTAACCCTTATTTACCGGATATACCTTTAACCATGGTAAATAAAATATTTACCGAAGTAATTATTCAAAATGTCTAAAAATAAAGGTTACCTATTTACACAATTTGAACATCCTGATTCCAAATATTGAATCCATTTTTACAAATTCAAAACACAGAAGTGGCAAAAATTAATTTAAAATTAATTCCCGTTGTTAAAACAAAAAGCGTGTTTTTAAGAGATAATAACTATCAAAAGATTGACACTTGTTTATGTCCGGTTTAATTGTAAATTAATGTACAATGACCAAAATTGTATTAAATGGTGAAAATATATTCTAAATATACTTTAAAACCACTGAAATTCATAATTTATCACTATTTATTATTTTGATTAAAAAAGTTGTTTTTAATTAAAATTTAGTAAATTTCACTATTCATCAAAATATTAAAGTTATCCGAAAAGTACCAAAATTTCACCTTAGGATAAATTCGATATTCCGAATCCAAAAATGATGTCCATTTTAAAAAATAAAATATATATTTTTTAAAAAATTAGGTATTACTATTCATAACAGCTAGTTTGATTGGTTATGGTGTGTTAGAACTCGGTGTTGCGTACAACACACGCTATCACATTATTCAAAGAGAAGAGTACCGTAGAAGCTTGGGGTGTTAAATTCATCCTTTGGTAATAATTGATGGTCTATAGTTAAGATGAAAATATAACCAAGAGGGGGATAAATTGGCTTTTTAAAATGTATAAATAATTTTTTTGTTATATTAGAGTCATTATGTTAATAAAGAAAATAATAAATGAAAAATAACACATGATACATTTTATAGTAGTTCAGATATAAATTATCTTATATATACTCTTCACCCCTCTCCTTAACCTAGTGTAATGAAACCCACTATAAGAAATATAATTTAATATTAAAATGATTTTTTATACTTGTAGTCATAACCCGATTAAAAAATAATTCCCCTCATGGATTAATCCCACAGCAAACCTGCCTATTTCTAGCTAGAGGGACAATAGGAACAACCTTCCTTTTTCCCATGGGGGCACAACCCAATGAATGGAATTTTATTGGGAAGTCACAAAAAATATTATTCTTTTTAAGGGTTTTTAAAAACAATTAAAATTACACACAACAAAATATTATAATATAAATTCAACCAAAGAACAAGATGTATAGAATCTGTGAATGAGTGTCGAAGAAGTAATGAACTCTCTAGCAGAAAAGGGTGAAATAATTAATTTCATGTTTAGATAAATAGGCAATCATAAAATTTTTTATTCCATTTATGGTTTCAATATTTTCATCACCCTCGTCTATTTATTCAAATCTATAACAATCCACATATTCTGTTTATCTCTTAAAAAAATATTCAACATGAAAATCTTGTTGTTATTTCTAATTCCCTGTAGAAAATACAATTTCTTTTTTTAAATGCACATGGAATTCACATTCACATGTGTCACATATTTAATATGTAAAATTAAATTCATTTTGTACAATGATGAAACACTAGTAATATTATCACTGTAAAGATGAATAATTATAATCCACATTAGTTTCCCTTATAAAATTACCATAAAACATGTGAGATAAAAATTTTCATTTGAAAAATTTTTAATGTGGAACTAACATTTTCCAAATAAATAAATACTGAACATCAACCCATGTGATATAAGTTTGATAAAACCACATAAAAATACTTTAACGGCTTCTAAATAATTAATATGAATGTAAATAATAAATAAAACATTAAATATTCCCATATTAAACCTTTAGCAAATATAAAATAGAGATATTATATAAAAAAGATAATATTTATAGATTTTATCGAATCCTATAGAAAAATAATCAATATTGGTAATTCCTCATATGGGTTTCATGTAGTAAAATTATGTAGGGGATTCACATATATGAATCTACATGGTAGAATCTACATAAGGAAATTCATATATTTGATATTTGATAACCAGATTTGAAAATTTTTACGCAACATAACCGATAAATTATTAGACTTAAAATAGACCTTCAAAAAAATAAGATTATATCAAAATTAAAAATATTTATTTAACTTATTTATACTTCCACATAATTAGGAATAAACATAAATATGTCTCTTACTTCTCATGTTATTTTTAAAATATAGAAGAATAATTATTCTGAAAAACTGTTGATTTATGACTTGTAACATATAGTTACTTCAATATATATTTGGCATTTATAGAGACCGATTCATATTTCCATTTATTATAATGAAATTTTGATAATTTTATTATCTTTTGAAAACAATAATCACTTAATTTGGAGTTCATTAGACCCTGATATGGTTAAAATAAAGAAGATAATTCAATTCTTGATAGGTTCTATGGTCAAGTTACATGATAATGTTGTTCAAGTGGTGGGTTGACCTAGTCAGGTGACATGGTTAGTTGACTCCCACATGATTAGTACATATTTAATGTAGCTTGGGTATATAATCAATTGACTCCCATACAATTAGTACATTTTTACATACGGTTAATTGACATAGCCAGGTGACATGGTCAGTTGAATCCCATATGGTCAATACATATTTCTGATGTTGTAAGTTGACACAACCAGGTGACATGGCTAGTGTATTGTTTTTCGGTATGTTCCACATGTTTCAAAAATTTCAATTTCATAGTTTTCTAAATTTTTGTTCTAGAATAAATAAAATGACATTATAAGATATCAAAATAGTTATTTTTCCTAGGAACACATCAAAAAACTTGTATTACGTGTTATGAACTATAAAAAAATTCTAAAAAAATTAATTGAATAAATATTATGATATTATCATTATTAATATTACTTTACATAATTATAATTTTTATGAATTTTAAAAGAAAAAACAAAAAATGATTTATAGTTATCATAATATAAAGTTGTATAAGGATCCACTCAACAAATATGACATTGAAAAATTTAATATATTAAGGATGCACATTGATTAATGATTTTGGATGAAATAATGCCAACGAAAGGACATAAAATGGTCCAGTATAATGGTTCATATATAATGGGAACACATGACCAGGTGAAGCGAAACCCAACTAGAGAACCCAAAAGGCTGGTTGAAGATATTCCTAAATAGAAAACCCAAAAATTTAGATGAAATGGTTTATGAATAGAATAAAAAAAAGGTTGAGTGAAATGGTTCTTTAATGAATGACCTAAAATACTTCTGGATGTCAATATTGTTAGTGCAATGATGTATATTTAATGAGGTAGAAACAAGAAACTTGACTAATAAAAGAATGTTGAAATACTGAATATCTAAATATTAACATGTAGATAAGAATATATATATATATATAATTTTAAGAATATGGAATATATATGGATGGATAACTTGATCACGCATAATAAGGTACTATCAATAAAGTGTTCAGTTTTAAAAAATATGTCATAGAAGACATCATAATATTTTTCAGTAATCAGTTTGTGTAACAAAGTGGGGATGCATGAGGGACGAGGTGATGATTAAGGATGTAATAGTAGGGAGGAATGTTCTAATGATAGGTGATCTTCAGGGAAAATAGTTTTATAATTACAATTATAATATAGAATGGGTGAATTCACATTGCATATATCCATTTGTGATACAAAATCTAGTTTTTCATCCCTATTTTTTCATTAGTGGTAGAAAAGGGTGTGATGTGGTCATGGGTGAGAGTCTCATGGCAGAGGGGAGGCATAATAATTGGGGTATTTTTTCTTTTAATGATCCAATACTTTCAAATAGTTCATTGATTATTTTTATGGTTTTAATCCCACTATTTTATAATATACTATGAAATTTTCTCATGTTTAAATTATTGGAGTTTTTCATGAATTAGTAAATAATTAAATCCTGTGTTTTAATTTTTTTATTTGATATAATAAAATTATTAGAATAAATAATACATATAATATATAGAAATCTTCTAATTTATAGGTGGTTGGAAGATATTTTGATGAAATCAGAGATGGTCTAGGAGTTTATTGAATTCTATAAAAAGAAATTCATGGCTTGAAATTTCAAAAATTTGATTACCAATTGTATAGATTAACTATCATGTGGTCACATTTTACCCTGTGGGTGAACCATCAACAAAAAAATTATATTTTCCTCAAAAATAAGTTCATAATCTTCCATATCTCAATTTGACTAACCAAATGATCACTTTACCTACCTCATGGTATTCAACTAACTATGTAAGGAATGATTTCACGTTCAATCCATAGAAAATAGTTAATATTTATAAAAGTATTGAAGAAAAAACACATGTAATTAAAAATACGTGACAAAGAAAATAAACCAAATAAAGAAACATGATTGACCAATTATATGATACATCACCCACTTGACCATCTAATAAATAATATGTTTAACCTACCATACTATCACTTTCCATCCACATTGTCACTTGTATTTTAAATATTCACTCATACCTCATGATCAATCCATGTCGTTTCACCACACAGTTAATCCAACATGTTATAAAAATCGACTTATAAATATCCAGAACATGTCACATACAGGCCTCCAGAAAATCCTCAATACCATATACCAAAACATAAACATTTAGAATTTTTATTGATATTATCGATATTATGAGACCATATAGATCTAATACTTTGTAATATTTCAATGACACCAAAGAAAAAATGTTATGGGTTTCTTTGAATATTAAATCATGAAGGAGGAGATATCTATGGAAAAAATGGAATGAATAAATATTTCAAAAAGGAGAAGATTGTATAGGGTTGACTCGATGAAAGGGAAGGCGGCCATGACTCAATAACATACAATAGTTTCATGTCTGATATGGGATCCCTGAGAGCTGGTCTGGTGTTCACGTTACAGAATCTACCAATCCTTTTCTATATTGTTTTATATTATGTTTTTTATAGTTTTATAATGCCTTATACTTCCACATTCAACACTATTTAAAACTGAATCGAGTGGTAATATTTCAAGTGATTAAGTAAGGGAAGGTTTTACCTTATAATTATTTAGTACTAATCCATTATTAAATAAAGTAACTTTTCATCTTAATTTATTTTTGTTCCTTTTGAATGTTTAATTCATTGAATACAATTTTGTTTATAGTTTTGAAATACATTGATATTACTACTTGGTTAATAATCTATAATCTCCCTCATTATGTTGTTGATCATATAAAATTAATTTGTTTCTTTAGGAGGTGAGTTTCTAGAAATAATTGGAATGTTTGTAGGGGTTTCACATTAATAATAGATTTCCCAGGAACACTAATAACTAATTCAGTTTTTCTATGGATGTTTAGGAGTAGGTTTCTAACATTCATATACACTTGAAATATATTGGAAATATAAAAAACATATCATAAGAAACATTCTCGCATACTTGAAATTATTCATAATATCCTTATTTATATATAAAGGAATAGAATAAAAATAAGTTGTGAGCTCAAACACTAAGTAAGGGTTATATAAAATAGAATCTATCAGGAATAAATAAGTCCTAATTAATATATAATAGTATGTAATAAGAAACATGTTCCATTTAATCCATACATGAGCACGTAATTAATCCATGGATAATATTAATACAATAATATCATGGATGATAATAATTTAATTCCCAATGAAGGAAATAATTAATGTTATACATCATGATATCTAACAGTGAAGACCTTGTTCTAAGGTAGTTTAATCAATGGGTATGTATACACCAAAAACCATTTTAATATGTTTTTGAATTAGTATGTTTCATGATTTATGTTGATTCATTTAAGGCACATGTAATTCAAGGAACCACACACCATTTCTTGTCTAATGAATTCATTATATATTTAACAAACAATTTATTTGATAAATAACATTCCTTGTCAATACATATCTATATTTAGTAAATAATAAATAATATTAAAATTTCCGCATTCAGTAAAATATCATTCATAGTAAAATATCGTATATTTAAATAGTATAATTTATTTGTAATAATCATATTCACGATACAAAGAATATGGATATTTAAGTGAAGCAAAATGACAAATAAAAAGTTATCACATGGAATTCAATTTTTCAAGCTAAAGTTAATGATCATAAATTAATAAGAGATAAAAGATGAAAATAAATTCATTAGAAATGTCAATTATTTTGTGGAATAGAATAAAATATATGGGAAAAAATGTAAAATATATTTTCATTAAACGATGAACATTTTATAACCATTGAAAAAATAAAAAAATATAAATATAATAAAAAAGTTATGGAGGTGGGAAATTTTGTTAATGTTGTATACATTAAAAGGAAGTATTCCTTTTAAATTTCTATAATGACATTAATAAATGATCCTTTAATGAAACATGATAAATACTCATTTAAAACCATTTAAAAATTAAATAATAACATAAAAATTTCTTAATAATTATTTTTAGTGAATAAATAATAATCTTTCAACATAACTTTTTAAAATATGGACATGGAAGAAAATATTCATCCGATTAAAAGAGAAATAAGATTGACCTTTATTTTATTCATTACTTTACTTGATTTAAGAGAAAAAAGGGGAAAGAATAAAAGTTGGAATAAAACATGGAAACTTATTAAAAATATAGATTATAATAAAATAGAGGGATTTTATGAAGGGATAATTATAATATTACTTCAATGATAATAAGCAAACACCCAAAAATGAGATCTTAAACTAAATTCTTACATCTTTGGTAAATTTTAAATTGAAACCCCTTGAAACTGTGAACATGAATTGAAAATATAATAATAACTAAAAAAATTATATTCATGTTAAATACATAAAATCGATAGTATCCATAGAATATACAAATAAATAGGTAAATAATACCAAACATGTGTCAATGGAGTGGAAATTGAGATGAAATCTCTTACATTATGTTTTTCTTTCACCATAAGATATTTTAACCTCTGATATTACAAATTCATATTTATTATACATACATACATGAAACATTAAGATTTCATTAATATCATATATGATCCAATTATAATATCTCATCACCTGTTTGTTAATAATCTTTTGTTATTATCATTTTGGGAGTTAACTACATTGATTTTTCATGTATGTTTTGATTTTGAAATTTATGGTCCTTTTTTCTTGATCATTGTTATATGATCTAATAAATGTTAATAATGATATAAAATAAACAATATTCATTATTTACATATTTAAACTCATTCATGAGAAACATAAATAAAAAATGAATCACGACACTTCATAGAGATGGTAAGTCATACATACACATGAGCAACGTTATCATTATTTATCTTATGGATGGGTATGAAATTATATGATATATTATAAATAAATAATTATATATATTTCATAATTATCCTAAATATTCATTAGTTCCATGATTATGAAAATCCATGTGAGGCGAAATGGAAAACAAATCATCTCAGTTAGTGTGGAGGCACTCCATCGTAAAAACAGGTGATGGTTTTGATACACATTTTATATAGAGTGATTTGATTTTATATTACGCCATAAAAATAATTAAATCTAAGTACATGGGATATTTTGGTATTATTAAGATTTAATGTTTAGTACATAATTAAAGATGTTAACAAAGGAAGAAAAATGAAGGTGTTCAGTTAATATTATTTCTTATTCTTTGAAACAGATCTGTTAGATATCCTCTCAATTGACATAGGGTTGGTATCATGGGAAGAAAAAAACATATGGAAGTTGGATAAGGATGTTTATAAGAGTTTTTAGGGGTTTCTTTGGCTAAGTGTCTCTAGGTGCTTTATACATGAGAGGAGTAGCGGTTACTTTTCATAGTGAATGAATGAAAAAACATGGAATTAAGTGGAACCATATAGATATAATTTCAATGATAAGTTGGTATATTGTGGAAATACCTTAAAAATATAATTTGAACATGTTTAAGTGGTATTTTAAACCTTACTTTTTGTTGGACCTATTCATTAACAAATTATAACTATAACCGCAGTAAAGAATTTTTCAATCTTAATGGGATGTTAATTTAATAATATGTCAAAAAATTCTCATAAACATCCACGGTATGAAATGACCATTTATACTCATAATTTTACCCTTTTAATTTTTTTATATAATTTCCTAAAATATTATTTAATATAAAACGCCATTAACTCCATTTTTGTATCTATTCATTTAGATTTACATTAAATACATCACGAAAAAGATATAATTTAAATATAGAACTTTTAACCATTAATAGAACATTATTATTAACTATAAATTTATTTTTTAACCATAGTTCTTCCCAAAAAAAATTATTTCTAATTTTTTTAAAATTATTTTATCTGATTCTTTCACTTCTCTTTTTTGCACTAAATCATCATTGTATAAGGGTTTAGGGTAACTATATAATCACAAAAAATTAGTAATAATGTTTTCTAAGAAAATAGTGTAATGTTTCACAAAATAACCTTTAATATCCATTGTAAACTTATTTTTATCCATATGTGATCATATAATAGAAATGTAATGGCATGATATTGACATTTCTTTGTTTTTCTTTACATAAAATACAAAAATTCATTATCCACGGAAAACGGCACCAAAATGACATATATTTGATGTTATTATGGACATCATTGAATAAATCTCATTCAATAAAAATAATGGAGTGTTTTAGATGAATTTTTAATGTCTTGTAAAATTATTTTTTAACCTGGTTACCAGATTTAACCTTTACTGAGGTCAGAAATTTTTTTTCACTTTCAATATTCATAATTATTAGAAATAAAAGGGTCCTATTTTAAAATTTCTAAACTCATGATTCTAAATATGGAATCCATTTTATCTAATTAAAATCCTATAATTTTCAAAAAATATTTTCAAAATAAACCTTTAAAATTTGATGAAAAACATTTTCCCATAAATCCTAAAGGGAGAATTATATCAAAATCATGTAAAACGATGATCCTAATGAAATTTATTAGATTATTTTAAATAAATTTTATCCTATATCACGTTAATAAAAAATGAAAAGTAGAATGATTGTTTAAAATTATTTTATTTAATGAAAATAAATGACAATTTTTCAAAAAACAATATTTTTCACTACTCACTGAAAATATATATTTTTGGAAAAATCTAAAAAATAAACCTCAAATATTATTGACAAGAAAATTTTGGAAATATTATATAAATATAAAATAATAATATTTCAATACCTTTTTTAGTTTTTTTAAACTCGTTCTCATGTGTAAAGTAAGCTATTAATGAAACTAAAATAATTTAAATAAAAATATATCATAAAATCATGGGGTGTTTCCTTGATAAAAAAAATAATGTTAGATCAATCTCTACAATATAGTTCATTCAAAGGTGTTTCGATAAATCAATATTGGAATTTTTATCTAATCAATTGAAAAAGAGGTGAATAAAATAATTTTAGTAATGTGATAACATTATAAGAATAAATACTGGCTTAACACATTCACATTTCTCATTTATTCTTTTCAAACCATAGTTTCAATTAAAATCATTATTTTCAAAATCACCGTATTAAAAAAACCCTTTTCAACTATTCAAAAAGTGACAACAAATTCCTATGCAATCCACTCTATGATACAACCCCTGGTTTCTACTAAATATACATGTATCCTAGGTAATAAATTTCTTTTTACACTCCCCATGAAATGTGCATGTTCAAAACATTGAATCATCAACAAGGTGGAATTTCTATAAAGAAAATAATTTTAACATATCATGACCTGACCTTATAATTACCCTTTATGTAATTTTTACCATATAATGGAAAATACATTTACTAAGTTATGAATCCAAAATTTTTTAATAGGATTGGAGGAAATTTATATTATAAGCTCAAGTGAAAACTCAAGCTTTAATTCAATGTTTGTCATCATGGATGACATTCCCATCTAGAAACTCAGAGAACAACATGACCCTCAATTTTTTAATCAATATAACCATATCATTATGAATGAGTTGAAAAATGACTTTGAATTAAATACTGATTTGATCTAAGTGTTTCCCATATTTCACAGTCCTACAGGAGAAGACCCTAAAACAAAAACAATATAATCAATATTTGGAAGATCTAAATTGAATCCCCATATAGTGATTGAGGAATAAGTGAAGTGGACTGTATTCTCCTCCTCACTCTATGGAGATGAAAAATAATTCTTATAAAATCTCTAACTTGGAGAAGACTATGATTGAAAAGATATTCAATGATACTTCATGCAGATATTTCTCACCTCCCCCAGGAGAAAAGATATTAGTAAATATAGTTATTCCATTATAAATTTATCTATATAATCTTTTTATGAGTACTAAAAGATATTAAAAAAGGTATATTCTAGCTATCCCAATCAATCTATAGAAGTGAACTAATTCTTTGTGTTCTTTTATCACAACCTGATGCACGAGGTGAGTAGGGAAATATTGATGAGAGGAACTCGAGAAAAAGGCGGTGACCTCACAAAGCTTTCTCCCCACTGGTGACGACGTTATGCACGGCGCCGGCTTCTCCCCCCCTTGGCGGGGGAGGGGGAATCGTTGTCCCATGAGAGAGCTCGGCCTTTCCTTCCTTTCTCCAACCCGGAGATCCTGCCTCCTTTCCCGGAGGTTTCAATTAACCCTAAGGTGCCTAACCTAATTTACGGAGCACTGCATATTCCCCTCTCAGTTTTTGAGTTCACAGAGTCTTCGTCCTTGCTGAATTTCACTTTGGTTGCTCGATTCAAGAACAGAATACCATCGGTGGACGACGTTGATCTCTTTGTTTTTGGTTCGTGGGATCTTCGCGAATGTGCGTTGGTGGGTTTACTGGACAGTAAGAAAGTTATGATTAGGTTCGTTTCCGATACAGACCTCATTCATGCGTAGACTAGGGCACCTCGCATCTTCGAAGGTATTCGTTTTATGCTTCAGCCTTGGTCTTTTGATCTGCATATGAACCGGGATTCCCCTTCTATCACATTTGGGGTAAGTTTTCCAAAATTACCTTTACCATTTCAAAACTCATTTATTATTTTCCTTTTGGGTAACATGATAGGATGATATCTTTATTCGGATTATTTCATAGAGGCGTTTTTCCATCCTATAAGTCCATGGGTGTGTGTTTAAATGGATGAATCACGCGTTCCTTTTGATTATATTTGAATCACGATCAGGGAGGAATACAGATTCAAATAGTGGGTTATCAATTAATGGTGGATGAATTTTTTTGGTTATTGCAATCGCTTGGGCCACCCGACTGAATTTTCTAAGCGAGGGGGGCCAGTTATAGCAGTAAAGAGACTAGGATGGGCTCTGAGGAGGGTATAAGGCACAATGAAGTGGGAAACCATTTGAGGGTGAGCATGGATTAGGAGACGTAAGGGGTAACTAAAGGAGGTAGGGGATCTCAGATGAATTCTCCAGCTTTTGAAGACCTTCCCTCTGGATGTCATGTTATTGTCTTGGAGGAAGATCAAACGATTGGAAATCCCAACACTGCGGGTCCAGAGCAGGTTGGAATGGATCAGAGATGCAGTTCTGTAGAAGTGGTAACCATGGCCAGACCGAGGGAGGATAAAGGCCTGGATCCCCTGGCCAAACCTTTCATGGCTTTGAATAATAGGTTTGACGTTATTATAGAGAAAAATGTGGTTGTAGGTCCAGAAGAGGAGGCCATTACAGGGGGAGATGGTGATGAGGTGATTTTGGAGAATATACAGGAGGATCACTTGGGGCAGGAACTAGTTGCAGGTCCTGTGGAAGAGGAGGCCATTACTCATTCTGAGAATTTAGTTGGGGGGATAAGACTCCTGATGTACTTCTGCTTGAGGGTAAGGGGAAAGAGGTTGTTGTTATGGCTGGGGAGGATTCTCCCCTGTAGGAGGGGAGACAACTCTTGGTGGAATGAAACCCGTTTGAATAGAGGCTGGATATTTCAACTGGAGATCATGAAGCTGGGAAGAAGGAACAGTCCGGGGTAGGAGAGGAGTGCTCTAGGGGAGGGGAGGAGAACTAGAGTACCCCTAATGGCCGTTCCTTTAGAGATATTGTTCAATATGGGAATCAGAAAGGATCAACAGGTGTTTGAACTTTATCTAAAACCTCAACAAGGAGGCCATGAAAAGACTAATCATATCTCCCGAGTCCAATGCGGACAAGGTCTTCTTCCAAGAGGAATAACCATGCGGTCCTTACAGTCAAAAAGGGTAGTGGGGTTAAGAAGGCAGCATCGGTCATGAATAATCTGTACTTTCTTAGAAATCGGGTTCAAAGTTCAAATTTTTGGAGAAATCCAGAATGGGAATCGGCTAAGGGAGAAGAAGAATCATGTATGAGATACAGGGACGACTGCAGTTATTATGATGTTTAAATTGGTTTTGTTTTGTGTTGTGTGTTGTTCTGGTTATATTGAACTTTTTTGGCGTTGTATGATGGGTACCAGACACCCTTAAACTGACATTTATTATATTAAATAATGATTGGTGGTCAAAAACATTTATCACAACCTAATTAATAATGGTAGATTGTTTTTTTGATTTATCATTCAAATGAAATTAGATTGAAATGAAACTAGAAAAATAAATTGTCTTGATTGAAAAAATATCTTATAACTCATGATAATTTGACACAATAGATAACCAATTTTATGAGAAAAATGTCTTTAAATCAAATATGTTAACAACAAGAAACAACTAAGGTATGTGGATTTCTCCCATCACATAATCATTTCACTAACCAGTGTGGTGATGTGAATGAAATGGAAGGTTTTGAATCAAAATTTTGTTCAAGACAATTCCTATTAATATAAAGATGAATGGATCTTAACTATGTTCAGTACATATTTTAAAACCAGAAAAACTAGGATAGACCACCCCCTCTAAAATCAGTATCCAAATTAGTCCCCATTGTAAAAATAAAATCAATAATACCAACACCCACCACAATTACATAAAACCGAAAAATATACCTACAACCAACCCATATACTAAAAAAATTATTTATAGAAATAGTGACCATATGAGAATCTATATAATATTGTAAAACCACTAATATAGTATATGAAACAACCTAGAGTTGAAATATTGAGGACTGAAATGGAGGAGCTGAAGAATCTGTTTAGCAGTTTTCTGGATTTTTTTTCCAAATACTATGGAAAATTGCTAACATAAATAGTACCTAATACAAGGTAAAATTGGAATATTTTATCAATAATATGTTTATAGTAAATCAATCCCATGAACACACTAGATTTGGAATAAAATTAGTCGATTAGTAAATAAGATTCAGAAGATAGTCCCGAACATGAACAACAAGGACATCCTGAACATATGGAATATTCCAAATAAGATGCTAAAAAAAGAAATAAGAACTTTTTCCTAAATTTTCACTTCCCTAAACTAGTAATTAGTTCCTATATCAATGGTCATTATTATACCTCTAGAACAACTCCTAAAACTCTAGAGGATACTTCTTTGAAGCGAGTGTCTAAGGAGTTACAATGGAGAGGAAACACCCCTTGTATGAATGGTCTAAATCATAAATATATGTACAAGAATAAAAAATCCATCATATTTTAAATAAATAAATAAACATATCTTATAATAAGAATTAATATTTGGGTAATATAATTATACAATAATGATATCCTATTAGATTCTATAATCACTTATAAAGTATAGTTAAAATATATTAAAATATAACTAGGCCCTCTAAAATCATCGAGCCAAACCATAACCTAGATCTCTTAATATCATCAATGTTATCTTATTAAATCAATAAAAACCAACCTCCAATAACCCATTCCTTCAATGTGTGAGGGCCACTAGTGGCCACCTGAAAAGGTTGTGATTAAAAAAATCGATGGGCACCACAAATATGTTCATATTCATAACCAGTAAATTCAATGATACATGAATGTTATGTTCTTAGATAAATAAATAAATATTAAAAATAAATACAAAATGTCCATCTTTGATCCTCATGTCTATGACCATGATCAACCATACCTTCTCCGACCAATGCATAAGTTTCTCTAGGCATGTCATGATGACTATACCAACACATATAACCAACAATGGCCTCTCTAATATATTTAGAGAACCATATACCCAGGTACTGATCCTAGAAATCTTCATCCTAGTATAAAAAATCATCCCTTTCTCCATGTCCAAAACATACCCATCATTAGAATCATAGAAATCCCTTATAGGTATTTTTCAACAAAGGTAATATTCCTCTAAGTATCATAGTCCCTCAATGGGTGTTTCCTTATATATAGGTAACACAGACAGCCCCAAGAGATTTTTCCCTACAAAATATAATATATTACTCTTGAATGTTGTTATATACATATAGATAAATAATGACCCTATGAGTATTTTACCATATATAATTAAAATACATTCCCTATTACCATATTATATATATAAATAATGACTTCCCCTATATATATTTTCAAATTTCATAGCATTAGTCTCATGTACCAGATTATGGGAAACACAACTCAGTATTTACAATCATCAAAAGGAAAACAACATGAATCCCAAAACACTAATTTTCTAAATTTCCAAAACCACCATCACTTCTCATACCCAAACACACCCTTTCACTAGGTTCAACATCACTGGGTCACCCATTGGGCCTCCTTTGTATCATAATGGGTGATACTCCCTCTTTGGGGTTTATTAGGTCAGTACATGGGTGGAGGAATCCTTCTACGGGTCCTCAGTATCAATCATGTGACTTGGTACATAAATTATCTCATGGGGGTGTTATACCCTTTAGTAGTGTTATAAATATGACACGACCTCACATGAAACCCAAACCAAGCCACATAGACAAAGGTGAGACTAGATGGCTCATGGACCATATAAAAAAAGGTCATCCTAGATAGGTCTTTTCACCAAACACAATACTATTTTTATTCATATTGTATATCTCCATAATCTAAACATAACTCATGATTTCTCATGAGGCCTACTAGGGTCATCCTTCCCATGTCACGCCACAATACCATAATATGATGTCCATCGAATCCTACTTAATGGACACTATGTCATACCTGAACCGTACACACCTCTAAAGGGGTCTAATTATCATAAACAATCATAATTTAATCATTTAAAACATTAACCATCAGTGGATGAGGAAACCATCTAGTGTCAATGGGCCCACATTGTATCTAGAAACCTTGTTCATCCCACCCATAATCATCCGATATAATTAAATCGTCCATTATATTAATAATAACATGGAAGTTAATTCAAATTACTTAAAAAAGTTTTTAACAAAGAGGTAGATAACACTATGGCGGTGAGAAAACATGACAAAATTAAAATAATCAAATGAAAAAACCAAAGGGTTTTCATACATGACCACCTCCCTCAACTAAGGATTCTTATTTTATTTCCAAGGTCAGTAAATTTGGGAAGGACATATAAGGTCCATACAACATCAACCAAATCCACACCAACCATTCGATCTCAAATATAAATCATTTACTCCCAAATAAATTATTTTTCTCATTTAAAATTATCTAAAAAATTTAATATAAATATGTACGTCCGATGAAAACTCTCCAGGTCATCACATCACATTGAATCCAAGTACTATCAAACATGGGTGGCCCACAACAGATCCTCATTACCTATACGTGCCAAATGCATAAGTATTATAATTATTTCAATAATAAATCTAATTTAATTTTAATATAAAATAATATGTAAATCAATGACATGACATACCTTTGGAGAAATAATGAATGATGATAGGATGACATGGTCATGGTATGTCCTCAAGCTAGTTGGTAGGGAATATTTTAAGGAATCAACTAATTTTACCATTATACTATGAAAATTCCATTTTAAACCTAAAATAAACATTACACAAATCATAATGGTTAATCGGCAATAGAAATGGATGGGTATGAGGAGGCCTTAACCTTTCATCCACTATGAAATCACCTCAACATCCTACCAAAAGACAAGGGGAAACGAATGGAGGAATATGGGAGGCCATCTGGACAGGGTGTACTAAAAAAGATAGGAAGGAGGGATAACCCAATTAATATTGTGTGTGAGAATTTCATTTTGACCCTTAAAAGCCCCACCAAATAGATGGTGGTTCCCTTTGACTATCCAATGGTCTGAAAAAGATTTTGAATGTAGTAGCCACCAAACCTCTCCCATGGCTCCTCCAAGCCCCCGAGACACCACTCGAGACTCATTCCATTCCCAAAGCACCACTTTTGGGATGCTAAAAATATCTTAATTTGATTCTGAATATTAGTTTTCAAATTGACTTGTTCGGTAGACTATGATATCAAAACCCTCTTGAAAATTACCAGATGGTATCCACATGAGGCACTGAAAAAACTCCACAATCACACTAGGTATTCTTAAGAATTCTCAGATGTCATCCAATCACAAAACCTATCCTACATCACTCAACAATTAAAATCCAATATACCTCCTTCTATTCATGAATTCATGAATAACATATATGGATGGACCCCCAATAAAAAGTTCTCATATGGAAGAAACACAAGCCAAGGCATGTTATCATTACCAAAACACTCAGACAACATTTTCTTGTGCCCGTATATCCTGAATCAATTATAATTTGGTCATTATATTTCTCATTAGGCCTATAGTTCACTGAACCATTGAACATAAATTATCATAGCCAATTCCATAACATGAAACCTCACACTATCATAATTGCTTATCGAAGCACCAAATCCATGATCCAGGGATGTTTCTCGAGAAGTTACTTTACTACCACACCCAGACATACATGAGAACAATGATTAAATTCTGGTATCTATATTCATCAAAAGAATAAAAAAATTTTATGGAATAATAACCTATATCTCTGAATAAGTTATGAAAATATAGGCTTACCATAAAAAATCTGGGTTTATTCTAAAAAAACCTCATATGTATCCATAACGACGTGCCCAATATGATTTGTAATGTAATGCATGAAATAAAATATAATCTCTCAAGTCGATCCTCCTTGGAAACATTTTTCTATAAAACCCTCAACATCCTTAATCAACACATTACCAGAACAACCAATCGTGATGCCCCTACCCTAGGAGAAATCTATTCATCATTCGTACGCACGACCTGAATTCCATAATTTAATCCTGATGAAATTATAGGGATGAAACCTCAACTAGTAAAAATGAAACATCATTCCTTACTATTACAGAGTAAATTAAACAACTCTTATCAAAAAACCCCCAAAAATATTAAATTATTCTAATCCATAATCAAATGATAAAACTCTACTAATTGAGTAAAAAAATTTATGTCTACCACCTACATAGTCATTAGCATGAAATTCCCATCAGAATAATACCCCAACTAGTCTCCCAAAATGACAACCCTAGATATATGGGGTTGTATCACCCATGATCGATAGGATTCTACCCAACTAATAGTGTCATCATCATCACATAACAAGGTTAATACCAAGACCATTATGGCCCACAGTTCATCTATCCATGCACATGATGACTAGATGATCTAACCTCTCTCTCAGATAAGTGTCAAAATTAAACGACATTTAATATCCATGTCCACATTATAAGAATATACTTCATGACATTAATTGATATCTTGTTTATAACAACGGCCAGTCCCTCCAATGCCTGATGGTTCACTCCCCACCGTGTGGATTTCCCTATATCTCTTCTGGAACATAACTCAACAACCTATAGTCCCCACACACAAGAAACTCTCATCCCAAGCTACAATAAAGTTTATCATCCCCTTATATAATGCCATTCCGTGTGTAATAAAAATCTAGAATATATTCCCCTTGTTTCAATCAAAATCTCCAGGTCACCACCCCTGAATGTTTCAGATCATCATTTCCCCAATCCCTACACATATGTAGAATGAACTATCTAGTTTTCATCAAAACCTAGCCATCAAATGTCCCAATAAAACAAATTCCATTGAAACCGAATCATTTACTTGTGAGATTAATTCCATCAATAAAGGATCACACATCAAAAACACTAACCATTCCCCATGACACATTATTATCCGCAGACCATTTTTTCTTTATAAACCTTTATTTAAAACCATCCCCATCAAGCTATAACCATAACTCAATGACACCTACCATGCATTGATTTCAAACACAAGAACCTACCTATGGTCACTACTACAATTAATACAGTAATCCTGATCCAAACATTTCTCTAGGTTTCCCATGATAATCATAAGGCTCCTAATTCCTAAACACATAGTCATATCTATAGGTCCTCCCACCTAACCCATAAAACATGTCATCACTAGGGGAATAACTCACAAATCACCAAATGGGTCCTTCTCTTAACCATATAGTTTATCACATGCCAATTCCCTCTAAAGGGTCTCAAATATGTAGTTACATCCCTTGCCAACACAATAGCCTTACAAGGAACTGAATCTCACTGACAATACCACTAGAAGACTACTCCCTAGAAAACCATAACTCAACCTGTTCCCTACAACATCATTCTAGATTATCCGTGTTAAAGAACCAAGGTCACCCAACTCAAATAAGTAGAGTATAATTATAATATATATGGTAAAACACCATATAGGTTGTTATTGAAACATTAAATAGTTGAAATTAAACAATACATATCCTCATAAGGTGAACCTATAAGGTAATAATTACACCTACTGACCCCTCAGGCTCTCCACTCATCCCTCACTAAAGGAACTGTGTCATCATCATCACAACTGATTATCTCACTATATAAACTACAAGAACAACAACTAGAATAATATTTCATGCATAAATGTCAAAGAAAACTGAGTAGAATTCAATTAATTTATTATATATAAAAACACAATATGATGTTAACACGTTAAGTATATAAGCCTCAGTCATCAATGAAAAAAATCATACTAGTGCGTTTATAAATCATGTGGATCTTACAAGCATGATATGATGCATGTGATGAATCTTGAATCTATAGGCTAAGAGAAAAATCCATATCCATCCTCTAATAAATGGTACAAGGGAAAAATATAATAACTTATAAACCACAAATCCCAAACCTCATGTGTGTAAAACTAGGTGAAAATCACATATAACCATAATAGTGTAAGCCAAGAACATCAATCCCACACCCTATATAACATTGAATCCCACCTTAGAAAGGTGTTTGTGATGCATTGAAGTATGTTTTATCATAACCTCTGACACCTTCCAAGATCTCCAGACTACAATATCCCAATAAAAGTAAGGAAACATAAAATAAATAACTATGATGTCACATTTTAACGTCTCGCTACCTCAGGCCATTAATTTGTGCTAAGAAAAGTGGTCATTATTGCTCATCATGCACACCTCCCTGAATTCCAGAGTATACTAGTGACTAGTGAGGGGATTAAGAGGTATCATGGGGTGCTTATAACCACAATATTAGAGCCCATAATCTTATATAAATAATAAATAATCATAAATAATAATAGATTATGATTAAATAAATTAGCACCCCATATAATAAAAACATTGATATAGGGAATATAGTCATACAACAATGATCACCCACTGGACCAATCATGTATACAGAATACATAAAATAAAATAAAGTATAAATAGCCCCTCCTACTTGACCAAGAAAAAATATCACTATTATCTCTTGATCTCATTCGATCTATCCTGGTTGATCATGAAAAAATCATCTCTTCTAACCTGTGCAGGAAAAAGTTAAGAGATGCTCCGCCACCCAATTGTAGCGACTACCCATATATGGTGTGATTATATAACTTAGTAGGGAATGATCAATTCGGTCTCATGGATATCAAGTGAATGTAGTGATATTTTCATCTGACATGCATAGTTAAATAAAAAACTACAAAAAAATAAATAATCAAACAGCCAATGTTGATCATCATGTCTGAGACCTTGATTAGACAGACATTATTCTGTAAATTCTTGAGTGTCTTTGGGAATATTTAAATGATCATTCCAACCACATAAATGATCTAGGTCTCCCTAGACTACAAACTGAGTATCACAAACCTATGGAATTATCTTTGAAAGAACCATCCCAGTACACATGACAAACACAAACTCCAAATTCATGAAAACCCCACTAATAGTAACACAGACCTACCATATGGGATTTTAATCAACTAATATCATAATATGTTAATTATCATGGACCTACACTATTGTAATTTTACATTCTAAACATCATATATCCCATATATGTTTTTTCATATAAAACATTAATACAAAATTCTCGAAGGTAATTTTCTCAACCAAAAGTAACAATCACCTCCCTGTGGGAATTTTACATATATTGATAAAGACCGTCCATATGGTTGTTTTACCATGAATAAATAAAATACCGGGTGTTTTTATACCTAAAAAAGACTATACCTATGGTTTTTTTATATTTCATTGCATCAGGCTGAGGATATTTATTCCAATATACAAAACAAGGAAACCACATGGTATAAAAGGAAAACTACATGAAAACTGTAACACTGATTTTATAAAAAATCCCACACATCACAACTATCCATACTCAAACACACAATATCACTAAGGTAAACAACATTAGGTAACCTACTGGGGTTCCATAGGTCTCATCTAGAGTGAGGTACCTTCATTGGGGTCCTTTTGGTCATTACATCGGTGAATACACTCTACAAGGGGTAATTGTTCTTAAGCATGTCACTTGGGTAATAACCCATCTAATGGGGGATGTCACCCTACTCAAAAATTTCATAAATAGAACACAACCTCATAATTCACCTAGTACTCAAGAAATTCATAATTTCCAGAGGAGATATATCACTCCCCATTTAAAAAACATGGTCATCCCAGAACATTGCACTCACCCAAACCAAGAATGTTATGCATCTGGTCCATATATATATATGGTAAATATACCTCATGGGTTCCCACCTAGTTTACCAGGGTCATCCATCCTAATTCATATGACACCTCTATATGTATGTGTCCATAGGATCATTCCCAAGGGCCACATGGTCATACAGGGCCCATTCACACATCTTATTGGTTCTAAATTATATAGGGAATCAAAATTTAATTATTTAATCCTTTGACCATCAGTTTTTGTGGAAACCAAAAAGTGTCTTAACGGTCACAATTGACATGTATACCTTATTCACCCATCCAAAATCATCAAATTTTATTAAATTAACAATTATATTAATCATAAATTTTTAAATTGATTTAATAATTTATTTAACTTAGAGTTTTATCATACTTGGGTGGAGATACCACATTCTAGAATGAAAATAATAATCTGAATAAACCATAGGGTGTGTATATAGAACCACTGACCTCAACTGAAATTTTATATTTATATATATGTGCTTTGAACATTTGCAATGATATCTGAGGTCTATCTACGGTCACAAAATAGCTGAGATCCTATATCAATCTATGATACCCAAATATATGAATTGTTTCTCTAAAAAAACTAAAAATATTAATATAAACTAGAACAACCTGTGAAAACCCACTCGGTCAATATGTTACATTAAAACCAAGACTTGTTTACTTGGGAGGCCTGGAGTAGATCCCTAACACCAATATCTGGGAAATACCAATAATCCTAATCAATTTCAAAAATTAATTTAATTTCATTCAAATGGAAAAACGTACCTAAATTTATGATGTGATATACAAATGAATGAACAATGAACATTTTCAGATCGGCATAGAACCTGGATGTCCTTTAAATGTGTTTTGTGAAACTTTTTATGGAATAATATGATTTTAACATTATTCAAATAAATGTCTATTCTTTAAATTTACTAAAAAAAATTCAAATCATATAAATAAATTAGAAACATGTATGAACGTAGATAAGGAATACCATAACTTTTATCCACTATGAAATCACCTCACAATCAGACTCAAAACAAGGCGGAATAAATGGTGGAAAATGGAGTTTATCCATACCATGTGTGCTGAAACAAGTTAAGAATTAGGAGTTCCTCCTATTGAAATTCAAGGAGGTAAAATAGTCACCTTAAAATCCAAACTATAAATCCAGTGGTTTCTTATTGTTTTTGGTAGCCACAACCACCCGACCTATATTGAGGATTTGATAAAAACATGTAATACACACATGAGACTCATTTAATTTCCAAAACAACACTTTTTGGATGTTCGAACTCTCATTATTTGATTCTGAAACCTATTTCTCATGTTGACCTATCCATCAAAATCAGAGATCTAATCTCCTCTTGAAAATTTCACTCATGTATGTATATGATGAATTAAAAACACCCCACCATTACATGACTCTTCTTCATGATGTTTTAGTGACCATCCAACCACACAATGTAACCTATGTTAGTCACCAGTTCAAATCCAAATGACCTTGTTCTATTCTTAAAAGATTACAGAACTTGTAGGGACAACATATAATTCAACGTTCCTATACATCCAAAACCTTCTCCACTGTTTTTTGTCATTATTGGAAAACCGATACAACTTTTACACTAGCCCATATATCCTGAAACACTAACGGTGTCATTGTTCCATTACCCTCGAGGCCTATGGTTCTCCCCACAATAGAACATAACCCTCCATATCTAATTTTGATCCACAATACATATCACCATCATAATTTCCTATTGATTCACCACCCCCACATTCCAAATATATTTCATTATGTGTTTTCCATCCTACCACTCAAAAACTCACCTGAGAAATCCTATAAAATTTTGATACCCATCCTTGTAACCAAATTTCGAATCTGAGATGGATTCATATCCTCCATCTATTGATAAGATAGAAATATACCTTATTTTCCTAAAAAACTTACTTGGTTCCCAAATAACCTTTATCATATAAAAAATGATGTGTCAAATTTAATTTTTTTGATGGAATCCAACTACATGAATGACCACAATTCATACCTCATCAAGAAATTTTTCTTAAAAAATACTCATACCTGACTATCAAAACATTAATTGAACACCTTATTTGGGTTCCCCTACCCCATGAGACTCCCATTGATCATTTTTTTATGATAACCCAATTAGATACCAAAATCATGATGAAATTATATGGAAAAAAACCAACTAGTCAAAATGATCCCTCATCCATTGGAATACCAATATCACTAACACACCTCCTATCCAACTCACCTAGATCGTCTAAAATTATTCTATGTATGAATCCAATACTTATACTCCACCCATATGGAATACCAAATTTATTTTAAGAACCCACTAGTTCATTAACATCCAATTAACAACAAAATCATCCCCTATATGGTCTATCAAAACTATGATCATACATTCATGGGTTGTATCATTTGGAATTGATTGGGAAATCCCCACTATATGTTTGTAATTATCATTGAATGACTAGGTTAAGACATGAACCATCATGACCCAAAGTCCATATATTTCCATATGTGATCATCAGATGGGAATAAATCACTCTGAGTTGAGTGATAAAAAATGTCATTAACTACCTATTCCAATTGTGAGAGAATGGATTCCATGAAAATCATTGAAATGTAATCCATAAAGAGGGTCCATGCCTTCGAAGGATAATGGTGCACTCTCCACCATGTTACTTCCCATATACCACTTCTTGAGTATAACATAACAATATATAATCCCAACACACATGTACCACTCATCATGATCCATGCTCAATGCTATCATCCCCCACTATAATTCCATTACTATCATTATCCCAATGCATAGTCAACTACAATGTTTTACATCACATGGTCTTGGTGACTACACTTTCATGAAAATCATCATCACTTACTCAATCCCCACACACATATAGCATATACTACCTTATTTTCAATGAATCCCAGGGGACACATGCCCAACTATGGCCAACTACAATGAAATCGACTAATTCCCCAGCGAGTCATATGACATAAACCTTGGTACATAAGCATAAAACAATGACCATACTGCACAGAACACTAGTATTAAAAATCTATAATTTCCTTAGGTACCTATATTAAAATCTAGACACTACTAATATATATCCATAACTTGAATACACATCCCATGAATTGCTAAGAAGTGAAAGAATCAACATTCTATCATTGTCTGAACAACACCACTAATCCTTTTATAACCACTATTATGGGTTATTCTCGATCATGTTAATGTTCCAAATCCCTAAACACTTTGTTGCATCTCAGGGTATCTAGTTCATCCTACCTAGAACATAAACTATGGTCTCAATAGGTGAATAAATCCTGAGTAACACCACATGGTTCCTTCCAATAACTATATGACATCTTACATGCCAATACCCTCTCAAGGGTTTCTCGATGATAGTGGAATCCCATTCCAACCCAACACCGAACAAAGGAACTGATTATCCCTATGTATCTCCAAATAGGACTACTCCATCAAGAACAATAACTCATGATGATCCCAACGACATCATCCTAGAAAATCTTCATCAAGAACCATGGTCACTTGTTTCATTTAAGTAGAGTGTAATTATAATATATAGGGGAAACATGTTATATACTATTTTCAAAATTTTAAATAACAGAACCGACATAATATCAACCTTCCCAGGATGTTCCTCAGTGGAATCAATTACCCTTACTGACTCCTCAAGACTTCTAATAATCCCCATATAAAGGAACTATGTCACTTTCTCTGCTATAGATCTTGTCACCATATGATCCATTAGACATTCCACTATATTAATATTATATATAAACAAATATATTTCAACTGAGTAGAATTCCACCATGTACTTATACAAGAAACCACATTATGATTAATTATATACAATTTAAATAACTAATCCATATCCATCAGTGAAAAAATCACAGTAGGTAGCCAACATATCATGTGAATATTACATGGATGATATAATGCATCAGATGCATCCTTACACTAAATGTTAGGAGAAAAAAATATCCAAATCTAGACTCTTGAAGAAGAGACAAGGGAAAAAATTAAAATAATGCATATATCACAAATCCCAAACCACATATGTATCACACTAGGTGAAGTAAAAGATAACCATAATAGTGTAAGAAAAACATCAATCCCACACCCCTAGTGACCTAAAAATACCTTAAGAAATGTGTTTGTGACACACCATATTGAGTTTCATCATAATCTCTAACACATTACAAAATATCCCACCTACCATATCCTAAAATATTAAGAAAATGGTAAAATAAAAAATCTATTATACCACTTTGTAATTTCCATGTACCTTAAACCATTAATCAATGCTTGAACTGATGACAACTACTATACTATAGGCATGCTTCCCTGGATGTATGAGGATTTCATAAATCCAAGAGGATCTAAGAAGATACCATGGTGATTCTATACAACCAATATTATATTACAAAATAAAAAATAAATAACCAAAAATCCCTCCCAACAAAAAATATCAAATAATGAAGAAATAAATAAACATATAATCCAATAAGAATAGTGATGATGGAATACAATCATATAACAACGATCACCCATAGAACCAATACCATATAAAAAATAGATAAAAAAATAAAATATCACTGGGTTCTCTTAAATAACCAATCCAAACTGTAACATCCATTTCATGATCTCATCTAAAAAATCCAACCCAATAATTTAAAATTACCTTTTGCTAACATGTTCCCACACCATGGGACGGATAACCCAATAGAATGTTTTTAGCAAAAGGTAACACAAACTGTCCCATGATCATTTTCTACACATAGATAATGACAACCCCTATGGGAATTTTCCTGTGAAAACATAAAATACCGCCTCTACAATAATTTTCTATACAGAAAAAGTCCACCCCCTCCTGAGGCTCATTAATTGGATTCTATGAAACACAACTCGGAAACCTAAATACCCAAAAGTGAAAAAACAAAAAAATAATAACCTAGATTGGATGAATGCCTAAGACCATTATCATTATCCATTCCTGAACACATTCTATCACTAGGGTCAATATCCAAAGGGAACACAAAGGGTTCCCTAGGAATTACAATGGGGGATTCACCCTCCTTGGGATCCTTTACATCATTATTTATAGAAAAACACTTAAGTGGATCCTCGATCTCAAACAAGTCACTCGAAGAATAAGCAATCTCATGGTGGATGTCACACCTATCATCAATTTCATATATAGAACACAACATCGTAGGACATACATGACAAAAAACATTGCAAAATAATAGAGTAAATGTATCATGTTCTATATAAAAAACAAAGGTAATCCTAGATCAGTTCGTTAACCCAATCCATGTTCATGCCGACTATGGTTTATCTGCCTTGGTTAGACCAACCTCAAGGGTTCTCAGCTAGCCTACTAGGACAGACCATCCAAAGTTGTTCCACGCCTCTATAGGGAGGTGGATACATGCTTCTACTCAAGTTACACTAGGTCATACTATGATTAGTAACTCCTCTCAAGGGGTTTAAATATCATAGGATATCATAATTTAGTCATTTAAGCCTTCGACTATCAGTTGTTGAGGTAACCAACCAGTGTCCATGGGACCACATTGGCCCTTAAAACATTTTATAGCCCATTAGAAATTTTTTCATTTAATTAAATTATTTATAAAATTAGAAATTGATTTAATTTACATAAAAATCTATTTAACATAGAGTTTCATCACCCAATGGTGGGGAGACCACATTCCAGAATGAAAATAATCAGGTGTTAAACCATAGTGTGTGCACGCGAGGAAATCTACCTTAATTGAGGATTCTTAATTTTTTTACAATGGAGTATCTCTATCACGTTGCATAGAGGTCTGTCAATGATCAAAAAAACCTGCACCACCCACTTAGGATCCTATATTAATCCATGATAAAAAAAATAATATGATCATTTAATAATAACTAATAAAATTTAATATATAGTGTAATATCTAAAAAAATCAATATGTTGTTGCATCATACCAATAACTAGTCATGTCAGCTGTGGAAGGCTTGCAGCCTATATAAAACACTACTCTAGGATCAAGCCCTAATTATCAGAATCATTTGGGTTATTAATTTAATTTAATTTTTTTTAAAACAAAAAAGTAGTCTAAAAAATTGCATAATTTTGACGAAATAATGAATGATAGTGGGTTTACATTGCCTTGGGGAATCCTCCATCCTGGATGAATGCACGTTTCAAAGGAATTAGGTGATTTCACTAATTTCTACTCAAATCAACATTTCAAACATAAACCATAAAATTAACAAGTAAATGTGATGAAGGTGAAACCATAAAGTATGGGGATGAGGAGGCCTATACCTTAAAAACAAAAGGAAATCACCTCAAAATCACACCCCAAATAAGGGGGAAATAATGGAGGAAGAGGGGAGGCCTTCCGACCATGGTTCTCTCAAAAAAAGAAGGCATATTGAAGATTATGCCTCTTAACATTTTAGTTGGAAAATTGCTTTTTTTACCAATAAAAACCCCACATACTAGAAAGTGATTCCTACCATGTAGATGATGGGTCACTATAAATTTTAGATATATTGTCCACCTGACCAATATTAAGCCTCCTTCAAACCCCCCCCAGACACAAATCGAGCCTCATTCAATTTTTAGCCCACATTTTTTGGATGTTTAAACTCTAAAAATTCAATTCCAATTCATGGTCCCCAAATTGAAATTTATCCCACAATCAAATATTCAAACTCCTCTATGAGATTTCACACATGTATGGACCAGAGGCACTAAAACTCCCCACCAAAATGCATATCATCCCTAAGAAATCATAGTGGTCATCCAATTTCACAACCTGACCAATGTCTATTGCCAATTAAATTCCATATTACGTCATTAAATTTCCAAATTCCCACATAAAATCCAAGAAACAACCTCTAATTCATGGTATCTTGACTACTAAATCCAAATAGAAGGACATTTTAATTACTGAAACACCAATTAATTACTTACCCAATCACATCTATCATAAAAAATGGTTTCATCATTCAATTACCCATAAATCCTATAGAAATCCCCATAATATAACCTATCTCACCACAACCATTTCTAAATAACGAAACATCCCACCATTGGAATTTCATACTGGAGCACCACCACTACATTCCAGTGATGTGTCTAATGTGTTTTCCATCTGACCATTCCCAAACATAAATGATAACACCATTTAATTGATAATACCCATCCTCAATATCGAAATACAAGTTCGGATGTATGCATAACTGTCAACCTCACATAATATAAGAATATATGATTTTTTAGTCAAAAAGGATGGTTGATTTTAAAAACACATCCTTTGTATCCAAAATGATGTGATATCTTTATTTTTTAAATCACTACATAAAATTACACATAATAATGTAAGTCAGACATCTTCATTCCAAATATTTTTAAACAATAGATGGCTTCCATCACCATAAAATTATAGAAACTCTTATCTCGGTACCCCTACCCCAGTAGGCACCCATTACTCATTCCTACAAACTCACCAAATTATATAACCAAATCTTAATGATATTCCAATTAATATAAAACAAACATTCAAAATGATCTACTGTGACAACCCATACCAAGATCATTGAAACACCTTTGATCTAACACTCTTGGATTATTTCTAATAAATACAATCCTGATGTCAACACTCATTAATTAGCATCCAATTTACATCAGAACCATCTAACAATTGGTTTACCAAAATTATGACCATAAATAAATGGTTTCATATCACCCATGACTGATGAAATTCTCCCCACCGTAATATTTTCCTGATAATCATATCACCTTATTAAAACCGCAACTATCATGTCCCACACTCTATCTATCCCTACACATGATGAATGGATGAAGACAACCCACTCTCACCTGAATTATGATGTAAAATTTCACACCCTTTATTTATATCCAAAGATCTGAGTCCCCATAGTCAGAAGCATCTCATCAACATTTCCCCAAGTTCCAGGCACGTATATTGTGCACTACATCATTTTCATCGAATCCCCAGGGTTGATAACCCTACAATAACCAATTCTAATAAACCCAAAACACACACTAATGTGTCATACACCATCAAATATTGTCAATAATCCCAAAAGACTAACTATCCCCCATGACATTTCATTCTCAACAAACCAAACGTTCCATTAGAATATTCTTCAGAAATGATCCCTACCATGCCATATCCATAACTCAACAACACATCTCATGCATCAATATCCAATGAATGTAGCTTCCCATGATCCCAATATAAATAGAAACACTAAACCAAGGACAACCCCTCTCATATATATCTCTTAATCATTAAAACGCTACGACTCACTAAAAACAGAGTCATATCATTGGGTCTTGAGGATGTCCCACCTCGCATATATGTTGAAGTCTCACTAGGGGCATAACCCCTTAGAAACAACACACACTTCCCACCCAAATCCATATGCAAACTCATGTGCCATTAACATGTCAATGGTATCATCTATTCAGGTAAATTCAACGACAAACCAACCACCTACCAAGAAACAAATTCTCCCCATGAACCCCCATTGATACTACTCCCTTGAGAAATATATCTCTAGTTAGTCTCCATGAAATCACCCTAGATGATCTAGGTAAAAGAACTAGGTTTACATAGTTTGGTTAAGTATACATTCTTTCTCTAGAATACAACAAAACTCCATATAGTTTATTATTGTAACTTTAAATAACATAACCTACATAATACACACACTCATAGGGAATTACTTAAAGGCATTAATTACCCTTACTGACCCAAAAGGTCATCCACATGTCCCTATCTAAAGGGATTGTGTCTCTATTATTTCCATCGAACACCAAATCATATTATCCATTATACCCAAAAATAAAATAAAATTACATGGATACATGTTGGTCTAGTTCAGTAGAAAGCCACCAAGATATTATATGGGAAAAACCATATGAGTAGTTGCTGAAACATTAAACAACCGAGCATTTGTCATCTAATCAAATAATCATATTATAGGGTATATATATGATTTGGATCCTACATTCTTTATAATATGGATGAGATTCTCCTTTCCTCTATAAGGGAAGTTCCAAAATCCACATTAGGTCTCTTATTAATTTGATAAGGTCCAAATTAAATTAACTCATATATCAAAAATCATGAACCTCATTTTTTGAACAGTAGGTTAAAATCACAAATAACAATAATAGAATGACCCATGAACATCAATCCCACACACCAAATAACTTATAAATTACTTGAGGAAGGTATTCACAATGCACCAGACAAGGTTTTATCACATGATTCGACACATTCAAAAATATATTGACTACCATATCCCAAAATAGTAAGGAAAAAAATAAAATCAACCTATCTTATACAACATTGAAACATCCAACCACCCTAGACCACAATTAAGTGTCCAGATAGGTGGTCGATATCGTACCTCAAGAACTCCTAAATTTTTTGTTGTCGATGAATAGTAGTGGTGGTTTAATAAGGTACCATGGGTATGATATTACCCCTATATAAGATCCTAAAATTATAAATAACTAACCATGATATTAGATAGAAATTTTGTATTCCATCATATCTCATAAACACTTCTATATTTTTATGTGCACAATATTCTTATATATTTTATTGATATTTTTATCTTATGTGTTTTAGGATCATATATCTCATTCAATAATCATTTTAATTCATTGTGTTATCATAAAAAAAATTCTTATGCAATTAATGTTATATTTTTGAATTTCTCTTACATGGTAAATAATTATCTTATTGATAGACCCACCGCTCGTCATAAATTTCAGTTTTCGCTAAAGGATATTATCTTTTGAAAGACTGGAATAAAAGGATTATCTTATAACATAATTAACATATCATATAGAGAATATGGATTTTCTTATTGAATGAAGTAATTATTAGAGATCTAAAAGAGTATTTTCAGCTATGTCATTTCTCTTAAGAGGATCTTGATTCAAATTATGAAAAAGAATGTCATAAGTAAAGTATCTTACATGTTATAAAGGAAAATATCTATTATGTGTCTTGTATTGTGTTATTTTCTATATATTATAATGCAGAAATTATCTTATGAGAATAGTTCTTCAAAAAAATTATCTTACATAGAAGAAATTATCTTTTAGATGAATCATTTTTCATTCTTAGAGTCAGAGTATCTTTCAGATATAAAATATAAAATATTTATATATTCTAATAATTGAACAAATTTTTTCATGTGTGTATAAAATAATTTTACTAAATACGGAATTTCAATGTTTGATAAATAATTTATTTCCAATAATAAAAAACATGATAAAGATGTAATTTGGTAAATCCCACCATCTATGTTCATTCCATATTTATAAAAGAAGTACACAAGCTTATTACGATCTTGTCACATTAATTTTACAAAGGATTATTTCTCTCAACCATTGTATTATTAATTGTGCTTAGATAAAATTCCAAATATGATATAAAAATTGAGAACTCGTGAATGCATGGAAGAGAGTGAAGATATAAAGGAGACACAAACAGATAGACACAAACATATTCCTTTCTCATCAATAAGATCATTAATGTAGAATCTTTATATCTATGAATATAATAACATCTTTTGAAATTGAAGAAGTTCTGAATCTACCCTTTTAATATATTCATTCATTAAGAATTTTTCTTCTTCATCTGTTAGTAGAAGCTTCTAATAATGTATTGAACCTACATCAATCATTATTCTTATATCTATAATGAAACACACTTATTGGGTTTGTATTTAATAAGATCATGGATTGGTCATGTAAAGGGTGATCCTAGTTGAAATATATTGGACATTTGTACAAAGTGATTGCATCTTGAACAGAGCTGGTTAGTCCCTTGGAAAATTATCGGTCAAATTAAAATCACCAAAATCGAAGAGTAGAGGGTTGGTTGAGTGAACTAGAGGATTTTTTCCCAAAAAACAATAAATTCTATATGTTATTTATTATTAATATATATTTCATTATATTTTCCTTTTTAGATAAGATAAAATCATATTATTTCACTTTTTTAGAGAGGGTGGCTTTATGTGAAGAAAATTTCAATAACTCGATTCACCCTCTCTTGATTCATTGTTCAATGTTTAGCTGACCAATAGATGGTATAAATAGATAAGAATATTGATTTATCAATTTTCAAAGGTTTGAGTCAAAAAAATAATCTTTAAATTGATTCAATGGATAAAATTATGGAGGGAATGTTTATGGTTATATAACCATAATTTAATGGTGAAAACAATGAAATGTTGGTGGTTAAGATGATTATCTTCATGAAAATCATGGTCATAAACTTTATCTAAAGGTAGTTAATCCCTCTAAAACCCCCAACACTAATCTCGAGACACGGAATCATACTTAGACATATAACAATGATTTGGTGTCAAAATCTATGAGTGTCATTATATGTGTAATTAGACTAGATGAGTTAAAAAATACTCTCAATGTGTTGTAACACATGAAATGTAGAAAACCATATCTGTAGGTTATGATGGTACTAATAATGCGATGAACCAAAGGTAAAATACTAATAAATTTATTAATGACTCCCTTATAATGATTAGTGGTGATCAAATGATAATAATGAATAGAAGGATGAGTGAGATTATAAACAATGTGCCTACCGTAGTTACTCTTGTTCTTGAACCTGATTAAGATCATAATGTTTTTAGAAATATAATATCCAAATATAGTGGAATTTAAACATACATTTAACAGTATAATAAATAGAAATATTTACAAAAAAATGATCCCATTGGGACAATCGTGATATAAAATGATATAAATTTAGTTTAAAAAATACTAAGATCGATATCTCAAATAACATGAAACATTAGATTTTACGTGAATTGTTATATACTATGAAAATATTATTTTATAAAGTTTACAATTATAAACCAACCTTTAACTATAATGGTTCAATATTAATAACCAAATTATGAAAAATTTGTATAGAGGACTTATATAATCCTATTTTAATGATTAATTCATAATGAATAAGTACTCAATTTTCAGTAATGTTATTTCATGCTTCATAAACATGTTTTCATCAAAATTTTATTATTTGAGAGATAATATTATTAGTATTTTTTTACACTATTAAAAATTTTATATGGTAAAAAGGATCTCATTATTGGAATTATTAAAACAAAATTGTCTTGTGGTCCAATTTTGGTATTATTCTTAAAAGATTTATTTTTCAGTGAATTATCGAAAATAACAAATTTATAAGAAAATTTAATTTAATTTCCAGTATTTTAAAATTCATATTTTTATTAATTGGATTTATAATTTAAATAAATAAATTTGATTGAAAATTATTCAATTAATTTCATTTAAATTAACAGCATTCCTAATTTTCGAATAAAAATATTTTCATACTTAAATATGTATTTTCTGGAAAACTGTATTTCTTCACGTTTTTATGGTTTATTTTAGAATTAATTTCTACAACTTATGTGATTTCAATATAACTAAATGGTATTAATTTTTTTATTATAGAATTCATATATATCTTTGGAATATTTTTTTATATTTTTTGATGAAGTTAAATTTTTAGTAAATAGTAATAAATCATTTTTTTATCATCATCATCATCATCATTTTTATTATTTTAAAATCCCCAAGAGGGAAAACATATAAGTCGGGAAAATCAATGGGAAAACTATAGAAGGCCCAAAAGAAAATAAGGAGGCATAAAGTAGTGTAGACCTAGGGTGTCACCTCTGATCAGGTTCATTGCTTAAATATGAATGGAGAGCACTTCCTTGGGGAGAAAGACCTGAATTCCTTGAGGAGACATGGAAACAAGAAGATCCAAAACCATATTCCCCTTCCTCCAAGTGTTTGAGAGGACAATGTCATTGCAGATTAGCCTCTTGGACCATCCAAGGGCCTAGTGGATGGACCAGGGTACACCATTCTTTCCATGCATAGAGTCATGTAGGATGAGGGAGTCAGTCTCGACCTCCGCAAGAGAAATATTACATCATTTACCAAGTTGGAGGCCCGTCCACATTGACATAGCCTCTACTAAAAGTGAGTGGGATCTACCAAGGTGATCATAGAATGAAATAATGAAACGTCCTGATGGATCTCGAACACCACCACCACCCTTCATCTAATTTAGCGAACAAGAGAAATCAAAGTTGAACTTCAAACTAGTCGGGTGGGGTAACCAATGAACCCAGTGGCCAGAAAGAGTGGGATAGGACACTGAAGATGCCATGTGGAAGGATCTGAGGGATGGGGCCTTGCGCCACTTGTTTAAATCAACAACCATGTCCATAATCATGATGATAATCCTAGACACCAAGGCCCCTCTAGATGTCAGATATACCTCTTACCTGGCTTTGTTCTGAGCCATCCCAATGCTCCAGAAACCAGAAGCATGAATGATGCCACATGCTTTCCTCGTCAGCCCAACATCCCAAGCATCATGGAACCATCGGTCCAGAAATGAGAGGTCTCTCAGTGATGCAACTGAGTCACCTGTGAAGTCACTGAAGGTATTCCACACAAGCTGCACCCACTCGCTGTGGAAGAAAAGGTGGGTCGATCCCTCCTCCATTGGGAATCTACAGCACAGAAAGTGAGAAGACATATAGATATTGGAGTGCCTCACATTTTCATCCATTGATAAGGTTCTGTTCCTGATATGCCATAGAGGAAAGTTGATTTTTGCAGGAACCTCCTTAACCCATAAGGACGACCCCCCGAGTTTCTGATGGCCCGTACAGAAGACACCATCATGTATTCCTTGGCTAAAAAAGCACCTGAAGGAAACTGAAAAAAGATAAATTGGTCTGGTACCTCTATTATATAGATCATTTCTATGGCCAGATGTTGATCACTATCCTAGAAAAAATTGATAAATTCATGGGAATCTACTTACCTAGCTGATGGTGATGTGTTTAACCAGATATCATAGAAACTCAATGACGGAGCCCACCTAGTAGTGATGCTAAAATGAGATGTTCCCTGCCCCCAAAATCCTCATGGAGAGAGAGAAAAGAATTGGGATGTGTGAGACAATGTACATATCAACGATTTCCATGAAATGGGGCCAAACCCCCAACATTCAACCACGCAGACATGAACCTATCCCATGGAGAGAAACCCTCGAAATCCTCTCACTCTAACATCGCCTGCATGCCATGCAGCGCCTCCAAAATACTCTTGACTGCAATACGACCCTCGTGAACCATACTAAAATCCCTCTGCCATGAAACCCAGTGCTTCCTCCCCTCCTCACACGCATACCAGATAAAAGATGATATAATGGACTCAAGCTTAGTAATCACCCCCTTCAGGGCCTTTGAGGCTGTGAGAGCATGGAATGGGATGGAGGATAGGACATTGTTGTCCAGGGTGATCGGACAACCAAATTATAAAAAGCTGTTATTCCAATTAGGGATCTTCCCTGAGATTTTCCCCATAATGGAATCAAAATACTGGATGGGTGCTCTACTAGGGGACACCGAATCTCCCAAGTACTCCCTGGGAAAACGATCGTGCCTCATGCCAAGGGTCAAGCACAAGGAGCCCACCCTACTTTCAGTACAACTCCATGAAACATAAAATATAATCTTTTTAAAGTTCACCACATGACCACTCCACTGACTATACTCTGCAAGGACCATATTAATCCAACAGATAGACCTCAATCTAGTGTTCAAAAAAACAATGGAGTCGCCTTCAAACAAAAAATGAGTAATATTTCATGCAATGGGATTTCACTGGTACCATCCAATGGAGCCATGCATGAAGCCCCTATTGGGGATGACACTAAATACATCTTGGGAGAGAATAAACAGACTTGGGGATAGGAGATCCGCCTACCCCAGTTCTCACACAACATTGAAAAAGCCATTGCTCTTTCCCATGAATCGTATTTCCAGACATGAAGAGAAAAAATAGAAGAAAAGAAAATCAACAACCAAAATGGAGAAGCCCATATCAGTTAATACATTGATGATAAATGACCATTCCAGTTGGTCATATGCTTTTTCCATATCCATTTTAACCACCATATTACCTCCATGCACTCTATAATTCATGCCATCAATGGGATATTGGGAAAAAGAAATGGCCAATTTAATAGATATATGCTTCATAGAATCATGATGCTCGGGATAAATCCAATGGGGTAGGTGGAGAATCATCCTCTTGTTGAGGATAGAGGAAATAATCATAAAAGTGAAGTTACATGTACTCACTGGGTGAAAGTATTAATGGAGATATGATTCCATAATTTTCGAGACAAAAAACCACAATCGTGGCACTGGCATCACGGGGGAGACACCCTCCCTGAAAGAAATCATTAATGGCCCGCACCACATCATCCTTAACTGTTATCCAGAGTGCATGGAATAATCACTCCAAAAACACATCCGAACCAAGAGCGTTTTCCAGGTTCATCATGTTCACAGCCTCTCAGAACTCCTCCCCAAGTGGCATGGATACAAATACATTATTGTTTAGTCCTGACACCACTCTAGGAATGGACTCTGTGAAAGAATCATTCCTTATAGGATATCTCGTCGCCATTCGAGGGTTGGGTCCAGCATGAAGGTCCTTTATAAATGAATCCTCTAATATTCCTCCTACTTTATGGTCATTCATGAAGGATCCATCCCCCAACCAGATGATGGGTCATGAGTACCTGTGATTTTCCTTAATGCATTCATGATAATAATGAGTATTGCAGTCCCCCTCACACAACAATATGACCCAGGAATCATTGCAGGCCATGCATTCCATCCTATGTAGGATTTCATCCATGTGATCCTTCTTTACAGACACCTCCCCAAACATTTCATCATTCCATTCCAGTTCCAAATTGGACTCATGTCTCTCAATCTCAAATTTGATCCCATCCAAGTCGCATGCCATTGGGGGAAGGTTGTCGGTCCACACCCTAAGGTTGACCCTAAGGCGTCATAGTTTATTGTGAAGAAACTCCCATGAATTCCCATGCCTGGGTCTATTCCTCGAGGTTGAGACCATGTTGCAGAAGTCCGGATGCTCGGTCACGAGGGAAGAGATGCTCATTCCAAACCATCTACTCTGGAATAGAGAGATATCAAGAAGAAGAGGGGAGTGGTCAGAAATATTACGGCCCATGAGAGACACCTTGGCCTTTGGGAAAGCATAGGTGGTATGGACATTAGGAAGGAAGTGATCCAGCATACATGAGGTGCGAAGGGTTCCCCTTCGATTGTTACACCACGTGAAGTGTCTCCCCAAGAAGCCGATATCTATTAACCCCTTACGAGATAGGAATCGGGTAAACTCCAGGCTAGCACGTCGAGGGAAAGAGCTCATTCCCTTCGTCTCACCATGATTAATAACCATGTTAATGTCACCCCAAAAATCCAAGGAGAGATCCCACGGTCGAAGGCCTCTAGATCCTCCAATATCAGGCCAAATAAACGGATGTCACAGCTGCCATACACAAAAGAGAAGAAGTAAGAATGCAACCATGATTTAATCTTTGTAGTGATGCACTGCTCTGAGGACTGTACAAGATCCACAATGACACATGAGTTCAAGAATATCTAGATAGAGGGATGTTGGGAGTCCCCATTCAGGAAACCATACATCATAATCCTATGAGAAAACTCAGATAACGTCGTTCGTGCATAACTTTGGACCATCACTTCCATGAAATTATGTGGTTCATTTTTCATACACGCCTATCTTAAATGATGATAACATTTTATTTTTCTATAAAAATTATAATAATATCTTGATTAATAGTCTGGAGATGATGGAAAATTTCCCCTTTGAAAACACTCATCCTACCAAAGAAATTTTTGGATTATGAAGATAAATTCCTCCAAACATCTGGAGTAATCTTAACTGGTTAGGTAAAAAAAACATTATCATAAATTACATATAAGGGATAATGATAATGAAATTAACATGAAAATAGTTCATATTCAGGTAAATAACTTATATTATATTTATTTTTATGTAGTTAAAGAACGTACGACACTTTACGGTAGTTAAGGTAACTGATTTATAGTATCAATTATCTTTCTTTGAGGCATTACATATTTCAGTTAAACCGTATTAAAATTCAATTTACTATTACATAGGGTGGGATGGGGTGAATTATAGTTTATATATATTTTGAAAAACAAATTCCCCAAGATCTTCAACAATGTTTATCAAATAAAGATTTTTTCTAGTACACTTTATAACCATAGTAAGAAACTATTAATACAAAAATATTTAAACATTAAAAAACATGAACAAAAGAAATATATATATATAGTAATAATAATAACAAAAAAATTAATATTATATTTACCAAATAATGTAACAATATTAAAGTATCATTCATAAGAGAAATATTAAATTTATCCTCATGTGATAAAGAAGTATCTTAACCCAACTATAGGTATCCATGACTTAACCTATTTTAATGTATGTCTTCAAATCCTAAGATGACATTGTTTAGAATGATTATATAAAATATATTTATCTAACCCCATGAAACCATTATAATTCCAATCCAAAACAAATCTGTCTCTTTATCCATGAGATCCTTCAATAGAATAGATCATGCAAACAAACAATACAACACATAATCATAATTCATTTTTAATGAAAACCTAAAAAATAATTCCTTATGAAAACTATCTAAATTTTAAAAATAATCACACTCAGTAACAAAATGGTATGAAACTTTACCAGCTTCTTTAGATCTCCATTATATAAAATATTCTTCCACCCTGAGGTTGTAGTACTATTTCTAGGAATTCTGCCAACAATCAAATTCAATACATCTCGTGATTAGTTGAAATGAAATCAGTCAAACTTATTATTCACTAAATATAATAAAAAATATATCTTTCCATTTGATGGAAATTTGTTAACTAACAATTAAAAATAATTAAATTTTCCTTCTAGTATAAATGATAAATCCTTATCTAGTAACATTATTTATATTCATCCAGTACACTTATTAAATTTTCAACCAATAACATTGTATATCATTGTTTGATGAGGTCCATCTAATGGATTTTATAGAACTCCATCTAATGGAATTTATAATACATCAATTTGATGGACTTTGTATATATCTATCTGAGGTACTTTGTACATGTTCATATGATAAACATTATAAATCCCCATTTTATCGAACTAAAATTCGTTATATTGTAAAAAATAATACCTTCATATAGAACACTATATATCTTGGGAAATATATATATTAGAAACATGAAAATGTATAGTTGTGAATTGTGATTTTCAAAAGTAAAGGTACAAGGATGTATTTCGACTTAACAATATCCCCCTTTTTGAAAACAACAATACACAAAATTGAAGAATTTTTTTAATGAATCAATATTAAATACTTACGTTCCCTTAATTAAACAACTACTTAGTTTTCTACTCCACCCAATTCTGATTATTGAAAATAACATATAAGGAATGTGTTTTAGTGTATACGAATGTCCTAAAATGTGATGAAATGATTATGCAAAAAAATAATACAATGAAAATAATTATTGAAGAAAAATATTTCATTCATCCAAAAATATTTAAAAACAACAGCATTCATCCAAAATAGTTAATGTTATTTTTTAAGGATGGTTATAAAACATTAAGAGTTCAATAAAATGCACCTTCCTTGTAAATTATTTTAAAAAAATTTATATATCATCTTAAGTTAAATATTATTCTTCTATAATTATTCATAATTAAATTCTAACATTACTACCTTTTCATCTATCAACTCAATTTTCATATTTTTCATTGAAAGCTATGAGTCCTTCTGGATGAAAGAGCACTAATACGATCAATAACTATTGTAAAATATCTGACTTCTATGTTTATCTTTTTAGAATATATGGAAACTATTTTGGTTTCCCTATTTTTTCTAGCTAATTATTTATCAATGAACATTATAACTTATTCGGTAGAATTAATCCATTAGAAAATAAATTTCATCTTTCTAAAATCAACATATCATTTTCCTTTATGTTACTTGACCATGACTTCATTTTTGATGAATTTCACAAAATATTTCATAAGGTAGATAGATCTCGTAATCACATCTAATTTTCCATGAAAATATTTTCAATTAGATCATATATTAAGAAATATTTCCATTATATTTTTAATCTTTTTAATTCATTAACTATACTAATTAAATTTTGAATCAATTATTTTGGATCTATTACTTGGGGAAGAGTTAGTATAATCACTGAAAACATCTATAAAAATAATATCTCTAACACTTGGTAGTGTAGATTCTTATTTTACCATGTAACGTGATTGGTAATTCTTATAAACATCCAACTCTTCATTTGATTTTCATGATCCAAAGATTTTTTCTTCTAAGGAATACTTTTCATTTTCTAAATATTCTTCCTCTTCTTCTTGACAACATAATAGATACATCTTACACAGAATGAGATATTGAAAATGTTGACTTACTAATCGAAGCCTCTACAATTTACAATTATCACATTAGTAATTTTAAAATTTCCTCATAATTTCTTAAGGACTTCCACTTCCATGTAACTCAAGAATGATTCTTGGGATTAGTAGGTTTTTATTACCTTTTAAAACATCTTTTGAAACCAATTGAGTAACATTTTCATTCAGATAGTCTAAAACATCTCCTAATAATTTATTACCTTTTACATTTATAATGAACATAAGATATTAAATAGATGAAATGGTCAATGATTTTGTCTGTGGAATGAATGGAGGTGAAATAGAAAATGGTTCTACAAAAAAATCATATTGTTCCTCATTCACATCATCCTCTCGAAGAACCGCTTTATCCTCCCTCTCTACATATTCACGAGCTCTCTCTATTTACCTTAGAGACTCTTCAGACTCATTTTTCTATTTCTTCCTACCTTATTTCATCTTATTTCCAATGGAAAAAAAACTTATTCCTTCATTGATTTTTCCTAAACATCTAGTTTAATATAGGGATATCCTACTAGATTTTCAATATCCTTATTCATTTACATGGTGAAAAATTCATAAGATATTATTTGTATTTTTTTTGAGGAAAATTAGGATCCATTCAAGAGGAATAACCAACATTCCTCTTATCAAGAACTTTTCCCCTAATCACTGCAACGTTTTAGTGAATAAGCTTTTGTTTCAATGTTTATAAACGTTTTTCCAATAGGTTAATAGATAATTCTCATTTTATAAATGGTTTCATCACTAAAATAAGAAAATATAGTATCTAATGCGAACACCTTCATTCTTGATAATTTGTTCTTCTATGAACCTCTGCAAAACTTTTATGATAAAATTAGGATAGAATTATCAATCTATGATTGGGTAATGTAAATAAAAATCTTCTTTAGATATACATATTTATTCCCACCATTGAAAAATAATTTCCATTTTTAAAAGGGCATCATACCTTCAAAACCAACCTCTATAAATCAATATTTCTTAATCAAATTCCATTGGAGAAAATAATTATTAGTCACCATGAGGGATGAATAGATGAACATGATGAAAATAGGAAAGCCCATAGAATCGAGTGGACAAAAGACAAGATAAATGAAAATTGATATCCTCGTGTTCAATAAACATATATTAAATTTTGATCAAGTAATTTGATATATAATTTTCAGGAGCGACTGTTTGAATTCCAACTAGTTCAAACAGTTTTGATAAAATCTAAAAAGATAATGATATAATTTTTTATATTGTTATATGTTCGGAATAGTAAATATTTTTTAATTATTTTTATAAATGATATATGTTATATCAGGTGAAAGTTATTCTGATAGAACATGAACAAGTGTATCAAAATTAATAATGATTCCTTATCAAAATTTATAACAAAATATTGAAAATTTTGACTCCTAGAGAATTTGAAAATATAATTTCTTAAGATGGGTTGTCTGATAACATGAATAACAAGACTACATATAAAAATTTTATAGGAAATAATTTATTAGATAAAACATTAGACAAATTTCATTACTATATAACTTAACATGTTTCTAAAAAAACTCAATTTGGAGATTTTGTATAACACTATAATAAAATAATGAAAAACTTATGAAAACTATATGAATAATTTTTCCAACTTTTCAATGAATTTTTTACTATATGTTGATAGGTAAACAAGATGTAGATAAACCATCACATTATATTTATGATGATATGAATTGATTTAATATATTCAAATCTATTTCAATTTAAATGTTTTATAAAAATTTTAAGAAGTTGTTTTTGTGTTTGGATAAACTATAGATAAATATCAATTTTATGTAAGTGATCCTAATGAAATTGGTTCTTATATCAATTTTTATTTATTAAGAGTGACTATCTGGGTGTTTAGAAAAATATATGTCACTTTTTTATCCCACATCATATGATTTTTACTAAAACACATTCCAAAATTAATGATCTTCTATTGCATCCTGAAGAATTGAGGGAAAAAATTCTATCTGACAAATATTTAACTCACATATTAGATATTGATACTAATCATTATTTATTACAACACCAAGAAACTAAATATTCTCTTAGGAAATGATAGGTTTTACATGTTATTTTCCTAATCATTTTTCATCACATAAAATTAATATCTAAAAAAATTATATCAATATGATTTATAAAATAATAAAACAATAAATGATCTAAAGTTTGTATTAAGGTAATGAGAAATTCATTCAGAAAATTTAATAAAATATTTTTATGTATTTTCTTCAAATATGTTACATAAGCATGTAGAAAACATTAACATTATTTGACTAGATATAAGAAATAATAAACAAAAAATCAATTCTCTAAAGAGTTTTTGGTATTTTATACTTTTTTAAGATAAGAATGATCCTTATAGTTTTTGAAAAATTGAAAAAACAAAGATAAAATATTAGCTCACATATCATGCTCTTTTCAACCTTAGATTTAATAAGTTTTGAAAATTAATGAGAAATAATATTTTTGATTTGGGAAAATTAATAATTAATCGGTATAAATTTTAAAACTGAAGGTTTATTAAAAAAACAGTTTTACTAAAAATATTTCGATCAAAAATTCCCTTATAAAATTAATTTGAAGAAGAAATATATTATATCTTTCATACAAGGATCATGGGTTTTGTTTAAGTTGATAGAGTGCCTTAGTAAGTTAAAAATGGATTAATAGTTATTTTTATTTTCAAAACATGGTGGGTTTTTACATAATGTTCCATATATATATATTTATTTATTTATTAAGAAAATCACAATTCACATACATTTAATAAAGAATAAACATTGAGAATACTACAAAATCACGAGGTATATTGATATATTTGAGTATTGATACTAGAGAAAGAATCCTTCTTTATTTATTCCTTTATGTTGAATATATCCCTCATTAACAAAACTCACAGTATTTCTTAATATAATTCAATTTTCATCACATTTGTTTTAGAAAACCCATTTCACTCCAATAAAAAGTATCTCTATAGGTCATTATACTATTGACAATTTTTTTACTAAAATAGATTAAATTAATATTAAATTGAAATTATCCAATATTCATCACATAAGGCCTCATGAGGTGTCTCGGTATCAATATTTGATAAGAATGAAAAATGTCTACATTCATTTATTAAGGAACTATAAGGTTTTACTTGTTGATCTACATCACCTATAATATTATCAGTGGGATTATTCCTGAAGATATTATTATTTATTATATTTAGAAAAAAAATTCATCAAAAGTAAGTTTAATTAATTAAATATGTACAAATTTAGAGATAAATTATTTAGTTTTTTTTTCTATCTGAATTATTTTACAATATGGAATGATAAAAAAAAATTATACATCATTCAAAGATAAAATTTTTGGATTTTAGAAGACAAATGTGCGAGTTTCATCATCCCTAACATGCACTATTTCCTCAGTTGTCTTTTTTGTTTTATTAAAAAATAAATGATCCTTAAATTTTATAGAATAGTTGTGAATGATTCCATTATCATATTTTAGAGAAAAATTATATAAATTATTTTTATTAAACGAGATGATTAACTGACAACCAAAAGATATAAATAAAATTGTAGATTTCTTCCTATCTAAAAATCTTAAAGAGTATTATTAAGAAAATATTTAAGTAAAAAATAATTTATGTTATATAAAGCAGTACTGATGGATTTAACCCAAAAAGGTTGATCGACTAATAATTCACTGAACAAGATTTTAGTAATCTCATGAAAAAATTATATTTATTTATTATACTACTCCATTTTACTAAGGAGTTTTCGGAGATAATTAGTTACGTATAATGCCTTTTATTATTCTAAATTGTGTTTTTTTTATTTTTTTGAATATGAAAATATTTTTTTAAAAAAATATTTGATGGATGAATTTTAAAGAGCTATGTCGGAAAAATTCCTTCTAAGGCTAAGGAAGAGTCTTTTGTGGTTGATGAAAATCTACATTATCGTATACAATATATATCCATAAAAAGTGAGATGATTCTTTTTTGTTCTACATGTTTCTAATATCAGGAATTCTATCATGATACAAGCTGAGTTTGTATGATTTTTTGAAATTTGAATGATGTAAAAATAGGGAAAAGAAAAAATGTTATATAAGTACATGATCAATATAGGGTTCTCAAACATAATATTTTTATAAAGTTTCATAATTTGATCGGATGGAAAAAATTATATGATTTGATAGATCATACTAATTTTATGCTATTGAGTTCTAAGTTACAATGCTTGTGTTTCAGGAAATAGGTAGTTTTTTATATTATCAAACAGATATAACCTATATTAAAATATTATCAAAGGGGGATAAGTATATAAGGAAAGAGTTAAGAAGGAAAAAATAAATATTTCAATGAATTTTCCCTGGTTGAGGTATAATATGACATATGAAATGGATGGATATTTTCAATGACATCATATAGAGAAATGTAAAGGCACTCTATGTATAGAAAGGAGTAGAACATTTGATATAATGTTGAGTAGCATTGGATAAATGGACATCGATGTGAGGTACACAATTTCATTAGATGAATTATCCTATGATGATGTAATGACAAATGTTTTTAAGGTATAATGATCAAACATAGGTTTATCAAGTAACATATAAAAGGTTTCATATGATATGTACTCATAGGATACCATTATTAAGATCCATTGTATGATGGTATGAGGTTTCAGTAGATAGTTTTATACTATGTGTGTCTAATAATGGTATATTTACATAAAAAATACAAAAATAGGTCCATTAAATGAAAAATGTTTCTGATTCCATCAGATAGTGTAATCAAGAGTTATTTCCTCATATGATTAATATTTTTGAGTTCATCAACTAGATGACACTGAAGTCATACCATCAGATATAGAAATCATAATGATGAAAACAGTAAAACATACACTAGAAAAAACGAGTTCAATGTATATTCACAAAACTATGTATTCTTCTTAATAAGATCATGGTAAGATGAACATATAATGTATATTTTTTGAGAGGGGAAAAAATTAATAGGAGTTCTTTAATTTTGAGTTTAAGATAATTTTATGAAAGAGACATTTTTAATGAAACATCAAGTATGTTCTATAATGTTTCAGAAGAGTTAATAATCATCCCTATGAAATTTTATTGACATGAATATTGGAAATTAAAAATAATATTTACTCATAAAATACAATAGAGTTCTCAAACTAACATCAGGAGGTGCACCTAAATAATGGGATGAAACAATATAAAGATTATGTGTAGAGAACATTTCGTGTAATGATATGAAAATGAATAAATGAATTTATGTTATGAGTTTCCAATCATGTTATTACATAATTGAAGATAAAGAAGCATTTAAAAAAGGATCTTTGAATAGAATATCATTGGAAAATGTTTCATCAGAATATTATTTATTTTATTGAAAAAGAAGATGCACTGATCTAGAATTCATCGAATGGAGAGGAAATAGTTAGCCAAAATGATTGAGTTTCAATCCTATCAAAGCGGAAAGAAGTGATAAAATGAACATTGTTTATCAGATAGGGAAGCATTAGATGTAGTCATCCAATATATTTTCTAAACAGATAACACTAGACTGAAGGGAAGATTATTGAGATGCATAAGATTGAGACCAACCAGATAAAGAACCATTAGACAGAGGGCATAACAAACATAGTCGATCAGATGAACATTACTGAGGAGGTATTCTTGATGATGTTATAGAAATGTTAATATCAGGCATATCCAAACCATTCTAAGAATGGGAGGAATTATAAATTCCAACCTAATAATAATTGATTTATTTAAGATCTTAAATAATTCTCAAAAGTAATGGTGATACAAATTGTTTTTGGAGGAAGAGATTATCTTTTTATAGTTGATCAATAATGAATAAGACCAAGCTTGTAGATGGGGGTGTAACCAATTATTTCAAAGTATATTTTATTGGGGTATATAAGAACTGTGAATAATGATGAAGTAGTTAGGAAATTTGTGGAGTATAACCAAACATGGTATAAGAGATCATTTCGAGGGGATAAAACATTGATAGTTCGATGAATGATTACTAGGTGATATAACCAGTTTCATCCTATATTTTCTATAATCATTAAATAATATAGTAAAAGAATCCATTTGGGGGAAATCATGTAATGGATTAGGGATTTTTAAGCCTTGTAAATATCAATAACAAATCACAATTTATATTTTTTCATACGAAATTTTATGTTTTTATTTATATTTGAGAAGATCGTAACCCTAAAAAGATTTATATAATAGTAAACGTTTAATTCAAATGTTATGAAACATTACTATAAAAATTAATTTGATCACTGATTCACCGCTTTCTATCTTAGTGATCCTACATCAATCAAGGTTACTAAAATTAATATCAGAGCCTAGGGTTCCATTAAAATATCCAACTATATACTAAGGATGGATAATATAAATTCAGTGAACTACATCATTGTTATTGTACTAGATGGTAGAAACTATTAATGTTAGAAGAATGTAATTTTATACGATATTCCATCAATTTACCTCGATGTTAGAGATGTTTTAACAGTATAATTTACTCCTTTTGATAATGTTTATAATATGGATGTTGATTAGAGAAATTTGAAAGTTGATGAAAAATCCTTGAATTCGAAGTTGATGGATCTTATGGAAAATGATTATATATTGATTCAGTGGTATATAATGGATATAAATTATGAGATAACATTAGAATTAGTTATAAAGTAAGTGAGAAAGGTAAGGAATCTAAAGAAAAATGTCAAGGTGTCGATTTTATGATGTTAATATGGATAATAAATAATGAATTCATGAATAATTTAGTAGAGTTAATGATATTTTTTTAGTAATACCTGATGTTTCAATGAGATGATGGAATATTGTAGCATCATTAATAAACTAATGAGAAACATTCCAGATATATTTTATGCCTATTTGAATGCTATTTAAGATTGAGAAGATTTATCACTAGATGAACTTCAGAATATTATTGTGGCATATTTTATGAGGAAATAGTAGTGTCTAATAAAAAATTAAAATGAATAAAATACTTTTTAATCCTATTAAAAGGGAATCATAGAGATAAAAAAATAATATAAGAATAAATTTATTCAAATGTTGAGGTAAATTAATGGTACACTAACATAATCATCACTCTACATTCCTAAATATACAAAAAAAGAAAATTGTAAATGAAATAATAAAATTTCTCTAAAATGATATAACTATATTGACAAAATCCATTATACAGTATAATTATATATTAATATTTATGAATATTATTACTCATAAGAATAAGGTAATAAGACTTAAAAAATAATTAGATGAAACATAAGAAATATTTTCATAAAATAAGATAAACTAAATATTTAGTGAAAACAAGATGAATGTTTCATCATACAAAAATGAATATAATTGACATGTAAACTAATTAACTCATGTAACAAGATAAATTTCTTCATTAAATAGTTATTATTATGGTTATATGATAACATAACTTGAGATGATTCCCAATGATAATATTGAAGAATAAATTTTGTAACTTACACAATTCATGATGGAATGGAATATGTTGAAAAGCTAATTTAAGGAGATAATATTTGAGAATGGCGAGGGAATAAAAACATATGAGATAAACCATAATAGGATTGTTGATTAGAAAATTGAAGTTGATGAAATTATGATAAAATTAAATATTGTTGAATAAAAATTAGCTGTGATGGAGAATCTTAATATGGTAAACACAACATTAGTTGAGGGAAAGGTGAAGAGTTTTTAGAAATCAAATCATTGATTCCTACTATACATTGTGATTTATGAAATAAGATAGAATACAATATAATGTAGTTCCGGTTAAAGGAAAAAATTATCAAGCTAGTGAAAATAAAGGTCCAAAAATGCAGGTTGATCCTATTCACGAACAATATAAACACACATATACTTCTTCTAAAACATAAAGGTACAAATTTATGATGTATGAGGAACAATATTCCACTATTAAAGAGTGTTTTATTTTTTAACAAAGTATATCCCTAAACAAATTTAAAAAAATATAAAAAGAAAATAACAACAATATTTAGAGATATACCACTATCAGTCTAGAACAACATGATTTAGAGGAAAATAGTAATGTTATTGAGTTATTTGCATACATCATATTCATGTTGGTAGAATATTTCACTAGGAAGTAGGTATGTATGTAGGGGGAGATAGAATGAACAAAGAGGAGAAAAAATTCTATGAAAATATGGTGAAGAGAAAAATAATATTATGTAGGTGAAGAATATTATTGCCTCATAAAAATCATTTGAGATGTTTAAGAATGATAAGATGAGTAACAATGTTGATAAACAAATAATGTGTTCATAGTTATTATTATTGACCAAATGGATATAGATAGAAATATAGATAAATTTAAAATGTTTTATCTAATAAATTTATGAAATATGTTCTAGAAAAATATAATAATGTTGATATCAATTTGTTAAAGGATACTAAGTTAAAGATTCCGAAGAGATTCAAGAGGTGTGAACATAATGGGCTTGCTACAAAAAAATGTATGACTTATTTACTATCCAACGAATTAATCATGAAAATTATGCTGTAAACTAAACGTAATAAAAAAAGTACAAAAGTAATGGAGAATATGATTATAAAAACCCAAAATTTTCTTACATAGGTATTGCAGATTTTTAAATAAACATTCATTTCATTATAAAAATACATTCCTGAGGATCTTAATGGTATAGTTCATTTAAGAACAAGGAAACATAAAGAAATATATTATAAAATATCTACAATTTCGTCCACTTAATTATTCATAATAATATCTCTTTCATCATATCACACATAACAGCTTTACTCCTACCACGTGGAAAGGAATCATAAGATAAGATTGAGATAAGATGCTCAGTAAGGGGAAAAACGATAGGTATAAAATTATTATCATATTAAATCATAAGGTAATAAATATGGTAATTTTATCATGATCATAACAAATAATGTTCATCCCAAACCTGTCAAGGATCATAAATATGCATTATGGAGTAAAATATTATCTTGAACCATAAGAATAAAACATGATCTTAACTCAATATTGAACCATATGTTGCAGTCATAAATGTTTTTTGCATCATAATATGTATAGAAAATAGTTTTATTGGGAATTTTTAACAACTAAGACTCTTGGATCATGCCTTATCACCTGTTTCCCTTAACAGATCGAGCACATCGACTTGTTTCCCATCATAGTTCAAGTACATGGACTTTTTCCCCTTAACTATACCATGCGATATAATTTAACACATAAATAATTGGGGGTAGATATAATTACCACCTATTACTTAATGAAAACTATACATATTATTCCCATAGGACCATAAAACATTCCTCACATTATATCCCATGTATAACAATGAGTTTCATAAACACCTCATCATAACATAACTCATGAAAAAAAATAGGTTTCTAAGTATCAGTACTTTATAAAAATAAAAAATTCATAGAAATAAAAATAATGGAATATTTGGGTAATATACCCATTAAATCATAAGTTACATCAAATAATTTCATCTTATAAAGAAACTAAATATTTTAAAGATCACTTGGTAAAATTATTGAAGAAAATATCATTTCCTTAAAACAATTTTTTTATGCCCTGTGAAATTATCGATGAACTAATTATCATTGAAAATAAACATATAATGTTTCAATGTAATATTTAATGAATTATGGTTTCATGAAATCAGAAAAATCCATTAAATTTGTATAGGTTAAAAAATTAATTTCTTCTGTACATTTTCCAAAAAATACTCACACAGTACCTTGTTCAGAAAATGACAAAAACTATTCTATTAAAAAAATTTATTAAAAATTTTAAAAGGTGTAAAAATTTATTTTAATATTAATAGGATAATTGGGAAAACCATTTGGAAGGTTTTTATAAAACTTGTACATGAAATATAAATATTTCCCAAAAGTGATTTAAAATGAAACAATCCTGAATATTAATGAGATTGTAAAATAAAAACATATAAATTTAAAATAAATACAATTTTTTGAAACATGAAAAAAATAAAATTATATGAATATGAAAATACCTTAATATTTAGAATAAGAATCATATATTTCATTCATGGTAAGTATATACTCCACAAATAAGAAATGAGTAGTGTATAAGGCATGTGTCCCACTAAAATAAAAATGAGACAAATATCCCTTACCTCTTGTCCCGCTAATCCCTATTCAAATTTAAACCTCTTATTTAATAAATATTGTTTTATAATAAATTTTTTAAATAAAAATATATCAATAATATCATTTTTTATTTTAATATAGTATTGTATCATCTACTTATTAATAATAACAATAACTCTTCTTGGTGATATCTGCTTCGTTATCTAAGCATGTTTCGATTTGGCAGTCCTAGTATCGATACATTGATAATGGACCCAGAATGTTAAGAATAATTGTTATTTTTTATATACAATATATATTCATTAAATTAATCCAAATTACCACACATGTGAAATATATATGAAAAACAAATCACATCACATCATTGAGATGGTTGGACATACGTATGCAAGAGTGACATTATAATTTCCCAAAAGATTGGGTTGTAAAATGGTAGATAATGTATTATAATTATATAATTATAATTATTTTATAAATATAATTATTAAATTTTAAACCCATCATAATTAACACTCATTAAATATGGAGATGAAAACAATTGTATCACAATGTGGAGATAGTAAGTCGTACGTATGCCTGAGTGATACTTTCACTTAATGTTCGATGAGAAAGGGGCTGTATAATGGTGTACTGATACTCATAATAAAATTAAAGTATATTTTGGATGATGAAGTATTTATTTTATGATATATATCATATATTTATATGAGGTATAGAATTGTATAAAAAAGAGAGTGATTATTTAGAGCGATTACCACTTCTTCAAAACAAATCCTTTAGATCTCCACTAAAAGACTCTAGAGTTGATCCTTTGGGAAGACCAGAACCTCTAAAATATTTATATGAAAGTTGGGAAGATAATTTTTCATAGGTTGGAAGAACTAGAACACTCAATGTGGTGAAATCAAATGACGGAGCAGGTGTCATTTTACCTATAAGGTGTTTATTGAACCATAAATGGTATATTTATGATATGTTAGGCTATAAGATATTCAATTTTTCCTTATTTAGTATTCTTATGATATTTAATTAAATTAATAAAATTATATTTTCTAAAGATATCATTACTGTAAATGTCAACACTATACATTGCATTGACTTTTTTAAAATCAATAAATCAAGATAACGATGAACCAATTCATTTGATACACACTTAATATGAAATATTCAATTATTAAATTATTGGATCAACTTAATTATGTAAAATTATATTTCATCTGATGTTTTTAATATCACTTAATTGATTTCTTAACTAATTAAATAATTACTGCATCATAATTTTCTAAATATTTATAATAATTATTTCTTCACTAAAAATTAAAAATAAAATTACGTGATGTATAAAAACAGTTAATGTTTCATAATATTATATATAGTCAAGCATAAGAGCCATTTATCCTTAAATTAGTATTAGTATACTTATTAAAAGTAAGAGTGTGAGATTTTGTCACTATCATTGATTTTAATAATATTATAAGTAATTTCCTTTGAAAAGTAACCCTAAAGTTTTTAAATATATAACCATTATGCATTTTAGTTTGGTTTACATTCATACAATAACATTTTTTTCATGTTTTATTATATTTATAACATTATTATTATTCTTAATAACTCGGGTTACACATACCTTTGGTAATAAAATTTACTAAAGTTACTATTCATATTTTCCAAAATTAAAAGGGACCTATTTAATAAATTTTTATATTATTATTCCAAATATGGAATCCATTATTCTAAATTCTAGAAACATAATTTTATATCATTAATTTAAAATTAATCCTCTAGAAGAAGCAACAAAATGATTTTCTAAAGTGAAAATGTTCAAAATATTGAAACGTTTTTATAAATGAATTCAATGTGAAATTAATTTTTATTAACTATATTGAAATAAATTAAATATAATTGATATTAATATACATTAAGTCAAATAAAAAATATCATTTAACACTATAAACATTCAATAGAAAATATGTTTTCATTTAAAAATAACTATTTTCTACTATTCGTCAAAACATAAAACTTATCATAAATATACAAAATTAGAAACCAATTTAAATTTTGATAACAAATTTTCAATGTAGAAGATTATTTTCAAAATAAAAATTTATGAAAATTTAAAAAACTATATTTAAAACAAGTGTTCCATTAAAATGTAGGGAAAATTATCTTTTTAGAAAAATGCAGTTTTGAACATAAAAGTATATTTCTTTTTATATCATATATAGAAAATAAATTGGATAAATTCTAAACATTAGAATTAATATTCTATATATATATTTCATTAATATAATCCAAAAATATTTATTTGTTAATTTTATTTTTATAAAACACACTAACATTGATTTAAATAGATTTTTCCGAATAATATTTCCTTTTAATTTCTAATGGGTTTTACACTTGTAAACTACAGATTAATAATTTAGTTAATCCTATTCATATCCACCATTATAACATCTATGTTTTAATTTCCTTGTTTAAATAATTATAATAATAAAATTATATTTTGTAAAAACTCTTTTTTCTTGTAACAAGAGAAAAACATGGTGTAGCGTATAACACAGGACATCAAAGGAATTAAATTTATTCAAAAATAGTTCATAAAAACCAGGGGTGTAACATTGTACACCCCTTGAAATGAAATTTTCCCAAAAAATTGGTCAGATAGATGAAAAATACAAGGATACCCCTTCTTCGACAAATCCATATTTTTTCATGTAGCTTCCTCAAATTTTTGTTTTGACAATAGAAATTTAACCATATGACTGATCATGTTTTCTAGAAACTTATTTTCATTATCCAAAATATCTACTAGTTGTTCCTTATAATGAAGTTATGATTCTAGCAATACTACCTCTGACTTTAGTACATTTTAAGGATCAAGTATCTAATTCCTCAATAAATACACATGGAACAAATCATGAACTTGATAGAGATTCGATGGAATAGATAATCGATAATATACCATAATGATACAATCAGTAATTTAATAATGGCTGATATACCTAGGGCTTAACATCAATATGTCCCAATATCATTACTCTATTCATAGTAGATATTCATATAAATACATTTTCACGTAAATTAATCTCCAAATGTTTCCAGACTATGAGATTCTCTTATTTGTTATTTAATGTATAAAAAATTTTCTACCATTTACTTATCTAGATCAGGTCCCAATATCTTTCTTTACACAAAATAATTCTGGAAATTTGAGGATCATAAATTCGTACCATATAGGGATTCATAAAGAGAAATCTAAATGGTAGAGTGGAAATAATTATTACAGGGAAATTCTGTAACATCCTAGGAAAATAAGGAAATAATAAATTTTCATATTTATTAATATTTTTTAATTAAATATTTCTGTTAATTTAAATGGTATGCTATATTCGATGGTGTAACCGATACGCAACAACAGATTTGTTTTATGTCTATTGTTACACATAATGTTGAGTCATACTGAAAAATAATAATATAATTTTAAATGATAGTTATTTCCTAAAAGTTGTATTGGAAGAAATGAATAGATCTAACATAAATATGATTATACAAGTTTTTTAAATGTTTTTACACTTACCAATAAATTTTAGAGTCATAAAATAAGAATGAATCTGATTTTAAGCATAAATACTCTACTATTCATTAAAAGGTTGGTTTGTCGACTTTTGATGGAGAACCCTCTTTAAATATAGTTTTGGGAACATTTATATGTTATATTTGACCAGATAAAATTCTTATTTAGAACTAGGACATCAATATTTACTTTGGGAAAAATTATGGTATTTTTCTGATAAAATTCATTTTCTGATGAATAATGAAAATTGCTGTATTTTCATTCACAACGTCCTTTTAATATAATTTATTTATAAGGATACACTATCATATTAAGTGGTTTTAAAGTTTAATTAGATTATATTTTTACCATTTAATCCAATTATGGTCATTGGAAGTAATTTTAGTATGAAATTGGACATAAACAAGTGTCAATATTTTGATAGTTATTATTTCTTAAAAACATGAATTTTTTGACAGCAGGATTTAATTTTAAATTAATTTCTGATACTTTTGATTTTTGAATTTTCAATCAGGAGGTTCAAATTGTGTAAATTTGTAACTTTTTTAGACATTATGAATATTTACATCAGTTAATATTTTATTTACCATGGTTAAAGGGTAAATCTGGTAAATAAGGGTAATAAATTATATTTTAATAATAATAAAATACCTACCATGTGTCCAAATCGTATTGGATGATACATTCCTGACCATTTTTATCCTTGGGTATAATTTGTGACCCCATGGAGCCACATGCGAGTGATAAAGACACATTATATTAATTAATTTAATGTATAGACACAAATGACACAAACAAATATCTTTTAGTAAATAAATTTTTACATGGGGTTATACAAGATATCTATTAGAATTTAAATATTATTTTTGAATCCAAAAATAATTCCTAAATCATGGTTTTTATTTTATAATTTTTAGACATCAAATAAATAAAATTTTTTATGACACAATAATGATGTAGTATTTACCTCATTGATGAATGATTTAAATAAATAATATTATTAAAATTCACATATTATCCAAAACATGTCCAATTATTTATAGATTATTTTATTTCAACCATGACTCATATTATATTTTACATTAATAAGTTTTTGACTTTTAGAAACCGAAAATAATTATATAATAAAATAATATTTTCAAACTTTCCTAAAGAGCCCCTCCTCCCCCTTATAAAAAGCCTTCACTGCTTACCCATTACTCACACTTCTCATGCCCATTGGCTCATCCAACCATTAACCAAATAAGCTCTCAAGATACTTCTCTTCCACCTATAATCCTTACGTTACGCATAAGTCACTTCATGTAAACCTTTTTGTTCAAACCAATGGGAGATACCCAATTTAAAGGTAACATCCTCTCTTAAGTTCTTTTGTTTTATATTACTTTTCCAACACCATAAAATATTTTTATTCCCTTATTTTATAAAAAAAATTGTATCCTCAATATACTAGGTTGTTTTTATAAGACAGAATCAAAATACACTTACACACACCACAATCTAATGGGTAATGAACATATTGTTTCTGTGGATGATGAACTAGTGCCTCACGAAATGATGATTGTTCGAATATCTCCAACCGCCACGTTTGGAGGACATTATGATGAAACATTATTTATATGTGAGATGTATTATATTTATATTTTTTCTATGCTTCTTTATTTTTTATTTATATAATACCTTTATGGTTACCATGCTGGGTAAGTATGATAATTTCATTTGAGGAAGTGGAGATTCCACCCTCTAAAAGTGATATGACTCGTTCCTTCCATGCATGGAACATATAAAGGATAGAGTTATTGAAATTATATATTATAATATATTGGAATTATAATATACTCATGTATCATTATGTTTTCATTCAATTAAATACAAAATTGAAATGAAAGTAGCGTTCATGCGTATGTAGCTCTTACCTTCCCCATGAAAGGGGCATTTTATTTCTTATCTCCAAAGGTTATTTACTATTATAAATACATAAATATTCTATATATATATGATATATATGATATCTACATCATTAATATCATTCTGGAGATAATGGATATTTGAACACATGAACAACATGTAATTATAAGAAGTTCATTTTTAATTCAAGATCTGAACATCGACAAAATGTCTGATATGAACTCAAATAATTAACTAATTGTTATAGAAATTTAATAATTTATATAAAAGGAATAATAAACTTGAAATATATTTTTATGAAAAAAAAATTGACTTTAGTTTATTATTCAGGAGATGAAAGAATGATTGAGTCAAGTCAGACACGAGGTAAAGGAACTTATTAAACCAATTTACGTTCTTTGGGTTAATCATCTACTTTTTTTATTATGTCATTATTTGATTATGTGTGAAAAATATTTTGATATCCTATATCGTATTTGAACATTACTTAGGTGTACCTATAGTGAATACACATAATCTGTCTATTTTATTTAAAAAATGATCTTTGTATGGGACATCGTCTCAATCTCCTTTCATTGAGGCATATTTTGTTTTTTACACGACATTCTTTTATATTATTTATAAACACCTTTGAAATTTCATTAAATTAAGATGGAATCTTTTGCTACGATGTGTTTTACTAAATGAAAAAAAATAATGTTTCTTTTTAACGTAAGCGGTGACAATGACCTTTCTTCCGCCACGAGTATTATTTGATATTTGGCTTCTTTAACAAGAATAAATGTTTTTCAAAGTAAAATAAATACCATTTACACTTTTTTATGTATATTGTTATTGAAAATGGTTTTGATAATGAATTTATTATGTCAATATATTTAAATGAAATATTGTGATTGAAATGTGGAAGTGTTATCTTTCCTTTATATTTGTTTTATGAGTTATGAATATGTTATGGTTCATGGGCCTTATTTACCCATACGGGTGGTTCAATGATAATCCTAGGGCAGGTGAGCCCAAGATAGCTCTCCATGTATTGGGTAAGCTGATGGAGGTCAAAGTGAATGTTTCTCCTATGATATTTTTGGAATATATTGTGATGGTATTCCAAATATGACTCCCTACGTAGCTGTGAAACTGCAACATAAGTATGTTTTGGATGCCACAAGATATCTTTATGATTTGTGATTACTATGTGTTATTCATAAATTTTATTATTTAATTAGGTATGTTAAAGATCTTATGTTATGTATATATTGATGAAATAATATATTATTTTATTTCCCTTTTTTATTCCTAACTAATCTTTTTATTCTCATCCCATTTTTTGAAATGTTTTTCATAGGACTAAAAGATGAATATGGACAAGGATAGGATCATGTAAATGTCATGAAGCCTAAAACATGGAACTAGACACAACTCGTTGTTTCCATAGTTTTATTTTGTGAAAATAATGGAAATTGATTAGAAGATTCTACATTGTAATTTTTGAGATCTAATGTAATAGTTATGGTCTAATTGTCTAAAACCCTAAACCTGAAAATATCATTAATGTGAATTATCCATTTAATCCAAGATTATGAATTTTTTTGAATCAGGGTTTGTATAGTTGGTATTAGAGGTCAGTTTAGACATCTTTTAGGAGTTAGAATATTGTTAAATTAATGTCCATAAATTAATTTATGGTATTATTGAAATTATATATAATATAAAGATTACCATGTTTCTTAGCCAATGATATTTCTATGTTCATAATGGGTTTTCGTAGAGAAAAAAAGAGTTGTTGTGGTATTAAGGCATACAGAAGGAAATGAAGTTCCAAATCAGCATCCTAAGATCGTTAGAATCAAAATTGAATAGTTTTTTAGTGACGGATCATTTGACTCGGGTGATAAATTGAGGTTATGTTTATAGATGAAATTTTTTATTATTATAAATGTAAAAAGGAGGATGAAGGTCATTAAAGGGTTATCTTGAAAACCATAAATGAAAAAAATTGTATGGTAAATTCAGAAAGTGTGAGTACTGGTTACACCAAATTTCATTCCTTGGTCACATTGTTTCAAAAAATGGAATAAATGATGATCCTTTTAAAACAAAATTAGTTGAAGAATGGCCAAGACCAATAAATATAACCAAGATTCATAGTTTTCTTCATTTGGTAGGTTATTATCGGAGTTTTGATGAAAATTTTTGAAGTTATCTTGTTCAATGATTAAGTTAACTTGAAAAGGTGGTTTGTTCATCTGGAAAAAAGAATGTGATGATTGTTTTCAGGAATTGAAAAGAAGATTGGGGAATTCTCTAGTTTTGGAACAAAATTCTAGAAATGGTGAATTTGTTATCTACAGCGATGCTTCATTTGAAATGACTTTTTTGTTTCCTTATGTAGAATGATCAGGTAATTTCTAATGCTTCACGTCAGTTGAAACCTCATGAGCTAAATTACCCTACATAAGATTTGAAATTAGCTGCTGTTGTTTTTGCTTTTAAAATTTGGAGGCAGCATTTGTGTGGAGTAAAATGTGAAATATTTACTAAACACAAAAGTTGTAATAATATATTCACTCAGAATGAATTGGACATGAAAAATAGGATATGGTTGGAATTAATAAAGGATTATGATTGCACAATACATTACCATCCAGAAAAAACAAATAAAGTGTCTGGTGATTTGAGTCAAAAAATTAATTCTACATTAACCATGTTACTTTTGGAACAAGATCCTTCGATTAAAGATTTGATTAACTTTGGAATAGAAGTTGTTGGTTTAGTAAATTCATCTATTTTGATTCAGGTGTCAGTGAAATCATCTCTATCATACAAAATTAAGCAAGTGTTGTAGGATGATAGTGAGTTGTAGAAAAGGTAGAGTAGGTTTAGAAGGGTATGTAGGCAGATTTTAACATTGATAATGATTATGTTTTGAGGTTTGGGAAAATATTATGTTTTCCTTGGGATTCACAGTTGAAGAATGAGTTGTTATGTGAATCTCATAGTTCTCCATTTTCCGTTCATCCCAAAATTACCATGATGTACATATATCTTCAGAAGTATTACAGGTGGGATGGAATGAAAATAGATATTTATGATTTTTTTGTAAAGTTTTTGACTTTCTAGTAGGTTAAAGTAGAGTGGGGGTTACCAACTGGGATGCTTCAGTCCTTCCCGGTTCTGAAGTGGAAATGGGAAATTATATCCATGGACTTTGTTACGGGTTTACTAAAGTCATCCCGGGGTAATAATGCATTCTTGGTTATTGTTGATGGATCATCTAATTTTGCTCATTTCCTTCCTGGTCGAGATACATTGTCTCTAGATCAACTTTATCGATTGTATGTTAATGATATAGTCAGGTTTCATTGAGTTCCCCTCTCCGTTGTATCTAATCGTGATCCCAAGATAACTTTTAACTTTTGGAAAGGCCTGCGGAAGTCGTTGGGTACTAAATTGAATTTTAGTACATTTTTAATCCACAATCAGATGGGCAGTCGGAAAAAAAAATTCAGATCATGGTGGATATTCTACGTGCTTGTTCACTGGATTACTAGGGAAGTTGGGACCAACATCTTTCATTGGTTGAATTTTCATATAATAATAGTTTTGATTCCAGTATATAGATGGCTCCATTTGAGGAATTATATGGAAAGTGTTGTCGAACTCCGTATTTTTGGGATAAAGTAGGTGAATCGAAGTTGATGTGTGTAACACCCCAAGATTCTATGGTACGTTTCCCTTTGAATAATGCAATAGCGTGTGTTGTACGCAACATCGAGTTCTAACACACACCACAACCGATCAAACTAGCCATTATGAATAGTAATACCAACTTTTTAAAATTTTAGAAATTTTATCTCTTAAAATGGACTTCATTTTTGGATTCGGAGTATCGAATTTAGCCTAAGATTAAATTTTGGTACTTTTCGGATAACATTAATATTTTGATGAATAGTGAAAATTACTAAATTTTAATTAAAAACATCTTTTTAATCAAAATAATTAATAGTAATAAATTATGAATTTGAGTGGTTTTAATGTATATTTAGAATATATTTTTACCATTTAATACAATATTGGTCATTGGAGATAATTTCACATTTAAACCGAACATAAACAAGTACCAATCTTTTGATAGTTATTATATCTTAAAAACACGCTTTTTATTTTGACAGCAGGGATTAATTTTAAATTAATTTCTTCCACTTATGAGTTTTGAATTTGGAAAAATGGATTCCATATTTGGAATCAAGATGTCAAAATTGTGTAAATAGGTAACTTTATTTTTATACATTTTGAATAATTACTTCGGTAAATATTTTATTTACCACGGTTAAAATGTAAATCCGGTACATAAGGGTTAACAAATAATATTATAATAACACTAAATTACCCTAAAACATGTCCTAATATTATTGGTGTATAGATGTCCGTCCTTGGGCATCTTTGGGACGATTTTGGGACCCCATGGAGCCACTTATAGGTTATAGGGACACATTATTTTAATTAAGTTAAAATAAATACAAAAATGACAAAAGCGTATATATTTTAGCAAAATAATTTTTACAAAGGGTTATATATGTTTGATTTTAGACTATAAATATTTAATAGAAATCTAAAAAGATTTAATACATAATGTTATTTTAGTTATAATTTTTATACATTGAGTAGTATAATTTATTTATGACACAATGATGATGCAGTAATTACCATAATAGTGAAAAATTAAAATAATTGATATTATAAATACCCAAATAAATATAATTTTAGACTTTTAATGAATTAAACTAATTTTCTAGGTTAATAAGACATGTTATGAATTATTTAATTAACTTTGTTTGAAGTAATAATTCTGTTATGAGTTTTGCAAAAATCAACTATTGAATAGTGTCAAAATTGACATAAAGGAGTTTCTAAAAAAATATTATATTATTTATTGACATTCAATTCCTATAAATGTAAGGTTCGTCCAAGAGACTTATATCATGATAGGTGTATCATTACTGGACCACATGGGGGTCTCTTGGATGTATATAGTAAGTTTATTAACCATATAATATAAAAATACAAAGATACATTGTAAAAGTGAAACTAATTAACTAAGAGTTAATACTTAAATATAAGGTCAGTATAATGACCCAAACCTGTCTAAATCCTATTGGTTGAGTGTTTATCGACCTATACCAACCTTAAAATTTAAATAATCCACTTTTGAGCCATTAGAAACTTAATATGAATTTATTATAAAATAATATTTCTAGCTTTTCCAAAGGTGCCCCTCACCCCTCTTATAAAAGGGCACTCACCATTCTCATTAATTCACACCATCAAAGCCTTTTGGTTCGGCAAAAACCTGCCCAAATACTCTCCCAACTTCACTCAATTAATCATAGATGCATTCCTTTAGACATAAATCCAACCTATGGATCCCTTTTCATCAAATCAAAAGGAATAACCCAAAGAAGAGGTAATGATTTCCCCACCCTTTTTAAAGTTCCTTTCTTATTCCAGTTCTTTTTTCTTTGTTATTCCCATTCTAAAATAATGAATCTATTATATCCTATATAATATAAAATTATTATAAATATGGTACAACCATATTCAGTATTCTATCCATCCTTTGAATGACATGTCACCATACGTGCGTACGTACGGCTTACCGTCTCCACGTCGTGGTTTAATTTTTATTCAATAAATTATTTTTTGGATGTGTATAATAATGATGTGTAATTCTTGTAAATAATAAATATAACATGATAATTATTCTGTATATATTATATAAAATCCAATTATATATTATTTTAATATCAAAAGAATGATATTGTCGCCCGTACGTACGTACGGACTACCGTATCCACGAACGCGATGAGATTCATTCTCCATCGTATCCATTCAAGTATAATTATCATTTGATGAATTAAAAATAATGTTTAAGGACATGATATAATTCTGGATATGAATAAGATAAAACATATCCATGGAAAACACGACTTATGTAACAAAACATATAAAAGAAAATGAGTAAGTTACCACCCGAAACAATGATAATACTAAGATATTATTAACAAATCAATGTTAAAAGATAATATATGATATCATATTAATATATATGATTCTTGTATAATTTAATAACAATTATTTCACCATTATACAGTATTTTAACCTACCCCAACCAAATAAAAGTACAAGTTAAGGGTTTATTTCACAATCTCTTCATTATCCGAGGTTGTTTATACGTAATAATCTACTGGGATCTCCTTATCATCGACATCCATGTTTCATAAAAATGTATTTGAATTTTTTTTACTATTTAAAAGCATATGGTTTAATGTTATTTATAGCCTTGCGTGACTTTTTATAAGAGGTTTATAAAGGAATCTTTCTGTCGTTTTCCAAACAAGGTGCTTTTTAACCTTTTCGACAGAATTAAGGTAAGAATGTTTTTTTAACTTATACGGCGGGTGCGGCTATTTTCCGTCATTAAAAAATCGTCGATGCTCCCCTTACAGGCTTGAAATAATATTTTCAATGAAAATGTTTTATTTTATAAATATGTGACTCTTAAATGATTTCAAAATAGAAAGAGATATTTCTCTAAAAAGAGTTTTGATTTCATCTATGTCAACATACTTTGATCGATTTTACGCTTATTTGAAGTTGATTTATTATGATACAAAACTTCTATATTGTATTGAATGTTTTGTGATATGTTTTACTGTGGATGTGTTATTTTTATACCATTCATGGTATATGGATGAACTATTTACATTTCGTATGCTATTTTTAATACGAATATTTATGTTATGTTTAAACCTTTTCATATGGGAATGAATTGGACTTAATTTGTGACAGGTGGATCCCTCTATAGCTCCTCGATGCATCGGTAGGTCTCATGAGACAAACTAGTGTCTTGGCACAAATCCTTGACAAAATCTTATTTGTATTCTTGGCACGATGCCTTGGCTATGTGGTTATGATAGTCTGGTATTATGTATTCCATCATTATGAAAGCGGTTATTGATATTTCATGTGATTATTCCATTAGAAGAATATCCATGGGAATAAGTAAATGGAATTATTTCATTTTATTTTTTCCATACTATGTTGAATTTCAGGTTTAAAAGGATTTTGTTTTAGTTATACATTGGCTTAAATGTTTATTCTTTTTTATGAAAGTTTACACTATATTGTTATCCTTACTGAGAATTTGAGCTCACCCCTTTTCTATGTTTTATTTTTCCCAGGATGTGAAGAAGTAAATTATGAATGACCTGCAGAGATAGTCTGAGGGGATAAGAGTGTAGACTATGGAGACTATGTTATTGTAGTTTTCATTTTTATGATGTAATGTAAAACTTTATGAATATATCTAGTGTTTCCAAGGATACTAAACTAATCGGTCTTTCGAGATTTGATCATTCTTTTGATCATGCCAATGTTATGTAATAATGCACCGACTCTGGGTAACTGTGGTCGGGGCATTACAGTTGGTATCAGAGGAAGATTAGTACATACATGGGAAGATAGATTTAGATAAACTCTGATCCGGGCACATATATTGAAGATGGAATTTGAGGATTAGTATAGAAGAACTTCCTAGAATTTTGGTATTATAGAGATTTTGTGATTTTTCCGAGCAATACATCCCTGTCTGGATACGAGCAGGTAGAAGCAGCTCTGGCACAAATGTACCTAGGGGTAAAACCCAAAAACACTGCTTTGAGCTAGACTCGAACTGGAATTGGTGGACGACAACGGGCCTTGCTGCACTCTTGGTTATGACACTCCCGGGGGATATTCTTAGGATAACTCTCATTTTCTTTACAAATAATTATGAAGGTTTTATGCGTATATACTTCCTCAATAAATTTTTTTTTATGATTATAGATTATATCCATAAATAGTTAAATTTATGTTAAGTGTTTTACAAGTATGGAATTATGTATTTTGATTCATAAACTGATCTAGTGTATTCCATTGTTTAGAAATGGCGCCTAGTGGAAGAAATGGAAACTGTATTAATGAACGCACTCCATGTAGGGATTTCCTTCCCGCACAAGATAATTATAGTGGAGCTGGTGATGCAACTGGTGCCGATCAGCTAATCACCATACTGGGACAACTCACTCAGGTTATGAATAATAACCTTACCCGTATGGAGCACCCTGATCCACAGCGTGGAGGATCAATGTTAGATCGCTTCATGAGGCCAAAACCACAAAATTTCAATGTGAGTAAAAATGAATTGGTATCTGAGCAATGGATATGTTCCCTAGAGAATATATTTCAGGATTTGGGATGTAGTGAAAGGGAAAAAGTTATCATTGTAGTTTACCGCCTCACTGGAGATTCGGATCAATGGTGGTCATTGATTCAAAACATGAAGGAAGATGATGAAGTATCAAATATGGAAAGGAGGGAGTTCAAAGATCTATTTTTAGAAAAATACATTCCTCGTGACCATCGAGTAGATATGGAAAGGCAATTTCTGAGTCTGATACAAAAGGAGGATAAGAATGTCGCAAATTATGAGGATAACTTTACAAGGATAGAAAGGTATGCTAGAAATTATATACGAAACCCAAGAATTAAGATTTATTGTTTCTTTGATGGGATAAAACCATTTCTCCGTCGAGCATTAGTCTCACAATCCGTCTCATCGTACGAAGACATTGTCACATGTGCTGTCAAGACAAAAAATGAATTCTCTTAGTCTTATGACTTTAAAGAAAAGAAATAGAAGAAGAGATCTGCTAATCAATATGGGAATGGAAATAAGGGGAATAAGGGAAAGGTTGAATATCCATCCTGTGGTAAATGTGGGGAGAAACACCCCGGTACTTGCTTGAAGGGAATGAGAGTCTGTTACATGTGTGGTTAAAAAGGCCACCAAGCTCGTGATTGCAAAGGGAAGAAGGAAGCTACCGATGGTCAGTGATACAATTGCAGGGAGATGGGACATTATGCAAATGAATGTCCTAAGAATCAGGGGAACATACGTCAGAAAAGGACAAGGGATCAAGGCCAAGCTTATGATATCACAACTGCTGAGGTAGAAGCTCTCAAAGACGTGGTGGCAGGTAATTTAATGGTTTCGTCAAGTTTATAAAATGCATTATTTTATTCTGGATCATCGCATTGTTTCATATCTTCACAGTTTTCTAAGAAAATTAGATATTTCCAATTTTATTTAACAAAGGAGTTGTCATTTAAAACTCCTAAGGGAAGTATCATTGCAACAATGTTTTGTGAATGAGTCCCCATTAGAGCACATAAATGTTCTTTATCCACTGATCTTATCGTCATACCTATGATTGAGTTTGATATAATCCTCAGTATGGATTGGCTTTCAAACTATGACACGAATATTTATTATAAGAAGAAGGAGGTCATGATTTTTTATGATGATGATAAGGAACATCTTATCATTAGAACAGAATCATCACCACCTAATTCTTATTTAGATACACCCCCAGTAGCTCAACTAAATTCAATTATTGGGGAGGAAGACGATGAAATTACATTGGGTGAGGAATGTAGTGTTCAAATAGAGGATGTACCTGTTGTGAAAGAATATGTAGATGTGTATCCAGAAGATTTACCTAGACATCCTCCAGAGCTAGAAGTTCAGTTTTCCATTGAATAAATTCCTAGATCAAGGCCTATATCGAAGACCCCTTATAGAATGGCCACTGTATAATTAGTTGAACTAAAGAAACAACTAGAGGAATTGAGTAATAAGGGATTTATTCGCCCTAGTGTTTCTCTATGGGGAGCCCCTATTCTTTTTGTTAAAAAGAAAGATGGATCTATGAGGTTATGTATCGACTATAGAGAGATCAATGTTATAACAATAAAGAATTAGTATCCCCAACCTTGCATTGATGATTTATTTGACCAACTTCATGGAGCTCAATACTTTTCAAAGATTGGCCTTCGATCTGGATACCATCAGTTGTGTGTGAAGAAGGAAGACATTCCAAAGACAACATTTTCAACCAGGTATGGGCATTACGAGTTTACAGTAATACCTTTTGGATTGACTAATGAACCCTTTGTATTCATGGATCTGATGAATAGAGTATTCAAGGAATATCTCGATGAATTTGTGGTGGTATTTATTGATGATATCGTGGTATACTCCAAAATCAATGAAGATCATGAATATCACTTGCGCATTATCCTGAGGACACTGAGAAGACATGAATTATATGGGAAGTTTAGCAAGTGGGAATTCTAGCTTCAGGAGATTTCATTTCCTGGCCATATTGTCTCTAAATATGGAATCTCTTTTGATCCTTCTATGACCAAGGCAATCCAATAATGGCCAGAACCTACGAGTATAACTGTGGTACGTAGTTTTATTGGTTTGGTAGGATATTATCGACATTTCTTCTATAATGTTTCCCAATTGGAAAACCCATTAACGAAGCTCACATGTAAAGGGGTTAAATTTTTATGAACAAAAGAGTGTGAAGAATGTTTTGAATAACTGAAGAGAAGATTAGTCAATGGTACTATATTTACTCTACCATCGGGGAGTGATGGGTTAGTTATTTATAGTGATTCATCGAAGAAAGGACTTGGTTGTGTTCTTATGCAGAATGATAGGGTTATTTCCTATGCAACACGATAGTTGAAAATTCATGAAAAAAACTATCCTACTCATGATATCGAGTTAGTTGCTGCGATCTTTTCTTTGAAGATATGGAGGCACTACCTCTATAGTGAAAAATGTGAGATATATACTGATCACAAGAGTTGGAAGTATATTTTCTAACAAAAATATCTCAACATGAGGCAAAGGAGATGGCTTGAATTACTCAAGGATTATAATTTCACGATACAATACCACCCGGGGAAGGTTAACAAGGTGGCATATGCTTTGAGCAGAAAATAACATGGAGTTTTGAACAATATGAGAATTGAAAGGGATCCAATTTTCATGTATCTAGTGAAGATGGACATGAGAATAACCATGGAAGGTGAAACATCAGTTCTTTTTTAAATGGTTGGAAAACCATATTTTCTAGAAAGGATTAAGAGTTCTCAGACCGATGATGAAGAATTTCAAAAGAAGATTAATGCTGTGAATGATGGGAGATTGAGAGACTTTGTGTATGAAGAAGGAATTTTGAATTTCGGGAAGAGGCTTTGTGTTCCCGATATACCTGATCTAAATGGGGAATTGCTGGATGATACTCATAGTTCGAATTTCTCTATACACCCTGGGAGCACCAAAATGTATAGAGATTTGAAGGACCATTTTTGGTTGGACAACATGAAGAGGGAGATTGCCGATTTTGTGTCAAGATATATGGTTTGTCAACAAGTAAGAGCTGGAAGGAAACAGCCTGGAGGATTCATGAAACCTATTCCCATACCAGAGTGGAAATGGGATAGTATTACGATGGACTTTTTCATGGGGCTACCAAAGACTCCTAGAAGGAATGATGCGATATGGGTCATTTTTTATCGTCTTACCATGTCAGCTCATTTTATTTCTATAAGGGAAGATTTACAACTTGAACGACTAGCAAGACAATATATTAATGAAGTTGTGAGACTTCATGGAGTACCCTTTTCGATTGTTTCTGATCGTGATCCCCGTTTTACTTCAAGATTCTGGAAAAGTCTTCAGAAAGCCTTGGATACTGAACTTCATTTGAGCACTGCCTACCACCCTCAAACAGATGGACAATCAGAACAAACTATTCAATCCTTAGAAGACATATTGATATCCTACTCACTTGACTTTCATGGTATGTGGGATCAATATTTAACTCTGGTAGAATTTTCCTATAACAATTGCTTCCATTCGAGTATTCAGATGGCACCATATGAAGCGTTATACGGGAAGAGATTTCGCACACCAACCTGTTGGGATGATGTTGGTGAAATAAAACTTATAGGCCCAGAACTGGTTGAGGAAATGATGGAAAAGGTGATGTTAATCCCAAACCATATCAAAGCAGCTCAAAGTAGGCAGAAGATCTATGCTGATAATCGACGGAAGGATTTTGAATTTCAAGTCGGTGATCATGTTTTCCTGAAGGTATCTCCATGGAAGGGAGTCATACGTTTTGGTAAGAATGGTAAATTGAGTCCCAGGTACATCTGACCTTTCGAAATTTTAGAACGAACTGGGGTTGTAGCTTACCTATTGGCAATGCCGCCAAGTCTCTCCATAGTTCACGATGTGTTCCACGTATCTCTGTTGAGGAAATACATGCCTGACCCAACGCATGTACTCACCTATGATGAATTAGAACTGGAACCCGATCTGTCTTATTGCAATGATCCCCTCAAGATTCATGATACGAGAGAAAAATTAATGAGAAACCGGACGACTCGTCTGGTAAAAGTCTTGTGGAGAAACCATAAGATGGAAGAGAAAATGTGGGATCTTGAGGATTTTATGATGAAGAACCAACCGAGTCTTTTCATGCGGTATTATTCTAGAAATATTGAGGACAAAATTATTTGAAGGAGGGGAGAATGTAACACCACAAGCTTCTATGGTACGTTTCCCTTTGAATAATGCAATAGTGTGCGTTATACGCAACATCGAGTTCTAACACAGACCACAACCGATCAAACTAGCTGCTATGAATAGTAATACCTACTTTTTAAAATTCTAGAAAATTTATCTCCCAAAATGGACTTCATTTTTGGATTAGGAGTATCGAATTTAGCCTAAGGTGAAATTTTGGTACTTTTCGGATAACTTTAATATTTTGATGAATAGTGAAAATTACTAAATTTTAATTAAAAACAACTTTTTTAATCAATATAAATATTTGTGATAAGTTATGAATTTTAGTGGTTTTAAAGTATATTTATAATATAGTTTTACCATTTAATACGATGTTGGTCATTGAACATAATTTCACAATTAAACCGGACATAAACAAGTACCAATCTTTTGATAGTTATTATATCTTAAAAACACGATTTTTGTTTTGATAGCGGGAATTAATTTTAAATTAAATTCTGCCACTTATGTGTTTTGAAATTGGAAAAATGGATTCCATATTTGGAATTAGGATTTCCAAAATTGTGTAAATAGGTAACTTTATTTTTAGACATTTTGAATAATTACTTCGGTAAATATTTTATTTACCACGGTTAAAGGGTAAATCCGATAAATAAGGGTTAAAAATAATATTATTATAACACTGAATTACCCTAAAATGTGTCCGAACATTATTTTTGGATACATTTCCGACCATGGTCATCCTTGGGTCGATTTTGGTACCCCATGGAGCCACTTGTAGGTGATAGGGACACATTATTTTAATTAAGTTAAAATAAATACAAAAATGACAAAAGAATATATCTTTTAGAAAAACAATTTTTAAAAAGGGTTATATATATTGGATTTTATACTATAAATATTCATTAGAAATATAAAAATCTTAAATACATAATTATATTTTATTTATAATTTTTAGACATTAAATAGTTTAATTTATTTATGACACAATGATGATGCAGTAATTACCATAATAGTTAAAAATTAAAATAATTTAAATTATAAATACCCAAATAAATATAATTTAAGACTTTTAATGAATTAAACTAATTTTCTAGGTTAATATGACATGTTAGGAATGATTTAATTAACATTCTTCATAGTAATAATTCTTTTATGATTTTGACAAAAATCAACTATTGAATAGTGTCAAAATTGACATAAAAGAGTTTTTAAAACAAATATTATATTATTAATTTATATTCAATTCCTAAAAATCTACGGTTCATCCAAGAGACTTATATCATGCTATTTTTATCATTAATGGACTACTTTGGGGTCCTGTGAATTTATATAGTATGTTTATTAACCATATAATATAAAAATAAAAAGAGACATTGTAAAAGTGAAACTAACTAAATTAGAGTTAATACTTAATGATAAGGTTAGTATAATAACCCAAACATGTCTAAATCCTATTGGTTGTGTGTTTTTAGACCTATCCACACCTTAAAATTTAAATAATCCACTTTTTTTCCATTAGAAACCGAATATGAATTTATTATAAAATAATATTTATAGCTTTTCCAAAGATGCCCCTCACCCCTTTTATAAAAGGGCACTCCCCCTTCTCATTAATTCACACCATCAGAGCCTTTTGGTTTGGCCTAAACATGCCCAAATACTCTTCCAACTTCCCTCACTTCATCCTAGAGGCCATAAATTAGTCAGAAAGCCATCCTATGGATCCCTTTTGATCAAATCAAAAGGAATAACCTGAAGAAGAGGTAATGATTTCACCACCCTTTTTCAAGTTCCTTTCTTCTACCACTTCTTCTTTCTTTGTTATTCCCATTCTAAAATAATGAATCCAGTATCTCTTATATACTGTAATATTATTATAAATATTGTACAATGATATTCATTATTCTATCCATCATTTTAATGACATGTCACCATACGTGCGTACGTACGGCTTACCGTCTCCATGTCGTGGTGTAATTGTTATTCAATAAATTATTTTTTGGATGGCTATAATAATGATGTGTAATTCATGTAAATAATAAATATAACATGATAATGATTATGTGTATATTATATACCATCCAATTATATTTTATTTTAATATCAAAAGAATGATATTGTCCCTCGTGCGTACTACGGACTACTCTCTCCACGAACGCGATGAGATTCATTCTCCATCGTATCCATTAAAGTATAATTATCGTTTTATGATTTAAAAATAATGTTTAAGAATTTGATATCATTATGGATATGAAAAGATTCAACCTATCCATGAAAAACACGGCTTACTTAACAAAACATATTAAAAACGAGTAAGTTAACACCCGAAACAACAATAATACTAAGATATTATCAAAAAATCAATGTTAAAAGATCATATATGATATCATATTAATATATATGATTCTTGTATAATTTAATACCAATTATTTAACCATTATACAGGAGTTTAACCTACCATAACCAAGGAAAAGTACAAGGTAAGGGTTTATTTCACAATCTCTTCATTATCTGAGGTTGTTTATAAGTAATAATCTACTGGGATCTCATTATCATCCACATCCACGTTTCTTAAAAATGTATTTTAAATTATTTTTACTATTTACAAGAATCTGGGTTAAATTCATTTATACCCTTGTTTGAATTTTTATAAGAGGTTTATAAAGGAATCGTTCTGTCATTTTCCAATCAAGGTTCTTTTTAACCTTTTCGACAGAATTAAGGTAAGAATGTTTTTTTAACTTATACGGCGGGTGCAACTATTTTCCGTCGTTATAAAATCGTCGAATTCTCCCTTACAATATTATATGAATATTTTCAAAGAAAATGTTTTATTTTATAAATATATGACTATTAAATGATTTCAAAATAGAAAGAGATATTTCTCTAAAAAAAGTTTTGATTTCATCTATGTCAACATCCATTGATGGATTTTACGCTTATTTGAAGTTGATTTATTATGATACAAAACTTCTATATGGTATTGAAGGTGTTATGATATGATTGACTGTGGATGTGTTATTTTTATACCATTCATGGTTTATGGATGAAGTATTTACATTTCGTATTCTATTTTTAATACGAATGTTTATGTTATGTTTAAAACTTTTCATATGGGAATGCATTGGACTTAATATGTGACAAGTGGGGCCCGCTATAGCTCCTCCATGCATCAGTAGGTCTCATGAGACAAACTAGTGTCTTGGAATAAGGCCTTGACAAAATCTTATTTGTAGTCTTGGCACGATGCCTTGGCTATGTGGTTATGATTGTCTGGTATTATGCATTCCATCATTATGAAAGTGGTTATTGATATTGCATGTGATTATTCGATTAGAATAATATTCATGGTAATAAGTAAATGGCATTATTTCATTTTATTTTTGCCATACTACGTTGAAGTTCATGTTTAAAAGGCTTTTTTTAGTTATACATTTCCTTAAATTTTTATTCTTATTTATGAAAGTTTATGCTATATTATTATCCTTACTGGGAATTTGAGCTCACCCCTTTTCTATGTTTTATTTTTTCCTAGGATGTGAAGAATTAAATTATAAATGACCTGCAGGGATAGTATGAGGGGATAAGAGTGTAGACTATGGAGACTATGTTGTTGTAGTTTTCATTTTTATTATGTAATGTAAATCTTTATGAATATATCGAGTGTTTCCAAGGCTACTATACTAATCAGTCTTTCGAGATTTGATCTTTCTTTTGATCATGCCAATGTTATGTAATAATGCACCGACTCTGGGTAACTGGGGTCGGGGCATTACAATATGACAAGAATTAGTAGAAGTGATGGAAAAAAAGTTCAGTTTATTCCAATGAATATGAGAATAGCTTAGAGCAGGAAGAAAAGTAATGCGAATAACCCTAGGAAACATATTTCTTTTGCGGTAGGTGATCATGGCTTTCTCAAAGATTCTCCATTGAAAAGTGTGATGCATTTTGGCAAGAAGGGAATGTTCAGTCTGAGGATCATTGGGCCTTATGAAATCCAATAGAAAGTTGGATTAGTTGCCTACAGAATGGATTTTTCTCCATGTTTATCCAATGTACAAAATGTTTTTCATGTATCAATGTTTATAAAGTATATGCTGGATCCATCTCATGTTTTGATCCCAGATATAGTTCAGTTAGAAGACAATCTATCTTTTGAGGAACAACCAATCTAGATTCTTAACTGTAGATAGAAAGTGTTGCTGAATAAGGTAATTCACTATATAAAGGTTTTTTGGAAAAACTATATGGTTTATGTGGAAACGTGGGAATTTCAAAATTATATGAGGGATAAATACACCCATTTATTTGATAATTTAATAAAAACTGCGAGTACATGATTTTTAAAAGGGGGAAGGATGTAACATCCCAGTTTAATAAAGAAATAATACATTTTCATATTTATTAATATTTTTGAATTAAATATTAATTTTAGTTTAAATGGGATTCTATATTCGATGATGTACCCGATACACAACAACGAATTTCTTTGAAGTCTAATGTTACACAGAAAGAAGTGCCATACTGAAAAATAATAATATAATTTTAAATGATATGCAATGCCTAGTCATTGTATTATAGGGAATGAAAATAACGAACTACAATATGATTATAAATGTTTGTTAAATGTTTTTACACTTATCCAAAAAAAATTAAGAGGCCTAAAATAAGAAAGAATTTGATTTTAAGCATAAATACTCTAATATTAATTAAAAGGTTGATTTATTGCCTTTTGATGGAGAATCCTCTTTAAATATAGTTTTGTTCACTTTTATATTTTCTATTTTTTAAATAAAAATCTTCTTTAGAATCGGGGCATCAAAATTTACTTTGGGTAAAATTTTGGTATTTTTCTGAGAAAATACATTTTTTATGAATAGGGAATAATACTATATTTTAATTCAATGTTTCCTTTTAATATAAATCATTTATAACATTATATTATATTTTTAATTGTTTTTAATGTTTAATTAGATTATATTTTTTCCATTTTATCCGATGTTGGTAATTAGAAGTAATTTCAATTTGAAATTAGACATAAACAAGTGTCAATCTTTTGATAGTTATAATATCATAAAAACACACTTTTTGTTTTGATAGTGGGAATTAATTTTAAATTATTTCTTCCACTAATTTGTTTTCAATTTAGAAAAATGGATTCCATTTTTATAATCAGGAGGTACATATTTTATAAATATGTAACTTTTATTTTTAGACACAATGAATATTTACTTCAGTAAAAATTTCATTTACCATGGCTAAAGGGTAAATCTGGTAAATAATAGTAAAAAAGAATATTATAATAATATTAAATTACCATAACACGTCCCTTAATCCTATTGGTTGATACATGTATGACCATGGGAATCCTTTGGTATAATTTGGGACCCCATTGAGCCACATGGTAGTGATAATTACACTTTATATTAATTAATTTAATGTAGAGAAAAAAATGAAGCAAACAAATATCCTTTAGTAAATCAATTTATACATGTGGTTATATAGGTTATCTCTTCGACTATAAATATTAATTTGAAAGATAAAAATACACCCTACATCATTTCATTTTTTTAATAATTTTTAGACGTCAAATAAATACAATTATTTATGACACAATAATGATGTAGTGTTTACCTCATTAATTAATGATTTAAATAAATAAGATTATAAATATTAATACAAATAACCAAAACCTATCCAATTATTATTTAATGATTTTATTTATTCCATGGTACAACTTATCTTATACATTAATCTGTTTTGGACCTTTTGAAACCTAAATTCATTATATAATAAATGAATAGTTTCAAACATTGTTAAAGAGCCCCACCCCGCCCTTATAAAAAGCCCTCAATTGTAACCCATTCCTCACACTTATCAAGTTCCTTGGATCATTCAAACTCTGTCCAAATAATCTCTCAATATACCCATATTCCACATAAGAGCCATTATTTATAAATAAGGCACTTCATCTAAACCTTTTGGTTCAAACAAATTAGAGATTCCCAATTTAATGGTAACATATTCTCTTATGTTCTTTTGTTTTATATTACTTCTCCAACCCCGTAAACTATTTTTATTACAATATTTTATAACAAAAAAATATAATAAATTTAATTGGATGTTTTTATAATAATCATACGAACTACACTAACACACACTTCCATCTAATAGGTAAAGGACATACTATTTCTGTGGACGGCGAACTACTGCCTCACGAAATGATGATTGTTCAAATATCTCCAACCACCTCTTATGGTGGCCATTAATATGGAACTGTATTCATATTTTATATATATTATATTTATATAGTTTCTATGATTCTTTTTTTATATAATACCATTAGGGATTCCATAGTGGGTAAATGCGATAATTTCATATGAGGAAGTGTGGATTGCTGCCCCCTCAAAGTTATATGACTAATTAATGACATATGTGGAATTTAAAAAGGATTTAGTTACTGAAACTATATATTATATTATAATGGAATTATAATATACCTATGTATCATTATATTTTCATTCCATTAAATACGAAATAGAAATTAAAGTAGCGTTCATGCGTACGTACGACTTACTGTCTCCATGAACGGTGGATTTCATTTCTTATCTTCAAATATTATGTACTATTATAAATATATAAATATACTAGATATAAATGATATATATTATATTAACATCATGAATATAATTTTGGAGATAATGGATGTTTGACCAATGAACAAATTGTAATTATAAGAAGTTCATTTTTAACTCATGTTCTATACATTGACAAATTGTCTGATATGAACTCAAATAAATAACTAATTGTTATATCAAGGTAATAATAGATATTAAAGGAATAGTAAACTTGAAAAATTTTCTTAAGAAATTAGAAATTAACATTTGATTATTTTTCATTATATTAAAGAAAGATCGAGTCAAGTCGAACACGAGGTAAGGGAACATCTTAATCCAATTTACATTCTTTGGGTTAATCGTCTACTTTTTTTATGATGTCATGCTATGATTATGTGAGTAATTAATATTGATATCCTATATTATATTTGTAAATTAATTATGTTTACCTATAGTTAATACACATAATCAGTCTATATCATTTACAAAATGGTCTTGGTAAGGGACTTCGTCTCAATCTCCTTTCATTGAGGAATATTTTGTTTTATAAACAACATTATTTGATATGCTGTATAAACCCTTTTAACATTTCATTTAATTCAACGGGATTATTTTTCTATGAGGTGTTTTAAAAAACATCAAAAAATAATGTTTATTTTTTACGTAAGTGGTGACAATGCCCTTTCCGACACCGTGAGTATTATTTGGTCTTCTGTTTCTTTAACAAGCAGAAATGTTTTTAAAAGGAAAATAAATACTATTTACTCTTGTTACATATTTTGCTATTGAAGATGGTTTTCATAATGGACTGATTATGTAAATATATTTAAATGATATATTTTGATTTAAATGTGTAATGGTTATCTTTCCTTTATATTTGTTTTATGTGTTGTGAATATGTTATGGTTATTGGGAATTGTTTACGTATACAGGTGGATCCGTGATAAACATAGGGCAGGTGAGCCCTAGATAACTCTATATTGCATTGGGTAACATGATTGAGGTAAACATGAATGTTTCTCCTATGATATTTAGGTAATATAATATGATGGGTATTCCAAATGTGACTCCCTACTTATCTGTGAATGCTACAACATAATAATGTTGTGGTTTACACAAGTTACCATTATGATTTGTGATTACTATGTGTTATTCATAAATTTTATGATTTCATGAGTTATGATAATTATATTATGTTATCTATATATTTATTAACTAATGTTTAATTTTTTAACCCTTACTGAGATTTTTATGCTCATCCAATGTTTTGAAATGTTTTTTCACAGAACTTAAAGATGAATAGGGTCATGGATGGGATCAAAAAAAAGTCATGCTATCTAAAACATGAAACTAAACATGAATCTTTTTTTCAAGAGTTTTTATTTTGTAAAAAAAATAAAATCTGAGTAGAAGTGTCTACTTTGTAATTATTGAGATGTAATTTAATAGTTATGGTGTAATTCTCGAAAACTCTCAAACTGAAAAGATCCTCAATATCAATTATACATTTAATTCAAGATTTTATAATTTTTTATGTATAGGTCCTTATAAATTCTACTAAAAGGAAGTGGTTATCCCAACCATAGTTGAAATCCATAGGGAAAGATCACAACATATCTTCCAGAGATTGAATTGTCTCCCATCGCTAACATTTGGAGAAAATAAGCACTAAGAAACATATTCTGCAATATCCTTCTTTATTACACCCCACTAGAAATATCCTCTCATGTATTTATACATATGTGTACTTCTAGGATGAATAAATAATGATGGAAAATAAGCCTCATCCAATAGTTACTACTTCAAATATTTTATAGTAGTAAAAAATACATGGTTCCTCAACCTTATTATTCTATCACAATCAATGCCTAAATCAGGATCATTTTTCACCTTCATTTTCATATCCACATATTTCTTCTCTACCACATTAATTTTTACATATATAGATGGTTTCACATTCATTTGGTGATGATAATATTTCTCTACTTCTTTTATGATTCATCGAAATATCCATTGAAAAATTATAAATTTTGAGTCTTTTGTGATCCCCATTATAGATAATATAACATAGTCCTTTCTACTAGAAGAAATTTCCACCTTATTCATTTTCCTTGGGTGGTAGTGTATTATGAATTCTTAATAATTAATTAGTTCCGACAACATTCTTTGGTCCATATTCAAGTACTTATGTGAGAATATTTACTTTATGCTTAGGTGGTTAGTATATATATCCCAATTTTCCCTATAAATATAATTCCACCATATCATTATTAAAAAGATTACAATAACTAACTCCAAATCATGAATTGGGATTTTTCACACGAACCATCAGTTATCTTCTGGAATAAAAAATTACTATATCATTTTTCTTAATAACACATCCCAATACCTTCTTGGATGCATTTCTATAAATTAATTATCCTTATCCACTGAAGTGTAATGTAAATATAGGGGAAATAATTATTCATCTCTTTATTTACTTAAACATATCTTCACAATCATTCTTCCAGAGGAACATATAACACTCTTGGGTTAACTTGGTTAGTGGATTGGACAATCAAGAGAAATCTTACACACTGCTCTAATAATAACAGAACAAACCATGAAAACTAATGATTTTAGTTAGTATTTTTTGTTCCAAAAATTTTAAATAACTTCTACCTTTGAAGGCACTAATAATATACCCTCAATTTAGATTATATATCCAAAAAATGAATCACTCTAAATCCATATTTTTCACTTGGTAAATTTTTTAAAAATGTTCTCTTTTGTCAAAGTCATCAACACAAACCTCAGGGGATATTCATGTAAATACATGATATTCGAATATACAGGAATATAATCTATAAAAACTACAAAAAAATGATCAAGATAGTCTCTAAAGACTAAATACATCATTTACAATAATATTTTAGGGGAATTAGTAATACTAAAAGGTATAATAACAAATTCATATTGTACATGAAGTGTTTGGAATGCCATCTTGTATATATAATCCTTATTGATCCTCGATTAATAATATCCAGAATGAAGGTCTATTTTAGAAAATATTGACCTCGTCATATTTGATCAAATAAATATTCGACACATGGAAGAGGATAATTTTTATTGAATGTAATATTGTTATGCTCTTGATAATCAATGAAAAGATGCATTGAACCCTATTTCATCTTAATAAATAGAACAGGTTTAACCCAAGGTGATGTAAAAGGTCATTTATACCCCTTATCAATATTATCCTAAAGTTACTTCTTTAATTCCTAAAATTCAATTGGGGCCATTCTATAAGGAGTCTACAAAATACGCATATCTCCAGGCATGAGCTCTATCAAGAACTCAACTATATAATTCTGGGAAAGACCTGAAAACTCTTCCTCATAAACATCATCAAACTCTCGTACAATATGTGTATTGTCTATCTTGAATTTATCACAAATAATTAGAGATAGACAACCTTCATTTATTGTAATTAAGATCCAAAATATGAAATAAATTTCCATTGGATGTTCATATTCTTCCTTGCATTGATAAATGATTATAAGTTCATTTATAATATTGAATGTAACTAAACTTCCTTAAAAATATATAAAATATCTATATATAAAAATATAATCCATGCCATTAATAGCATAAAATTCTATTATAGGGAGAATAAAGATATTATCAAGTACAAAAGTCCCACAAAATTTGAACATAGAAGAACTATACTCATGAGATGAGACCATTGTGAAATTAGTATTCCTCATAGCTATATCAACATTTAATTGTTGAGGTGATACTATAATACCCTTATAAAATTCATTTTAATAAATATAGATAGAGAATATAAAAAAATAAGGCATTAGATTTTTTAGAATGTATGATAAATGTACCTTTCACCGCATTGTTATCATAACCCACAGTGGTAGTGGTTATCACAAGGTTTTTCCATTTATATTTGGTGTTTAGAGGTTTTTTATTGAGAATAAAAAATCTTTTGATTCATGCACTTATTGGAATAATTGTCAAAACATCAATCATTTAAAAAATTTGAGCATGGGTGCTGTATTAGTTGGTGTCTTCTTTTCCAAAATTTAATTGAACAACTTGTTCATTCCATTTCTAAATTCACAGGATTTATATGCTTACATTAAAAAATTAATGAACCTCCCAATTCCATTTAAACACATACCTTGATAGTTATTACCACATTTCAATACTGTATATGTTATGAAATTCTCTCCACCGTGTGATTTGTTTGAGTTTTCATGAGACTCAATCATTATTTTATTCTCAAAACCATTGGAATAGTGGGTATCTCCAATTTACATTTACTCCCTAAGAGCACATGAAACAATTTATTAATATCTACTAAAGTCACTTGTGGATAATTCCCTTTAGAGATGTCATATTATTCCATATAATTATAAGTAAATCATTCTTTTAGGTGGGATAATAATACAAACATTTTACCTTAAAAGACGTGTAAAATTTTCCTTATAAGTACCAAAAAATTCATACTCCATTTTCTTTAGCTAAAGGAACTCCTTCTCCATCTTCATACAAAGAACACAAAGAATGTAATTATTGAAAAATAATTCATTGCACTCATCCCATTCCATGGATGGATTTTTTTCCCTTGCCTCAAATTCCTGACATGATTCCATCATTGATATTCTTCAGCATCCAAATGATAAACTAATATGAAATATTTTTCATGTCGCAAGAATTGAAGAATAAAAAATATTTTAATAATGGTATTCATCCATATATTAACCAGATGTTGGATATAATTTCCACCCAAACAAGGTGGATTTTACCACATGTAATATTCAATAGTATGTTGTTCCCTTATTTGATCATTTGAAAAATTGGTTTGATTCCTAGATTGGGGATGTTGCATTAGCATGGAAGAAATGTCCGGCAATCTGTCTCCCATGAAACTTTATTTCTCATGAGGATAGTCATATCATTTTCAATCAAATTTTTAATTAACATGATTCCCTTTGGGTTCCTTCCATTGATTAAAAATAAAAATCATATTGTGAGAAATAAAAACCATTGTGAGGAATCCTAAAAATGATATTATAAAATGTATTAAATAATGAAACCAAATCTGAAAACATATGTTTAACCTTGGTCATTCATAATAATTTCCAAAACTATTGGATTTTATCCTATAATTATACTTATCCTATGGGTTCTTACTATGGTTTTCTCATCCTAGTTTCTAAATTTTGACTAAACCCTTACTCTAATAAAAACATTAATGGCCCAACCTTTTCATATATAGCTATTGAATATTTTTAGAAGAATCCTCATTTAATTTTAAAAATAAACGCATAAGGATCATAAATTTATATTTTGTATGTAATATTAGAATCATAAAGAACTAGTACATAAAATTAGTACACTATCTACCAATTAATTCTACATAATTAGATTCCTTTTAGCATATCACACATAACACATATATTTAAATATCATATAAGGGAAATATAAGAGAAGGGTTAGATTATTTTCTCAATAAGTGTAAACATTATAGATATCAAATTATTATCTTATGAATGATTACGATAAGAAATATGGATATTCCATCATGAGAAAAGAAAACAATTCTTTGACCCAACCTATCATGGATAATAAACTAGATTTATTACATAAAAGATTAACATGAACCATAAGATTGAAACATCATGATAACTAATTCTTGAAACATATTTTCAAGTCCTAAATTTTTTTTGTTTCATGATATTTATATAAAACATTTTCTTATTTCATGGTTAACTAACAATACTCTCAGATCAGTACTTATCACCTATTTCCCGTAACAGTTCAAGCACTTTGACTTGTATCCCACCACTGATAAAGAACATCGACTTATTTCCCTTAACTATAACATGAGATATAATTCTATACCCAATTAAATAAATGTATATATATGTCCAACCCATCACTTAATTAAAACACTATATATGTGTTCCATATAACCGTAAAACATTAATCATGTCATAATCCATAAAAAATTGAGTTTCTTAAAAAAATCATGACAAAATAAGTTATGGAAACAAGATTGGTTTCATAAGTATAATTCTATCATTAAAAAACTATTTATAGATATAATAATATTTTACCCTTGGTTCATATCCTCTGTATAGAATAAGTAACATTCAATAATGTCATCTAAGAGGAAAAATTATTTCTTTGAAAGATCATAAGAAATAATTATTGTGGTAAATATCTTATCCAATACGGAATCATTTTATAATAGACACAATATTATAAAGGGAAGAATTATTTAAAAAAAACACTATAATTTTGAAATGGAAAATTAAATTTATTAAGTCATGAGGAAATTATAATAATATTTTCATTTCATATAAGATAAAAAACATTCCTTTTTTAGATTTTCTTTAATAGTCACAAAGTACAATATTTGAATAAAAACTAAAAAAATTAATTTAAATCCATTTATTAAAATTTCCAACGTGGGTAAAAATAAATTTTAATATTCAAAAGATATTATTAAAAACCTTTTTCAAATTTTTTTGAAAACCTAGAAATTAAAGATAAATATTCCCCCATAGATATTTAAAATGAAATAATCTCCAATATTAATGAGATCATCCAATAATCCCTTAAAAATTATAAACAATATTAAAATAAGAACCATAAAATAAAAATAATTTTATAGATATTAAAATTAAACATTATTCAGAATTAGATTCATAAAATACTGTCATGGTTATTATATCAACCATAATGATTAAATGAGTAGTGTATAAGATATGTGTCCTGTCACACCCATGAATTATTTTAAAGGTAAATTTCATTTAATTTCCATTCATTCTTTGTTTTGGGGGGGTTCCCAATCTTTTATGGAGGAATGAGAGAGTGTTCATTAATTGGGCCAAACCGTGAGCCCAATTCCAGATTTAAAAACCAATTTTGTTTCTTTTATAACATTTTCATTTTTTAATATTTTTCACCCATTAAACTTCCCAAATGACCTCCCCTGACCTATTAACACCACCATTTCAATTTGGAGCTTTTATAAATCCATAACCAGGGTTTATTTTGGTTTTTATCTAAGGGGTTGGGCCAGCCCAAAAGCCCAATTCCTGTTTTAAAAATAATGTTTTATTATGTTATAACTTATTCAATTGTTGGGCTTTTTCGGTGATTCCAAGTGGAGCCCAACCCCAATGAACCCAACCGCGCGACCATTCCCTCTCCCACCTCTTTGAAGCTCTGGTAAATCGCGATTTGATGCCGAACTTCAGAGGGTTCCTCAAATCGAACAGATTTGAAGAGGTAAAGTATTTCTTTCATAACTCTCTCAATGCTCAATATTTTTCCTCCATTCCAGTTTCTAAATGACCTAATACATCTTTTGCGTACGAAACCTAAATTTTGGAACTTTTAAATTTCAGATACTGGTGTTTTGGAGTGATTACTTCAAGATACTTCAAGTAAATGAGTCCTTTCCTTTCCTCTTTCAAATTACTTTGGGTCTAACTCATTGTTATTTGGGTATCTTTGGTTATAATTGAGTTTAATAATGTCCAGAAACTAGGTTTTCGAACCTAGGGTTTAACATTGTGATTTATTGGCCAATTTATGTGGTTTTAGGTTTGATCTAGTTGTCTCTTGGTGCGGTGGGGGTGCGATCTGATTTTCGCACGGAGATTCAAGGGTTTCCTTGGTTTTGGTAGGTGATTCCATTGTGTGTGCAATTTTTGTGAATTAGCTTGCTGTGTTCATGGTACCTTAATGTTTATTTCACCTGAATGTTTCTGTAAAAATTGGTTTTAGTTGCTTTTATAATGCAAATGAATTTTATGTTCCATTTTTGGTGAGATTGGGGGCTTTTCATTCAAATATTTTATTGGTTCATTTTGGGCTGACATATAAGTAATTAGATGATTTTAATGAACTGTAATAGGACTGAAAATACTTTTTTGATGATTTTTCCATGTGTTTGATGCTGTGAAAGTTGTTTTTAATGGTGTTTGTTAAACACATGAATTTCTAAGAGCCGTGTTGTGTAAAAATAGAGGTTTTACAATGATGTCACTTCTTGAACCATATGAGGCCTCCCAAAAAAATGATTTTTTGTTTTAATTTAAATGTATTGGGATTCCATTTATTATTTGGTAATTAAAAAATGTTCACATAGTGTGCAATTTGTGTTCTCAAGGTGTTTTTTTGTGCAAGACACTACGTGATTTTGAAGAATTGTTTTATTACAAATCAAAGTGTTTTATTGTGTGTTTTAAGTGGTATAAAAATGTGATAGATACTGTATTTATTGTGTGTGACCATTAGTGGTATTTTATTTGAAAATGTATTTATGTTGCATGCTGAAATTGTTTGAACACAAAAGGGGATGCCCGGGTACTTAGGTGGGCGGATTTGTACTAGTACGGCTAGTGGACCGGATGGGTGTTGTCCCTGTTTCACTTAGAATTTGGATAAAGACAACTCTAACTAAACTATATGGATGATGATTTTAAACCACTATGTTGTGGGTATGATCCCTACTAGTGGCTCGTGCACGAGAGTGGATTTTACTATGGTTTCTTTACACCGAGGTATGAGGTACATAGGGCCGGAGACAACCTAGTGCCTAGGGGTGTTCCTGGTTTGTTGCTCACTGGATTTTTAGTATTTACCCATGTATTTGGGTGTTTTTTTCAGTACTTTATAGTATCTATCATTTCCATTTAGATATGTTAACATTCTGGAAATTCTAGTTTGAAAAATTTTCTTTTAAATGAAAGTTGTATTTCTTGGAATTTAATCGTCGTTTTTCTTTACGAATTAAAAATGTTTGCTTCTTCACCTTATATTGAATGCACTTTGGAATCATTGGGTGGTATCCTATTGGTCTTAGGCTCACACCCTACTTACACCCCTTGGGTGTAAGTAGACTTTGTTATGCTTGACTCAGGTAAAGGGAAGGATATGGGCGATGGCAGTTCAGGGTGTTAGTCCTCATCGTTGGGGCGTAGTTGCAGAGAAGGTTTGTGGGTGATGACCCCCTTGTCGTGTGGAGTCAATGGGGATTACATTATGTTGTCATTATTTGTTTTTAGACCACTTTTAGTGTCTTTAAACATATGTATTCAGTTCTGGTTTTTGTGTAAACATCGTTTGGTTTACATTTTTCAGATTCTGTTTATTGATTGTTTTTAATGTTTTATGCCTTCATATTCGGGTAAATCGTTCCCAAACAAAAATAAATGATACCCGAGCACTTGTGCCAGCCCGTGGGGATAGGGAACGCCCTTCGGGTCATGTCACGGGCTGGGTTTGGTGCCAGTTTTGGTGGCGACCAGATTCGGTTCGTGACAAAATGGTATCAAAGAGAGGTTCACTCCTTGGGTCATGTTATTTGGGGAAGAGTCAGGATAGTCTGGAGCTAGGATTGTCGGGACTTGACATTTCAGTCATGGGTAGTGTGCCTAGCCAGCACACCTCAGGACGGGATTCAAGTCCCTAGGGGATTTATGGATTTATCTGATTCATTTGGTTTTCTTGGTTTAATGATGACTATGGGAAATGAAAAGAGAGTTGGGTGAATAATCTCAGTGAGCTCGCAGGGCCTGGCATGCCATGTGGAGCAGTGGATATTTCCCTAGAATACTCTTGGTGATGGAGAAGTGATTGGAATATGGCTGCCAACCATATGTCCAAGTCACCCACCGAAACTAGTTTCCTCTCACATTGTCTTGTGTCTCTTTGTTTTGGAATCTTGGAAACATATTTTTTTTAAGCAAAAAAAATGACTTCACATTAAGGAGTTTGAATTTTTGTGAAGTTATTTTCTAGTAAAGTGAAAATGGTTTTTTTTAAAGTCTATAAAGGAAATTTTAGAATTATTTCAAATGGTTAAATTATGTGTTTATACCTCTTTTGAAAGTATGAACTTTGTTAATTGGGGTTTTGAAAATATGTTTCTAGTGGAATTTTTTTTAAACCATGGAAAAGTGTTTTGGATTGAATTAAGTGTTGTAGAATTTTTGTGTGGGGGTTGAATATGGATTTTGGGTTTGGTTACTACTGAACAAAAAAAAATTATGAACTTTTAGAACCTTGTCTTGAAATGAGAAGAGTTGACTTTTTAATTAAATGGAGATTTATGAAATGGTGTTTTTCATGAAATTAGAAGTGTTTTGAAATGGGTTGAAATGTTTTGAAACAATTGTGAAAGGCATGAATATGTTCTTTTATTGAATTATTCATTCTTTTCTAAATTGGTTTGTGAGATTAAAAATTTTGTATTGATATTATGGTTAGTGTTTTTGAGAAAGGAAAATTGTGGTTAAAGTTTTTATTTTAAAAAGTGGAAAGGTTTGATTTTTGGTAATTGGTGCTCTCAAGGGTGACCACATGCATAGGTTTATTTGGGAATATGGATGGATATGAGGTGGGTTCCTAGTGTGAAATGTAAACATGCATGTGTGAGGCTCATGAGATACCATTGGTAAATGCGCAACCCCCAACACTGTTTTTTTAAATAATTTTTTTTGAAGGAAAGTGTTGTGTTTTGATAATGTATGGTTGGGAGGTATGGATTATGTGTTTTCAGGATTATTATTGTGGGATGATTTGAGTTCAATAACCCCTCTTGTTTGAACTATTTTTTGGTTTGGTGTTTCATTAATAAGTTGGAATGAAGTGTCGATCAGTGGTCTCTTTTGAGGAAAAGTTTGGGAGGCCAATGTGGTGGCTCCCATCATGTGTTCGGTTCAGGTTTGTGGTCTTTTGTGACCAAATGACCAGTTTGGTTTTGTCCTTGGGTTTTCCTGTAGGCCAGGGTATGCCCCCATAAAGTGTTAATGTATGATTCATGTTTGGCCTATGGTGATTCACCGTTGGATGATCCTCCAGCTGATCAACATAAGGACTTTATTCTTGAGGTTTGGAGATTGTTTTTACCCCTCTTCTTTTTCAATTATGCAGATATCCCTATAGTGGGACAGTGTTTGTGGGAGGTTGAAATAGACATTAGTTTCTTATGTTTCCTAAGTTGTCTAAGGTCAATGAAGTTCAGAGTTGTCAGTGTAGAATGATGTCTTAAAGGGCCTCTGGGTCTTTCGTCAGTCTCATTGAATCAAGAGTTCATGTTAGGCCACCGATGTGCAAGATCTGGCCAAGAGTGGCTATTATGGACACTTTATGGAATCATGTGCTATTTTGGACTTAGTAAAAGGTCCCTCTCTTTGTGTTTTCTTTTATCCACAACGGTTATGTTCGGTGATGCCTTGCGATGTCAGGTGTTCATTTGACTATAAGGTTGAAGATTGTGAAATCTTATGAGAGTCACTATTTTTTTGTTGTTGGATGTGTGTCTCCCTATAGGAAATTCTAAATCCTATGTTCTAGAGGAATATGTTTCTATATGTCCTTTCATTCTGCTGTTTAGCATCCGAAGAAAAAAAGGGGTGATGTGTGTGCCTCCTCTAAGTTCTTGTTTTGGTAAAATGATGGGTTGGGGAAAAGCGGGTTTGAAGTGTGTCATGTCTCAATGAGACCATCTGAGATTACTGTATAATTGTTTTCAGAACTGGAAGAATATTTTCAGTTTAGGGGTTTCCAAATCTTAACTATGAGGCCGAAGATGCTTCAATCCATTGAGCTCCAGCCATAGGCCCTGGAGAGAAGCTGGCGCGTAGTTAGGGGAAATCCTAGAGTCGTTCAAACTTTTGGTCAAGGTCATATCCTCAATATGAAAGATATGAATAGTTTAAACCTCTGTTGTCGTCGTCTTGTTCCAATTTCTCACATTTGGTGGAAAGAGGTGTGAGTACCTTGTTCCCATGTCGAACCCTGAGTTGTTTTTCCCCTTTGGGGTCCCTTGTGTTTTTGGAGAAAAGTTTAAAATTTGGGTTAGGCAGGTTGAAGTGCATAGTTTGTACGTGGTTAGAAGTAACCATGTGCCAACCCAGGGGACCGTGTGATAAGAGACAGTAGCTAATGCATGGTCTCTGCACGTCCATGATCCTTGGCCAAGGAAACTGTGTGAAGTTTCCTCTTTGGATAGAATGATCCGCACAGTTAACTCGCGGTTTCCCAAACCGTGTGAACCAACTATGCAGCCATGCCAGCTCCTTAAAATTCTATTGTTTTTGTTGTTGTTATCCCATAATATTTAGTTAATATGGTTGGGTTTTGTTTGGGGTATACCCACAATGGGACTCATTTAAGTTTTATTGGAATAATTCTGATATTAATCTACCCCTAATGCTGGGAATTTTGTCCGAGGCCCCCTGTTAGTGTCTTGATTTTGTCTTAAGGAAAGTTGTGTTCATTATTATGGTGGGGAGACCCATCATGGGTATCGTGTATGTTCTCTTGGAAAAGGAATAATTTTAGTTTAACCCTTATGATGGGGAGACCGTTCGTTCCTTCCCCAATTGTTATCCTTATTCTATCTAAGAAAATTGAGTTGTCCCTGGTGGTGGGATGTCCAGATTGGGTCACCCCGTACTAGTGACTCAGTTTTATCCATGGTGTAATCTATGTAGGAGGTAGTATCGTTCAATTCTATATATAAAAAAAATTTAGTTGGGTAATTTTGGGGTTGGAGAACATCCAATGGTTTTATTTATGTAATGTTGTGGTAGTGTTATTCGAGTTCGTTGTTCGTTTCAAGTGGATTTCTTGAGTGTGGTCTTGTAGTATTTGAGGTGTTTTGTTTTGGGATGTGTTTTTAATGTTTTTCATAATTTTGTGTAAGTGGGGTACTTTTTGGTTGGTGAGAGTATTATCTTCCTTCGTTTGATCAACTGGAGATTTTCGTCCTTTTTGAAGCGGGTGAAAACGTGGTAAGAAATTCTGTCTTGGTCTATCGTTTGGGCTTTGCTTTTGCATCTGGTATTGTTGTGGCATTCCGGGGGCGGAATGATTTATGGTGGGGAGAATTTTCACACCTGTGACTTATTTTAAAGGTAAATTTCATTTAATTTCCATTCATTCTTTGTTTTGGGGGGGGGGGTTCCCAATCTTTTATGGAGGAAAGAGAGAGTGTTCATTAATTGGGCCAAACCGTGAGCCCAATTCCAGATTTAAAAACCAATTTTGTTTCTTTTATAACTTTTTCATTTTTTAATATTTTTCACCCATTCAACTTTCCAAATGACCTCCTCTGACCTATTAACACCAAAATTTCAATTTGGAGCTTTTATAAATCCATAACCAGGGTTTATTTTGGTTTTTATCTAAGGGGTTGGGCCAGCCCGAATGCCCAATTCCTGTTTTAAAAATAAATATTTATTATGTTATAACTTATTCAATTGTTGGGATTTTTCGGTGATTCAAAGTGGAGCCCAACCCCAATGAACCCAGACGCGCGACCATTCCCTCTACCACCTCTTTGAAGCTCTGGTAAATCGATATTTGATGCCGAACTTCAGAGGGTTCCTCAAATCTCCCAGATTTGAAGAGGTAAAGTCTTTCTTTCATAACTCTCTCAATTCTCAATATTATTCCTCCATTCCAGTTTCTAAATGACCTAGTACATCTTGTTCGTACGAAACCGAAATTTTGGATCTTTTAAATTTCAGCTACTGGTGTTTTGGAGTGATTACTTCAAGATACTTCAAGTAAATGAGCCCTTTCCTTTCCTCTTTCAAATTACTTTGGGTCTAACTCATTGTTCTTTGGGTATCTTTGGTTATAATTGAGTTTAATAATGTCCAGAAACTAGGTTTTCGAACCTAGGGTTTAACTTTGGGATTTCTTGGCCAATTTATGTGGATTTCGGTTTGATCTAGTTGTCTCTTGGTGCGGCGGGGGTGCGATTTGATTTTCGCACGGAGATTCAAGGGTTTCCTTGGTTTTGGTAGGTGATTCCATTGTGTGTGCAATTTTTGTGAATTAGCTTGCTGTGTTCATGGTACCTTAATGTTTATTTCACTAGAATGTTTCTGTAAAAATTGGTTTTAGTTGCTTTTATAATGCAAATGAATTTTAAGTTCCATTTTTGGTGAGATTGGGGGCTTTTCATTCAAATATTTTATTGGTTCATTTTGGGCTGACCTATAAGTAATTAGTTGATTTTAATGAACTGTAATAGGACTAAAAATACTGTTTTGATGATTTTTCCATGTGTTTGATGCTGTGAAAGTTGTTTTTAATGGTGTTTGTTAAACACATGAATTTCAAAGAGCCGTGTTGTGTAAAAATGGAGGTTTTACAATGATGTCACTTCTTGAACCATATGAGGCCTCCCAAAAAAAATTATTTTTTGTTTTAATTTAAATGTATTGGGATTCCATTTATGTGTTGGTAATTCAAACATGTGCACATAGTGTGCAATTTGTGTTCTCAAGGTGTTTTTTTGTGCAAGACACTACGTGATTTTGAAGAATTGTTTTATTACAAATCAAAGTGTTTTATTGTGTGTTTTAAGTGGTATAAAAATGTGATAGATACTGTATTTATTGTGTGTGACCATTAGTGATATTTTATTTGAAAATGGATTTATGTTGCATGCTGAAATTGTTTGAGCACAAAAGGGGAAGCCCGGGTACTTAGGTGGGCGGATTTGTACTAGTACGGCTAGTGGACCAGATGGGTGTTGTCCCTGTTTCACTTAGCATTTGGATAACGACAACTCTAACTAAACTATATGGATGATGATTGTAAACCACTATGTTGTGGGTATGATCCCTACTAGTGGCTCGTGCACGAGAGTGGATTTTACTATGGTTGCTTTACACCGAGGTACGAGGTATATAGGGCCCGAGACAACCTAGTGCCTAGGGGTGTTCCTGGTTTGTTGCTCACTGGATATTTAGTATTTACCCATGTATTTGGGTGTTTTTTTTTCAGTACTTTACAGTATCTATCATTTCCATTTAGATATGTTAATATTATGGAAATTCTAGTTTGAAAACTTTTCTTTTAAATGAAAGTTGTATTTCTTGGAATTTCATCGTCGTTTTTCTTTACGAATTAAAAATGTTTGCTTCTTCACCTTATATTGAATGCACTTTGGAATCATTGGGTGGTATCCAATTGGGCTTAGGCTCACACCCTACTTACACCCCTTGGGTGTAAGTAGACTTTGTTATGCTTGACTCAGGTAAAGGGAAGGATATGGGCGATGGCAGTTCAGGGTGTTAGTCCTCATCGTTGGGGCGGAGTTGCGGAGAAGGTTTGTGGGTGATGACCCCCCTTGTCGTGTGGAGTCCATGGGGATTTCATTATGTTGTCATTATTTGTTTTTATACCACTTTTAGTGTCTTTAAACATATGTATTCAGTTCTGGTTTTTGTGTAAACATCGTTTGGTTTACATTTTTCAGATTCAGTTTATTGATTGATTTTAATGTTTTATGCCTTCATATTCGGGTAAATCGTTCCCAAACAAAAATAAATGATACCCGGGCACTTGTGCCAGCCCATGGGGATAGGGAACGCCCTTCGGGTCATGTCACAGGCTGGGTTTGGTGCCAGTTTTGGTGGCGACCAGATTCGGTTCGTGACATGTCCCACTGAAATAAATGCGAGACAAAAATCACTTACCTCAAGTCCCACCTTTCTTTGTTTTCATTAAAAACAACTATATAACAAATAAATATTTATTATAAAATAATTCGATATCCATTTATCAATCATACCATGTATTAATTTTCAAAACATCTTATCATTTGTTTATAAATAATTATTATCATTGTCACGACCCGTCCTCTGGGACGTGTCCTGACTACACCAAGCCCGCCTTCCAAAGGCCAGGGGCTGGCGACTAGCACCAAGGCATAATTATAGGTAAAAAGGGAAGGAATTGCCTTTGTAAAGTAAACAACACCACAGAGAAAGCAAGAAGAAATAAACACTAAGTAAAAACTGGGTACAATAGTAGTGCGGAAAAGTAAGTGGGCCAGAATACAAACCCACTGAAATTAAAGTACAACTGAAAAAGGGAGTACATCAACTGAAAAGTAAATTTGTAGCCTCGAGCCATCCACTGGATGTCCCACCTGAAGGGTGGGTATTGATAGCCTCCACAGCTCCTCGGGTCCAGCCGTCTGCTCCGAGTACATCCCGCCCAGTGTTCGACCTCCAAGTACCGACCTGCTCCGCCAGCCTCAACTACGATCAACATTGCCCGTCGTCTGCAACCAACACAACGTAGTGCGGGCATAGCCCGTGCATGGGTGAGTATAAGATACTCAGTAGGGACCCCGAGACCCCCAAAAGTCTCCCAGAATCCACAATGGATAATCCACAAATGAAGATACAATCACGAAGTAACATCCGACACTACTTGGGTATATTCCCATACATATACCTATGTCATTAATTCTCGTTTGGCTCTAACATCCGAGCTGAAGTATAACCCAGTACACATATGAAATCAAAACCCAATCCACACATAAAATCATAACGTAATCCACACAGGATATCAAGTAAATCTTATAGAATATAAGGATTGAAAGTCAAGTTTCATCTCACACAGGTATACTTCTTCGTAAGACGATAGAGATGATCAGATGTAGCCACTAATTCATCTAAGCCGTCGAACCCACATAGGATCGATAGGTACTAACGCCCGCAATGACCCACAGAGGATCGATAGGTAACTAACCCCCGCAATGACCCACACAGGATCGATAGGTAACTAACCCCCGCAATGACCCACAGATGATCGATAGATAACTAACCCCCGCAATGACCCACCCAGGATCAGACCCACACAGGATATGTAAACGCTGGCCCACACATGACCGCTGAGCGCTGACCAACATAGGATCTGACCCACACATGATCGGTAGCACTGATCCACATAGATCGTTGAGTGTTGTAGTCGTCGGTGTCTAATCCACGGAGGATTTTTGTACAGTCATCAACGTCGTCGCAGACGCAGCCGGCTCTAGGGTCTCTGCATACAATAAGCTCATTCTAGAGGGTCCGCTCCACGAGCCGAGGGGCTGATACATCAACTGACCCATAGTCCGGAGATGATATCCAATAGTTCTGTATCGTCAACAGGAACTCAACGTCACAGACGGCGCGTCAATCGGACGCCCGGTCTGAGAGTTATAGGCTTTTTGGTTCTAGGGGCCCGGTTGGGTTTTTAAGTCAAAACCAACCCAACCGTACTCCAACTGCGTCCAAACCTCGAGCGGAGTAATTCAAAAGGTCCATCTCACTTAGAGGAAACCATCAATGTCGACGGAACGTCAATCAGAAGTCTGGAGCTCCAGTTATAAGTGTTTCCGCTCCGAGGGCCAGGTTGGTTTCGTGTACGAACCAACCCGGCCGAACCCAAAGTTTTCCGTAAACTTGAGTGTAATATACTGAAACGACGGTTTTGATCCAAGGAGCGCATCGCAGCTGACGGTGCGTCGATCGGAGGTCCACAACCCATGTTATGGGGAAAAGACTGTTAGGGGTCCGGTATTAGGGGGTTCGGGCCCGTTCTGACCCGGCCAGATACCCTCTGGGTCGGCTTGAACTGGGACGACCCGACCAGGGTCCGGGTCTGGCCTGCATGGGCGCGGCCTGGACCACCTAGCACGGCGCGGCTCACCCTGGGCGCGGCCCGGCGCGCTGGCTAGGAGGCTCGGCCGAAATGGCCGAGCGTTGAGGCACGGGGGGGGGGGGGGGGCTACCCCCCGCTTGTTTGTAACCGCGGACCCATGTGGGGGCCTCTCCGGTCCGGCCAGCCGGGGGTCGTAACCCCTGGCTCCTCCTCTGACCGGTCGGCCCGCACCGGCCGGCCGGCTTCTGCCACCACGGGACCGGCATGGGCCGGTCCCCCTATTCCGACGCCGGCGACCCGGAACCGGCCGCAGGTCCTTGCTCCGCTGCGGCCTAAGCCACGGCCTTGGTTCGTCCGGCGCGGCATGACGGCGCCACGCCCCTCTACCGCAGCCCCGCTCCGTCCGCGGTGTCTTCGGGTTTTATCGGCGCGGCGCGACGCACCGCGGCTTGGTTCGATTTTCAATTGCACAGCGCGACGGCGCCACGCATCCTTGCCGCTCGTTCCCACGCGGTGTGATGGCACCGCGGCACTTTCCTTCAAACCGTAACAACATAAAAAATTAAGGGAAGGGGGCGGCCATGTTTGTGCGGTCCGGCCCATCCCGTTAATCGATATTAAGCGGTTCAATTGAACGAGTAACGTTGATGGAAGGAATCACGAATATCAACAACAATAAAAAAATCCCATACCTCGAGAGTAGTTTGAACGGAGGTTCATCGCAGAATTGCATGCTGCGGAAGAAGGCATCGCGGAAAGAGGATCGTCACGTCGCGAAGAAATGATTCGTCGGCGTTGCATCATCGATCTCCAAGGATCCAAAGTTCTTGTCGACCTTCCACGGAGGTCGGCGTTCTTCGCATTCTTCGCGTTCTTCGTCGAGGAAGAAGAACTTCAAGATCTTTTCCGTTTCTCCCAAAGACTCCACACAACAAGTTCCAAAAATAATAAAATAAGTGCTTTCACTTATTTTATTACCTATGACTTTAGTATTTGAAATTCAAATAAATAATTAAACCACTTAATTAATTCATGTCATTTAAAAATGAGAGTTATAGGAGTTTAGGGAATATGAAGGGGTGGGGTTAGTGTTGGCCCCACCAATCTCATATCCTCCCATGGGATGTTGGGTGGCTACCCCAACTTGCTCTCCAAGGTTTAACCACTTAGAAAGAAAAAATAAAGATTCTTGCTAAATTTTTATTTTTAACTTCCACAATTTTTTAACAACTCCTCCCGTGAAAACGAAACTCTGGAAAAGGTGTTCCTAAGCAATTACCGGCACTGTGAATTCAGCGGTGCCCTCAGAATTCGATTCCGAGCATCAGTTCAAAAGTTAGGAAAAACCGCTCGTTCGTTCACTGAACGTACTCGAGCTAAACTTCAGATAGAAATTCTGGGAACACCGGGCCTCGTAATCAAGTGCCGTCAATAACCATGTTCTTGTAATATCCCAAAGAAAATTAAGAAAAAATTTCCCTTGAATTATACGGGTCTTTACAATCATTGTTCTATGTGATATATGCTTCCTTTTCCAAGCACGTTTGCATTCTACAGTACGGATATTAATACTTTTATCATGGTACCATAATTTCAATAATAATCATTATGTTATATAAATCATATATATTCATTAAATTTATCCTTATCAACTATGACGAATAATATATTTGAAAAATGAACCACATCACATCTTCGAGATGGTAAGCCATACATACACACGAGTCATGTTATAATTTCCAAAAATATTAAGTGGTAAAAGGGAATATATTATATTATAATTACATTAGTATAATAATTTTATATATATCAATTATAATTATTATACCAATCATAATTCCCACTCATAAAATATGGTGATGAAAAAATAATTGATTTTTACGTGGAGATGGTAAGTCGTACGTACGCACAAGGGATACATTCACTTATTGTTCAATGGGAAAGGGGATGAATAATGGTGTGATCATTATCATAATAAAATTTATAATTAATGGGGATTATAATGTTATTATTTTATGATATATAAGAAAAATTTATAAGAGTTTCATAGGAGTAGAAAAATATAGTGATGGGTTAGAGGGGTTACCTCTTCTTCGAAGTGGCTCATTTAGATCTCCTAAAAAATACAATAGAGTAGGTCCTTTTGGATGAAATGAACCTCTAAAACGTGGATATGTAATTATAGAAGAGAATTTTCAATGTATAGTTGAGATAAAAGACTCAATGTGGTGAGATGATATGAGGGAGGATGTGTCTTTTTATAATGAATGTGTGGGTCACTTTTTGAATTTATCAATTGATAAAATAATAATAATTAAAATCTCAAAACAAATACATCAAAATGAAATTTTTTATATGATAATGTGGTTAATTGCTGTAATAAAATCAAACAAAATATTTTTAACATGTTTTTATCATTTTTTAAAACATATCATTTTGATTAACACTTAGTTAAAATATTTTAATTTTATATTTGGTAACAAGTTTTTCAAATTTAAACTTTGGGGATTTTGATATATAAGGAGGAAATTGAACAATAAATGGTCAAATAATGATATTTTAGATGATAATTTATCCCATTTTTCTTATTTATAATTTTGTTTATTAAATATTTTAATAAAATATTATTGTAATAAAATATCATTTGTATCAAATTTTATGCTATTCATTACATTGAAATTATTAAAATCAATATACGAATATAACTAAGAAAAAAATTCATTAAATAAACCACTAATGTGTAATATTCACATAGAAAATTATTCTATCACCTCAATTAAGTCCTATTATATTTCATTTAATATTTATACTATCATTTAATTGATTGTTTAATTAATTGAATAATTAATACATCATCATTTGGTAATTATTTATAATAAATTTTGTTGCACTCACCTATTTTGATAATCCCAAATCATGTTTCTTTTATATGATAATCATGTTTAATTAATATTTATAGTTTCTATCAAGTAATAACTTTGTATCTTTAATATCACTACTCTCTCGTTTAATCTTACAGTGAACAAATTCTCTAAGTAAAAGGTCACCAATAGAGGTTACCGATAGTGGTTACTGCTAAAGGTTACCGATAGAGGTTACCGCTATAGTTGACCGCTAGAGGTTACTACTAGAGGTTACTGCTAAAGGTTACTGATAGAGGTTACCGCTGAGAAATCTTGAAGCTAAGTTATCAATGAGATCTCACTGCTATATGTTTATCGCTCAAAAGATATTGTTGTAAAGCTGCTGCTAGAGGCTACTGATGAAAGCTACCGCTGAAGGGTACCGATTAAAGCTACCGATGAATGACACCGATGAAATCTACCGATGAAAGATACTGCTGAAGGATACCCATGGAGGCTACCATTGAGAAGTCCACCATTACCAACCTACCGATACTCACTCATCTACTCCATACTTTTTTCAATTTATTAAGATTATTCTAACGGTCATATTTGGTAAATTTAATTCTTATGACATTATTGAATGTTGATTTTAGACGTATCAAGAGACCATATCTAGAGACACTATGAGGTACGAGGAAGACTGCATGTGGTTTTCTTATTCATATTTTTTGACCTAAAATATAAAATAAAAGACCAAGGAAGAAAAGAGAACAATTCTAGAGAGAGAGTCATTACATGAAGGATATGAAGAACAAAGGGAACACACCTGCATTTACATTGTGAATCCAAGATCCTCAAGATGATTTTTTTTGGAGAAAAAGTCAAAGAATGCTTTCGGTGCATCATCGAATATCTCTCTAACCAATAAGCAGAACACACAGTACCTGGACAATAGATTCTATACTTGAAACACTTTTTTGGAGACAGCATCCATAGGAAGACTCAAACTGAAATCTCCTCAATCCAAGGAGTCAATATCTGAACGAAAAACACACAGATCTTTCTAAACCCAATATTTATAATTTTATCTCTATTGTGTTCTTTATCTTACATTTCTGAGAACTGTGTGGATTTCTGTTACACCCACAGTCTCTTATTCTTGAACTAGAGGATACTAAAAATCCTCAGACCAAACATTACATACACTTTTTTTCTCACATATAAATATAGAAGAGGCCGTGCATGGTCAAGATTGTTTTTTTTCTATGATGATCATTGGTAGAGGGTCTGATACCTGGACAGTTTGTGATACCTGTTGTAATTCCAAATACAGGTTGTGAATCATGTTTATTGTTTATATGAACTTTTTGGTGGAACAGGATCACAAAGTGGTGAGGATTAAGCCTCATCTTGAGACTATACCTCTTGGTTAATCCTTCTGTGTAATATTTTGTAATACTCTATTTTACTTTTTTCTGCTTCTCATAATTTCAAAAATAGAAATCCATTTTACATTAACTCTGATAGTTAGTTCTGGTTAGTGTGTGTATGTGTTTAATCCTGTAAACCTGTTTCAAAAGTTGAATAAGTGTTTTAAACTGATTCAACTGAGGAATAATCACCCTTTGAGAATCTTTTTGACCAACTAAACATTTACATTACTACTACCTTAATTAATTAGGTTGTTTCCAATTTGGGGGATCTTTATCATAATGGTTTTAAAATAAATATTATATAGGAACATGATTCACCCACATATAGAGTTTCCACTCCAACCAACATTTGTTATCAAAGGTTGTTTCTATTCCTACCATCAGAACTATTTTCTTGATTTTTTAAATTATTTTCAACTCTGATTTTAGTTGCATCCCAAAGATCAGAAAATTTCAGTCTGATATAAATTTTCAGTTCGTTAAATTCTAATTAACTATGGATAACCATGTTAAGGGTGCGTCTACTAACAAGCCACATTTCTTTAATGTTATTAACTATGATCAGTGGAAATTTAAAATGAAAATGTATATAGAGAGCATGGGTCTTGAAATCTAGGACACATTTGAAGAACAACACGCATTACCTTCTACTGCTAGGGACACACGGTCGCAGTTAACTAATGTTTCATATAACAATAAATTTAATGTAATGAATGCATTTTACTATGATTTAGATGATGAATATGTCAATAGAAAATCTACCTATAAAACTGTTTATGAGATTTGGGATACTTTGACTATTTCCCATGAGGGAACAACCAGTGCTAAAGAAATTAGATTAAATAAATACACTAATAAATATGAAAATTTTTAAATGAAGCCTGATGAACAAATCTATGAAATTTATCTACAGTTCAATGAAATATTAAATACCATGAGTCTTTTTGGGAAACCAACAGACAACAAGGATCATATTATGAGATTTCTTCGATTCCTGCCTAACAGATAGAGAGGAACTTATATTTGTATTTGAGAATCATGTGTCATAAGAAAGCTACCAGTGAAGGAACTAATTGGAAAACTTATGATGTGAGAAGAAGATATTAAGGTAAATCAAGGACCATACGAGGAAAAAAGAAATAAATCTGTAGTATTCAAGACTTCTACCTCAAAGAGAAAAGTTAAAGTAAATGTTCATGTTCCTGTAGATAGATCCACCAGGGATGATTCAGATATAGACAGTGATGATGAGATAGATCATCTCTCTAGAAGATTCAAAAGGTAATAAAGAAACAATAAATTCATTAGAAATTTAAATTATAATGGAATGTATGATAGTAAAGGACACTATAGAAAGGTTATAAAATGGAATGACAACCCAAAAGAGGTAATCTGTTCTGAGTTTATATCAAAAGTTCATGTAAAGTCTGATTTCCCCAAGTTGAAGTTTAATAATAAATATGATGAAAATGGAAAGGGATATAAAAAGGATATGAAAGCTACTTGGATTGATTCAAAAGAAAAATCCAGTGGACCTAACACTTCTGATATTGAAAATAACAAACTTGAAAACTGGTGTTTCATGAAAGAATCATGTGAGGTATCACTTAATTATACTATACATAATGCTTACTATTATGGGAATGAATGCGAATAAGATAATGATGAAAATATGACTAAGTATGAACCATTTTAATACTGTGGAATGCCTTAGGATAAATTTAATGAATTGAAGGATAAATATTAATTATTAAAAAGAAAACATGATTTAAATGTCAATTATAATTCTAATTTGGATATTGAGAAAGAAAAATTTTATCAGCTGTTAAAATAAAATACTGACCATGAATTATAAAATGAGCAATTAAAAAGATATCTTGATAAGTTTAATACTTGTAGAAATATCTTGACACAATTTCTAGGAAAACAAATTTCTCCAAAATACACTACTGGTCTAGTTAATCAACTAGGAATTGGAAGAATTATTAAAAACAAATTTGTTCCATAATTTGGACAGTTCACTACTAGTTCAACTTCTGGACCATCATTTTAAAAACAAATTTCTAAAGGACATAAAAAAATGTTCATGTCTCAAAACATGTCTTCTGATTTTAGGAATCCTATATGAAAAATATGGGTTCCCAAATCTTTTCTTGCTAATCTCCCTACACCTAATAAAATAATGGTACCAAAGTTAGCATATACCTAATCTATTTTGTATGAAAATTGTTTAAAGAGATCCTGTAAAAATATATGGTATCTAGATAGTATATTTTCAAGACATATAATTGGAATCTAATCATGCATCAAGATCCAAATTAATGTTAATGTTGGACATGTTACATTTGGTGATAATTCTAAAGGTAAGATCATCAGCTTAGGTCAAATTGGTAACCCTAATACCAAATTAATTTCCAAATTAATTTTTGTTGATGGGTTAAAATACATTCTACTATGTATCTATCGATTGTGTGATGATGGATTCAAAGTTATTTTTTAAAATGATGGATTTAATGTTTTTAATTATAAAATTGATTTAATATTTACTGTTCATAGAAATGAAAATATATATTATGTTTATTTAAACTCTTTAGAAAAGTAAAATGTTTATAGTTTAATTTCTTTTCATAACGAATATTGGTTATCGAACAAAAGATTAAGACACTAAAATGTCCACTCACTTAGGAAACTAACTAGGAAAGGGTTATTTAGAGACATACCTAAACGGGAATTCCCACTTAAAAATGTTTTTAATCCTTCTCAAAAGGAAAAACGACACAAAGTTTCTTTCAAACCAAAGAAATATGTTTCAATTTCTAAACAGCTTGAGTTGGTTCACAGTGATTTTTTGGACCATCTAGAGTTTCATGTTTAAATGGGAAGAACTATGTTTATATTCTTGTAGATGATTTTTCTAGAAACACATGGATATAATATCATGATTACAAAAGTAAATCATCTTCATACTTAATTAAATATTTCTTGTATACAGAAAATCATAGTTGAATTAGAATTAAGACCTTTAGAAGTGATCATGGTCATGAGTTTGAAAATTAGGAGTTTGAATCCATTTTCTCACATAATGTCTATAATCAAAATTTCTATTCTCCTAGAACACCTCAACAAAATGGAGTTGTAGAAAGAATAAATATGACACTTCAATAGATAGCACGAACTATGCTAAATGTGTATAACATACCTATCTATTTTTGGGCTAAAGATGTCAATATATCTTATTTACTCATCAATAGAGTCCTAATTACTCCGGTTCTTATGAAGACCTGTTATGAGATATAAAAAAAATAAGAATTCTATGGTTTATTTCGGAAGAATTTTTGGTTTCAAAATCATTATTCTTAACACTAGGGATAATTTTAACAAATTTTCCTCCAAAAACGATGAAAAAAAATTTCTAGGTTACTCAATCTCTAGTAAAGCCTATAGAGTGTTCAATAAGATAAACAAATGTGTGGAAGAATATGTTCATGTCTAATTTGATGAGGCTGTTCTACATGAAACCAAAACCTCTATTGAATATCTTGAGGATGATATGTCAATTCTATACCTTATTGATTAAAATAATAAACCCCTACTGAAAACAACTCTTTTAGAAATTTTCTAGAATCGGAGCATGATGAATCTGAACCAGTAGAAAATCATGAGATGTCTATTACCACCCATCCTAGAGGTAGTAGAACTCTAAATAATTATCCTTTAGATGTAGTAGTAGGTGATCTAAATAGAGGAACTCAAACTAGAGCTTCTATGAGAAACCAGGTTGAACATCATGTTTTTATTTCACAGATTGAAACAAAAAAATATTAATGATTCTATCAATAATGAATTTCAGGTGATAGGTATTCAAGAATAATTATATTATTTTGAAATAATTTTTTTTGGAATTAGTATAAATACCTAAAGACACGTTGACCATAGGCACTGAATGGGTGTTTAGAAATAAAGTTGATGAATCTGGAAAATAGTTAGAAATAAGGCTAGAAAATTTGTACAAGGATATAGTCACGAATAAGGAATATAATATGAGGAAACCTTTTCACCTGTAGCTATACTAGAGTCCTTTTGGATACTACTTTCTTATACAGCTCATCTAAATTTCAAACATTATCAAATCGATGCCTAAAGGGAATTTCTAAATGTGATTATAGTTGAAGATGTATTTTTCGAAAAAAACCCATTGTTTTACAAATCCCCATTTCTGAAATAATGTATTTAAACATTATAATTCTTTATATGGTCTAATGTAAGCTCGTTGAGCTTTATATGACAGAATCAGTTCTTTTTTTATTTAAAAATGTTTTACTAATTGGATATCTTATCCTACACTTTTTATTAAAAGGATTTCCAAAAAAAGTTTTAATAGTAAAAATTTATATAGATGATATTATCATAAGATCTTCCAAAAATTCATTATGTAGATATTTTTCACAGATTATTCAAGATGAATTTGAAATGAGTATAATGGGGGAACATAAATTTTTTCTTGGATTTCATATTTTTCAAAATAAAAATGATATTTTTTTAAATCAATGTAAATATACTAAAGATCATTTGAAAGGATTTGGTTTGGATTGTAATTAAGTTGGTGATACACCTATGAGTACCACCTATAATTTGGATGCTGATTAAACTGGTAAACCAGTGGATCAAACCAACTACAAAGGTATGATTGGGAGTCTGCTATATCTCACTTCTAGCCTACCTGATATTATGTTTAGTGTTTGCATGTGTGATCATTTTCAAGAAAATCCAAAAGAATCTCATTTAACTATTGTTAAATGGATTTTTAAATATCCCAAGAATAATAAAATCTTAGGATAATTTCTTCAAATAGGAAAGTCATTTGATTTAATATGTTAATCAGATGCAGAAATTGTTTATTCCAAGTTAGATAAAATGATCACCTCTAGAACATGTCATGTTTTGTGAATGTCACTAGTATCATGGGGTAGTAATAAATATAAATATGATGGATTATCCACTACCGAAGGTAAATATATTTCTTCTGGTAGTTGTTCTGGTCAAATTCTATGGATGAAACACACTTTGCTAGACAATGGATATAAATTCACACATGTACCTATAAACATTTATAATACAAGTGCTATTAACATCTCTAAAAATATAGTATCTCATTCTAGGAAAAAGCACATTGATTTAAGACATCACTTCTTGAGAGATAACTATCAAAGAGGTGATATCACCCTTGAATTCACTAGAAATCATCATTAATTGGCTGATAAATTCACAAAGCCTTTGAAATCTAAGAAGTGAAATTACATCAAACATGAGTTAGGCTTGAAAAATTATTAAAATAAGACCTCACCGATTAGAACTCACTGTTATAGCTCACTGATAAGACCTCATCGATAGACCTCACTGATATGACATCACCGTTAGACCTCACCGATAAGACCACACGGTTAAACTTCACTGATAAGACATCACTGTTAGACATCTCCAATAAGACCACACCGATAAGACCTCACATATAAGACCTCACTGAAAAAGACCTCACCACTACACATCACCGATAATACCCCACCGATAAGACCTCACCAATATGAGCTCTCCAAAATAGACCTCTCTGTTTTACCTCACTGTTAGAACTCATCGATAAGACCACACCGTTAGACCTCACCGATAAAACCTTACCGTTAGAACTCACCGACAAGACCTCGCTATTATACCTTATTGATAGGACCTCACCATTGGATTTCACCATTGGACCTCACTATTAGGACCTCACTATTAGGACCTCACTATTGGACCTCACCGTTGGAAACTTTCCTAATGTCGACCTTACATAGGTACGGGATTTTTTTTTTAGAATCTGATGCATTTTTAATATTATATATTTGATTTATTCGAATTTTTTTGGATCCATAAATGAAAAATACAAAGTACAACCTGCATTTCTATCCACTTAAAACTCTCTTCCAAGCCTCTTGATCTAGAAAATTTGAACCTATACTTTAGTAAATACCCTAGAACCACATCAGATCATAATGGAAATGGTAAAGGGACTGATGGTTGATAATGAAAGAGATGAGATGAACCCTAAGAGACCTGAAACTATATCTAGTAGTGGAAGAAAGGTTGTGGAAAAGTTGATCAATTCACATTTGACTAAGAGGGAAATCATGGTAGAAATGGAATTATGTTTGGAATAGATGTTGTCAAGCTGGTCTCTAGTGTTGAAGGTACTCAAAGCTCCGGACCGTGTAGATTGTTTTTCAAATAACAATGGTCCATACTACCTGAAGCTAGTCAAAGAAATTTATGAGTTTCTAATGTTCAAATAGTCTATGGATAATAACTGATTGAATTCAAAGTTAAATGGTGTGAGTGTGATATTCTCTTCTATTGAATTGGATGAATTCTTATGATTCCCTCATGAAGGATTATTTAATTACTGATATGGAGTAGTTCCTCCCACCAGTGATTATTTATTCTATAAAGAGACTTTGGCTGAGCTGCATGGAATAGAGTCCCTAGAAAGGTGATTTAGGCAGAAATAGAAGGAGAAAACACGTTTCTTTTTAAATATGTTCAATATGATTTGAGTCCTAGGAGAGGGGAATTTTCCACCTTGAGGTATCAAGACCTATTTCTATTTTATCTGTTGAAGCATGGAAAAGGGATAAAGATTTGTAGGTTTCTGATGATTCAGTTAAAGGATATTACAGGGAGAAGTTCAAAATAAAATGCTTTGTTTCATTCCAGGTTGATATCCTTGATGTATAGATTGAATGGTGTTATTGGAGATATGGATGAAACAGTAGTTTTAAGGAGAAACTTCTGCATTACCAAATTTTTTTTAAGATTATGAAGATAAGTTGGAACCCTTGTAAAAGAAAATGGGTTAATTATGAGGCTACAATGTACGAGGAATAAAATCCTATTACCAATCCTACTAGGCCAAAGTATAAAAGAGACCCAGGATTAAAACCAGATGAAGTGGAACTAGTTTAATCAGATATAGAAGAGGAGTCCGGTGTTATGCATGTAGTAGATGATTCTACTGTAGATTACAGGAGGGATCCTGACCATCCCCCATGTCCTCATGTCAATGATGTATCCTTTGGTTAGTCTATCCCACTAAATTTATTTCCCGGAAGAGAGGTTATCCTAAGGGATAGTGATGATGAGAAAAAAAAATGAATAAAAATAAGAGAATGTCTAAAGAGACATTAATTTTGGAAAGACATCAAAGGATGAATATGAAGATGAATCTAGTCATGATGATTTTGAGATAGTTATTGATAAAAGTGATGAGAAATTCTTAATTCTTAGTCCTCTAATATGATATACTTAATTTGAATAGAGTGTATATGAAGAGGATTTTGAATTAGTTGAATCTATAATTTCCAGTGATGTGGGTAAAGATTCTGTAGAATAAATAGACGTGGAATCTCATGTTGATGATGTTGATCAAGGAATGGGAGAGGTAAATGTTGTTGACCAGAAAAATGATCCATGTGAGGTGGGGGGACATGTTTCCACATGTTCAATTTTCGTTTCTCATGAAATAGAAGATAGGTCATAAGATCCAAGATTCGTTGTCTTGGGCTTAGACTATAGAGTCCTTGAATATGACAAGCCTAACAGAATCCTTCAAATTACATCTGTTTCAAAGACCACTATTGTCAAGCCAGTAGTTCTTCTACCTCAAGAATATGTGAAGAAGGATGATTTAGAATCATTAAAATCAGATCTGAAGAGACACTTTGATGATATATCTATTGAGAAAGAGAGAACAGTCGATCTCAATCAAGATGTTGTTGCATCTGACTTAGAAATAGTAATATCTACATATCAATCCAACTTTCTACCTGAAGTGAAATAATTCTAGAATCAATTCAAAACCATGTAAGAATCTATGGAGTCTATCATACAGTCTATTGTGAGTTTAGAATCCGATATGTCTTCAAGGATTCAAGTGGATAAAGACCATACATTATTTAAGAGTGTTGTTCAGAAAATGGTCATTATGTTTGAGGACATTAAGAAGCCTATAGAGACACATGTGAGTGGCCAGGATGATGATGTGAAATGATTGATTAATGTTTTGGCCAATTATTTTAAGGATACAATAGATTTTACAATGGAACCTCTGTGTGCATCTGCTTCCTCTTCAGACTCCCCTCATGTTGATCTAAATGCTTTCGGATCGGTTTTCAGAGAAGAAGTGGAGAAGTTCTCTGGTGCGTGTACCTCATACCCTTATTCTATGACTCTGGTCATTTCCACTATCGGAGACATTCATATGATTGTGGGAGATTATTTGAGGGAGGATTCACATAGTCAGAAGGCCATCAATGATCAGGTTGACTTCTAATATAAAAGGTTGTACAGTAAGCATCAGATGGATGGTCACTTCATGCTTCCATTGGAAAACATGAGGATCCCACCTATCACTCAGGCTATTAAGGATCATGTTAGCATTCTAAGATAACTGACTCATACATTGGATTAATTCCTAGAGAATAAGGATGATTTTATATCTGTAATAGAAAGAGGGGTAATTGTCATTGTGGATTTCAGGAATCTTCTTTTTCCCTTCCTCCATGTGTACTGCACTCCCATTATTGTTCCTCCATCCATACCTTTGTCCCTAGCCGCATCAGGATCTACTAGTGCTACCCCTTTCGGGTCTCCAGCATAGGCCATGAGGAGCTTGACCCCTATGATCCCTTAAATATCTACTCTTTATCGGTCGACTAATGCCTCTGTACCTGCTCCTACTACCTTCCTCACTACCATACCAAATGCTTTACCTCCATCATCTAAACCTGCCTCCCCATCTTCCAATGAAAAATCTTCCTTGTACATTTCTGATGTGGATTCAGTGTGGGATATCTTCGTTGATAGGGATCTTTGTAATATTTGTGTATGTTGTAATTTTTCTTCATTAAAACAGAAATATTTTTTTATCTACTTATTGAACTTCATTCATTTTGATAATCAAAAAAGGGGGAAGATTATGCCTATATTCTCATGGTTCAATTTTATGCTATTTCTACTACTGATACATTTATATGATTATAGAAACCTCTTAAGAGATAAGAGAATGTGATTAACCCTGATTCAAAAATAATTAACTGTAAATTTCACTAACATACATTGTGATTATCAAAAATGGGGATATTGTTGGACTCACCTATTTTGATAATCCCAAATCACGTTTATTTTATATGGTAATCTTGTTTAATTATTATTTATATTTTTTATCAAGTAATTACTATGTATCATTATTTTCACTACTCTCTCATTTAAGCTTAGAGTGAAAATTTTCGCTAAGTAAAAGGTCACTAATAGAGGTCCCTGAGAGAGGTTACCGATAGATATTACCACTATAGGTTATCGATATAGGTTACCACTTGAGGTTACCACTAGAGGTTACCACTAAAGGTTATCGATAGATGTTACTGCTAGAGGTTTCCGCTATGTAACCTTGTTGGTGGGTTATCAAGGCGATATCACCCCTAAAAGTATATCAATTAATGTCTATTTTTGTAAAGAGACTACTAGAGGACACTGATTAATGATACTGATGAAGTATTCCAATGAAAACTACTGTTGAAGTCTACATATGAAAGCTACCGATGGAAGCTACTAATGAAAGCTGCCCTTGAAGGCTACCAATGAAGGATACCATTGAGAAGTCTACCATTACCAGCCTACCGATACCGACCCATCTACTCCATAATTTTTCAATTTCTTAATAATATTCTAACAGTCATATTTTTAAAATATAATTCTTCTAAAATTAAATAATGTTGATTGTAGACATATCATGTGACCTTATCTGAAAACATTACAATTTATGAGGAATTCCTCACATGGTTTTCTTATTCCTATTACCAGAACTCAAATATAAAATAGAAGACCAAGGAAGAATAGAGTCGGATGCTAGAGAGAGAGTCATTACATGATGGATCTGAAGAACAAAGACAAGACACCATCTTTTACACTGGGAATCCTAGAGCCTCAATAAGATTTTTTTGGGAGAACATATTCAAAAGTGCTTTCTGGGCATCAATGAATATCACTCAAACCAAGAAGCAGAACACTCAGTACCTAGAATCTAGAACTCGGAGTTAAGACACTCTGTTTTGGAGACAACTTCCATAGGAAGACTCAAACTGAAATTTCTTCACTCTAAGGAGTCAAGAGCTGAACATCAAACACATAGAGCTTTCTAAACTCAATCTTTATAATCTTAGATCTGCTGTGTTAATTATCATACATTTCTGAGAGGTGTGTGTTTTTCTATTACACATACTATCTCCTGTGATTGAACAAAAGGATACTGAAAATACTCACAACAATCATTACACACACATTGTTTCCCATGTATAACAGTGGAAGAGGCCTTTTGTGGTCTGGATTGTTTGTTTTTCCCACAAAGAACTATGGTAGTGGGTGTGAGACCGGGGCAGTTGTCGAAATCTATTTTAAATCCCGATACAGGATGTGTATCATGTTTATTTTTTATATAAACTGCTGGGTGGTAGGTGATCACCAAGTGGAGAAGATTAAGTCTCATCTTGAAACTGAACCACATGGTTAATTATTATGTGTACTATTCTGTAATACTCTATTTTCCTTTTTACAGTGCTCATAATTTCAAAAACAGAAAACTATTTTACATTAACTCGGATAGTCAGTTTTTGTTATTGTGTGTATGTTTTTGATTCAATAAACCTGTATAAAAAGTTGAATAAATGTTTTACTCTGGTTCAACTAAGGGAAAATCACCCTTTGAGAAACTTGTTGACCATATAAACATTTACAACTCTACTTCCTTAATTAACTGGGATATTTCCAATTTGGGGTACCTTTATCATAATTCTTTTAATAGAAATATTATGTAGGAACTCAATTCACCATGACCTTGAGTATCCACTTTGACCAACAAATATTTCATCACTAAAAATTAAAATTATAATCCATGATATAGATAACCCATTAATTTTTCATAATAATATATAATGTCTAAATATCATTTAAAAATATAAGGTTCGTCCAAGAGACTTATATCATGATAGGTGTATCATTAATGGACCACTTGGGGGTCTCTTGAATGTATATAGTAAGTTTATTAACCATATAATATAAAAATACAAAGAGACGTTGTAAAAGTGAAACAAATTAACTAAGAGTTAATACTTAAAGATAAGGTTAGTATAATGATCCAAACCTATCTAAATCCTATTGGTTGAGTGTTTCTCTACATATCCACAACTTAAAATTTAATTAATCCACTTTTGAGCCATTAGAAACAAAATATAAATTTATTATAAAATAATATTTCTATTTTTTCTAAAGGTGCCCCTCACCCCTATTATAAAAGGGCACTCCCCCATCTCATTAATTCACACCATAAAAGCCTTTTGGTTCGGCCAAACCCTGCCCAAATACTCTCTAAACATCATTCACTTAATCCTAGAGGCATTCTGTTAGTCATAAAGCCAACCCAAGGAGCCCTTTTGATCAAATCAAAAGGAAGAACCTGAAGAAGAGGTAATGATTTCACCACCCTTTTTCAAGTTCCTTTCTTCTTCCACTTCTTCTTTATTTCCTATTCCCATTCTAAAATAATTAATCTAGTATATCCTATATACGGTAATATTATTATAAATATGGTACAACCATATTCAGCATTCTATCCATCCTTTGAATAATATGTCACCATACGTGCGTACGTACGGCATACCGTCTCCACGTCGTGGTGTAATTGTTATTCAATAAATTATTATTTGGATGGGTATACCAATGATGGGTAATTAATGTAAATAATAAATATTAAATGATAATGATTCTTTATATATGATATACCATCCAATTATATATTATTTTAATATCAAAATAATGATATTATCGCTCGCGCGTACGTACGGACTACCGTCTCCACGAACGCGATGAGATTCATTCTCCATCGTATCCATTCAAGTATAATTATCATTTTATGATTTAAAAATAATGATTAAGACTTGATATAATTCTGGATATGAATAATATAAAACCTATCAATGACAAACATGGATTACGTAACAAAACATATAAAATAAAATGGGTATGTTAACACCCGAAACAACGATAATACTAAGATATTATTAACAAATCAATTTTCAAAGATCATATATGATATAATATTAATATATATGACTCTTATATAATTTAATAACAATTCTTTCACCATTATAGAGGAGGTTAACCTACCCAAACCAAGGAAAAGTACAAGGTAAGGGTTTATTTCACAATCTCTTCATTATCCAAGGTTGTTTATACGTAATAATCTACTGGGATCTCTTTATCATCCACATCCATGTTTCTTAAAAATGTATTCAAAACATTTTTACTATTTACAACAATATGAGTTAGAGTCATTTATACCCTTGTTTTACTTTTTATAATAGATTTATAAAAGAATCATTCCGTTGTTTTCCAAACAAGGTGCTTTTTAATGTTTGCGACAAAATTAAGGTAAGAATGTTTTTCTAAAATTTTATGGCAGGTGCGGCTATTTTCCGTCATTATAAAATCGTCGAAGCTTCCCTTACAAGATTATAAAAAAAATTTCAAAGAAATTTTTTTATTTTATAAAAATATGACTCTTAAATTATTTCAAAATAGAAAGAGATATTTCTCTAAAAAGAGTTTTGATTTCATCTATGTAAACATCCTTTGATGGATTTTTCGCTTATTTGAAGTTGATTTATTATGATACAAAACTTCTATATTGTATTGAAGGTTTTGTGATATGTTTGACCGTGGATGTGTTATTTTTTTACCATTCATGGTTTATGGATGATGTATTTACATTTCGTATGCTAGTTTAAGAATGAATTTTTATGTTATGTTTAAACCTTTTCATATGGGAATGCATTAGACTAAATATGTGACGGGTGGAGCCCGCTATAGCTCCTCGATGAATCAGTAGTTCTCATGAGACAAACTAGTGTCTTGGCACAAGGCCTTGACCAAATCTAATTTGTATTCTAGGCATGAGGCCTTGGATATGTGGTTATGATAGTCTGGCATTATGAATTCCATCATTATGAAAGTGGTTATTGATATTTCATTTGATTATTCGATTAGTAGAATATCCATGGGAATAAGTAAATGGAATTATTTCATTTTATTTTTTCCATACTATATTGAAGTTCAAGATTAAAAGGCTTTTGTTTTAGTTATACATTGCCTTAAATGTTTATTCTTATTTATGAAAGTTTACGCTATATTGTTATCCTTACTGGGAATTTGAGCTCACCCATTTTCTATGTTTTATTTTTCCCAGGATGTGAAGAAGTAAATTATGAATGACCTGCAGGGATAGTATAAGGGGATAAGAGTGTAGACTATGGAGACTATGTTGTTGTAGTTTTCATTTTTATGATGTAATGTAAAACATTATGAATATATATAGTGTTTCCAAGTCTACTAAACTAATCGATCTTTCGAGATTTGATCTTTCTTTTGATCATGCCAATGTTATGTAATAATGCACCGACTCTGGGTAACTGGGGTCAGGGCGTTTCAATGTGAACAGAATTGGTAGAAGTGATGGAAAAAAAAGTTCAGTTGATTCCGATGAATATGAGAACAACTTAGAGCAGGAAGAAAAGTAATGCGGATAACCCTAGGAAAGATATTTCTTTGGCGGTAGGTGATAATGGATTTCTCAAAGTTTCTCTATTGAAAAGTGTGATGCATTTTGGCAGGAAGGGAATGTTGAGTCTGAGGATCGTTGGGCCTTATGAAATCCAATAGAAAGTTTGATTAGTTGCCTACAGAATGGATTTTTCTCCATGTTTATCCCATGTACACAATGTTTTTCATGTATCAATGTTTAGAAAGTATATTCCGGATCCATCTCATGTTTTGATCCTAGACATAGTTCAGTTAGAAGACAATCTATCTTATTAGGAACAAACAGTCTAGATTCTTAACTGTAGAGAGAAAGTGTTGCGGAATAAGGTAATTCACTATGTAATGGTTTTTTGGAAAAACTATATGGTTCAAGTGGAAAAATGGGAATCTGAAAATTCTACGAGGGTTAAATACCCCCATTTATTTGATAAGTGAATAAAAACTGCGAGTACATGATTTCTAAAAGGGGGAAGGATGTAACATCCCATTTTAATAAAGAAATAATAAATTTTCAAATTTATTAATATTTTTGAATTAAATATTAATTTTACTTTAAAGGGGATTCTATATTTGATGATGTACCCGATACACAACAACGAGTTTCTTTGAAATCTAATGTTACACACAAAGAAGTGTCATACTGAGAAATAATAATATAATTTTAAATGATATGAAATTACTCGTCATTGTATTGGAGGTAATGAAAATAACTAACTACAATATGATTATAAATGTTTGTTAAATGTTTTTACACTTATCCAATAAATTTAAGAGGCCTAAAATAAGAAATAATTCGATTTTAAGCATAAATACTCAAATATTAATTAAAAGGTTGATTTACTGCCTTTTGATGGAGAATCCTCTTTAAATATAGTTTTTTTCACTTTTATGTTTTTTATTTTTTAAATGAAATTCTTCTTTAGAATCAGGACATCAAAATTTACTTTGGGTAAAATTTCGGTATTTTTCTGAAAAAATGCATTTTTTATGAATAGGGAATAATACTATATTTTAAATCAATGTTTCCTTTTAATATAATTCATTTATAAAATTATATTATATTTATAATTGTTTTTAATGTTAAATTAGATTATATTTTTTCCATTTTATCCAATGTTTGTAATTTGAAGTAATTTTAATTTGAAATTGGACATAAACAAGTGTCAATCTTTTGATAGTTATTATTTCATAAAAATAAACTTTTTGTTTTGACAGTGGGAATTAATTTTAAATTAATTTCTTCTACTTATTTGTTTTCAATTTAGAAAAATGGATTCCATATTTATAATCTGGAAGTACAAATTTAATAAATATGTAACTTTTATTTTTAGACATATTGAATATTTACTTCATTAAAAATTTCATTTACCATGGTTAAAGGATAAATCTAGAAAATAATGGTAAAAAAGAATATTATAATAATATTTAATTAAAATAACACGTCTCTTAATCCTATTGGCTGATACATGTATGACCATGGGAATCCTTGGGTATAATTTGGGACCCCATTGATCCACATGGTAGTGATAATGACACTTTATATTAATAAATTTAAAGTAGAGACAAAAATGAAGCAAAGAAATATCTTTTAGTAAATCAATTTATACATGTGGTTATGTAGGTTATCTCTTCGACTATAAATATTAATTTGAAAGATAAAAATACATCATTCATCATTTTAGTTTTTTAATAATTTTTAGACATCAAATAAATAAAATTATTTATGACACAATAATGATGTAGTGTTTACCTCATTAATGAATGATTTAAATAAATAAGATTATAAATATTAATAAAAATATCCAAAACCTATCCAATTACTATTTAATGATTTTATTTAGTACATGGGCCAACTTATATTATACACTAATATTTTTTGGACGTTTTTAACCATAAAATCATTATATAATAAATTAATAGTTTCAAACATTGTTAAAGAGCCCCACCTCGCCCTTATAAAAAGCCCTCACTTGTAATCCATTCCTCACACTTATCAAGATCCTTGGATCATCCAAAATCTACCCAAATAATCTCTCAAGATACCTCTATTCCACATAAAAGCCATTATTTGGAAATAAGGAACTTCAATTAAACCTTTTGGTTCAATCCAATGGGAAATTCTCAATTTAATGGTAACATATTCTCTTATGTTATTTTGTTTTATTTTACTTATCCAACCCCGTAAACACTTTTTATTCCATTATTTTATTACAACAACAACATAATAAATATAATTGGATGTTTTTATATGAATTATTTAAACTACACTAACACACACTTCCATCTAATGTTTTTAATTTCATTTAATTAATTTCTTACCTAATTAAATAATTACTGCATCATCATTTTCTAAATATTTAAAATAATTATTTCTTCACTAAAAATTATAAATAAAATTACATGATGTATAAAAACAGTTAATATTTCCTAATAATATATATAGTCAAGCATAAGATCCATTTATCGTTAAATTAATAGTATTATACTTATTAAAAGTAATAGTGTGTCATTTTGTCACTATCTTTGATTTTAATAATATTATAAGTAATTTCCAATGAAAAGTAACCCTAAATTTTTTAAATATATAACCATTATGCTTTTGTTTGGTTTACATCCATACAATAACATTTTTTTCGTGTTTTAGTGTATTTATAACATTATTATTACCCTTAATTACTCGATTTACACATACCTTTGGTAATACAATTTACTAAAGTTACTATTCATATTTTCCAAAATTAAAAGGGACATATTTAATAAATTTTTATATTATTATTCCAAATATGGAATCCATTATTCTAAATTCAAGAAACATAATTTTGTAACATTAATTTAAAATTAATCCCCTAGAATAAGCAACAAAATGAGTTTCTAAAGTGAAAATTTTCAAAATATTGAAACATTTTTATAAATGAATTCAATGTGAAATTAATTTTTATTAACTATATTGAAATTAATTAAATATAATTTATATAAATATACATTACTTCAAATAAAAAATATCATTTAACACTATAAACATTCAATAGAAAATATGTTTTCATTTAAAATTATCTATTTTTTACTATTCGTCAAAACATGAAACTTATCATAAATATTCCAAATTATAAACCAATGTAAATTTTGATAACAAATTTTCAATGAAGAATATTATTTTGAAAATCATTATTTATAAAATTTTGAAAAACTATATTTAAAATAAGTGTTCCATTAAAATGGAGGGAAAACTATCTTTTTAGAAAAATGCAGTTTTGGACATAAAAGTTGATTTATTTTTATATCTTGTATAGAAAATAAATTGGATAAATTCTAAACATTAGACTGAATATTATATATATATATTTCATTAATATAATCCAAAAATATTTATGTGTTAATTTTGTTTTTTTAAAATACACTAACATTCATTTAAATAGATTTTTCCGAATAATATTTCCTTTTAATTTCTAATGGGTTTTACACTTGTAAACTATACATTCATAATTTAGTAAATCCTATTAATATCCACCATTATAAAATAAATGTTTTAATTTCCTTGTTTAAATAATTATAATAATAAGGAAATAATACATTTTCATATTTATTAAATTTTTTGAATTAAATGTTTCTGTTAATTTAAATGGTATGCTATATTCGATGGTGTAACCGATACGCAACAACAGATTTGTATTATGTCTATTGTTACACATAATGTTGACTCATACTGAAAAATAATAATATAATTTTAAATGATAGTTAATACCAAAATTTTGTATTGGAATAAATGAATAGATCTAACATAAATATGATTATAAAAGTTTTTTAAATTTTCTTACACGTATCTGATACATTTTAGAGGCATAAAATAAGAATGAATTTGATTTTAAGCATAAATACCCTAATATTCATTAAAAGGCCGATTTGCCAACTTTTGATAGAGAACCCTCTTTAAATATAGATTTGGGAACATCTAAATGTTATATTTGACTAGATAAAATTCTTATTTAGAACCAGGACATCAATATTTACTTTGGGAAAAATTTTGGTATTTTTCTGATAAAATTCATTTTCTGATGAATAATGAAAAATGTTGTATTTTTATTCAAAACTTCCTTTTAATATAATTTATTTATAAGGTTATACTATCTTATTAAGTGGTTTTAAAGTGTAATTAGATTATATTTTTACCATTTAATCTAATTATGGTCATTGGAAGTAATTTTAGTATGAAATTGGATATAAACAAGTGTCAATCTTTTGATAGTTATTATTTTTTAAAAACACGAATTTTTTGACAGCATGAATTAATTTTAAATTAATTTCCTATACTTTTGTTTTTTTAATTTGGAATCATGAGGTTCAAATTGTGTAAATTTGTAACTTTTTTAGACATTATGAATATTTACATCAGTTAATATTTTATTTACCATGGTTAAAGGGTAAATCTGGTAAATAAGGGTAATAAATAATATTATAATAATAATAAAATACCTACCATGTGTCCTAATCGTATTGGTTGATACATGTCCGAACATTGTCATCCTTGGGTCTAATTTTTGACCCCATGGAGCCACATGCGAGTGATAAAGACACTTTATATTAATTAATTTAAATTATAGACACAAATGACACAAACAAATATCTTTTAGTAAATTAATTTTTACATTGGGTTATATAAGATATCTATTAGAATTTAAATATTATTTTTGAAGCAGAAAATCTTTCCTAAATCATGGTATTTGTTTTATAATTTTTAGACATCAAATAAATAAAATTATTTATGACACAATAATGATGTAGTGTTTACCTCATTGATGAATGTTTTAAATAAATAATAATATAAAAATTTACATAATATCCAAAAAATTTCCAATTATTAATATATGATTTTATTTCAACCATCAATCATCTTATATTTTACATTAATAAGTTTTTGACCTTTAGAAACCGAAAATAATAATATAATAAAATAATATTTTAAAACTTTCCTAAAGAGCCCCTCCTCCCCCTTATAAAAATCCCTCACTTCTTACCCATTCCTCACACATCTCATGCCCATTGGCTCATCCAAACATTGACCAAATAAGCTCTCAGGATACTTCTCTTCCACCTAGAATCCTTACCTTAGCCAGAAGTTACTTCATGTAAACCTTTTGGTTCAAACCAAAGGGAGATACCCAATTGAAAGGTAACGTCTTCTCTTAAGTTCTTTTGTTTTATATTACTTTTGCAACACCATAAAATATTTTTATTCCCTTATTTTATAACCAAAATTGTATCCTCAATATACTAGGTTGTTTTTATAAGACGGAATCAAACTACACTTACACACACCACCATCTAATGGGTAATGAACATACTGTTCCTGTGGACGACGAACTAGTGCCTCACGAAATGATGATTGTTCGAATATCTCCAACCGCCACTTATGGAGGACATTTCGATGAAACATTATTTATATGTGAGGTGTATTATATTTATATTTTTTCTATTCTTCTTTATTTTTTATTTATATAATACCTTTCTGGTTTCCATGCTGGGTATGTATAATAATTTCATTTGAGGAAGTGGCGATTACCACCTTCTAAAAGTGATATGACTCGTTCCTTCCATACATGGAACGTATAAAGGATGGAGTTACTGAATTTATATATTATATTATACTGGAATTATAATATACTCATGTATCATTATGTTTTCATTCAATTAATTAAAAAATTGAAATAAAAGTAGCGTTCATGCGTATGTAGGGCTTACCTTCCCCATGAAAGGTGCATTTCATTTCTTATCTCCAAATGTTATTTACTATTATAAATACATAAATACTCAAGATATATATGATATATATGATATTTACATCATTAATATCATTCTTGAGATAATGGATATTTGAACACATGAACAACTTGTAATTATAAGAAGTTCATTTTTAACTCATGTTCCGAACATCAACAAAATGTCCGATATGAACTCAAATAATTAACTAATTGTTATAGAAATGTAATAATTTATATAAAAGGAATACTAAAATTGAAATATATTTTATGAAAATAGAAATTGAGTTTAGTTTAATATTCAGGAGATGAAAGAACGGTCGAGTCAAGTCGGACATGAGGTAAGGGAACTTCTTAAACTAATTTACTTTATTTGGGTTAATCATCTACTTCTTTTGTTATGTCATTATATGATTGTGTGAGAAAAATATTTTGATATCCTATCTCATATTTGAACATTACTTAGGTTTACCTATAGTGAATACACATAATCTGTCTATTTTATTTAAAAAATGATATTTTAATGGGACTTCGTCTCAATATCCTTTCATTTAGGCATATTTTTTTTATACGACATTCTTTTATATGCTGTATAAACACCTTTGAATTTTCATTAAATTAAGATGGAATATTTTTCTACAATGTGTTTTACTAAATGAAAAAAAGGAATGTTTCTTTTTAACTTAAGCGGTGACAATGACCTTTCTTCCTCCACGAGTATTATTTGATACTTGGCTTCCTTAACAAGAATAAATGTTTTTAAAAATAAAATTAATACCATTTACTCTTTTTATGTATTTTTTTATTGAAAATGGTTTGATAAAGAATTTATTATGTCAATATATTTAAATGAAATATTGTGATTGAAATGTGGAAGTGTTATCTTTCCTTTATATTTGTTTCATGTGTTATGAATATGTTATGGTTCATGGGACTTGTTTACCCATACGGGTGGTTCAATGATAATCCTAGGGCGGGTGAGCCTGAGATATCTCTCCATGTATTGGGTAAGCCGATGGAGGTCAAAGTGAATGTTTCTCCTATGATATTTGTTGAATATATTGTGATGGGTATTCCAAATATGACTCCCTCCGTAGCTGTGAACTGCAATGTAAGTATGTTTTTGATGCCACAAGATAACTTTATGATTTGTGATTACTATGTGTTATTCATAAATCTTATGATTTAATGAGATATTTTAAAGATCTTATGTTATGTATATATTGATGAACTAGTATTTTATTTTATTTCCCTTTTTTAACCCTAACTAATCTTTTTATGCTCATCCCATTTTTTGAAATGTTTTTCACATGACATAAAGATGAATATGGACAAGGATAGGATCATGTAAATGTCATGAAGTCTAAAACATGGAACTAGACACAACTCTTTGTTTCCAGAGATTTTATTTTGTGAAATTAATGGAAATTGATTAGAAGTGTCTACATTGTAATTTTTGAGATCTAATGTAATAGTTATGGTCTAATTTTCTAAAAACCTAAACCTGAAAAGATTATTAATGTGAATTATCCATTTAATCCAAGATTATAAATTTTTTTAATTTAGGGTTTGTATAGTTGGTATCAGAGGTCAGTTTAGACAACTTTAGGAGTTAGAATATTGTTAAATTAATGTCCATAAATTAATTTATGGTATGATTGAAATTATATATAATTTAAAGATTACCATGTTTCTTAGCGTATGATATTTCTATTTTCATAATGGGTTTTCATAGAGGAAAATTAGATGTTGTGGTATGAAGGCATAAAGAGGGAAATGAAGTTCCAAATCAGCATCCTGAGATGGTTGGAATCGGAATTGAATATTTTTTTTAGTGATGGCTCATTTTACTCGGGTTATAAATTGATGTTATGTTTATAGATTAAATTTTTGATTATCATAAATGTCAAAAGGAGCATGAAGGTCATTTAAGGGTTGTCATGAAAACCATAAATGAAAAAAATATTGAATGGTAGATTCATAAAGTGTGAGTATTGGTTACACCAAATTTCATTCCTTGGTCACATTATTTCAAAAAATGGCATAACTGTTGATCCTTTTAAATTTTTTTTTTGAAGAATGGCCAAGACCAATAAATATAACCAAGATTCCTATATTTCATCATTTGGTAGGTTATTACCGGAGGTTTATTGAAATTTTTTGAAGTTATCTTGTTCAATGATTATGTTAACTCGGAAAGGTTGTAATTTCATCTGGACAATAGAGTGTGATGATTGTTTCCAGGAATTGAATAGATGATTGGGGAATTCTCTAGTTTTGGAACAAAATTCTAGAAATAGTGAATTTGTTATCTACAGCGATGCTTCATTTGAAAGGACATTGTTGTTTCCTCATGCAGAATGATCAGGTAATTTATAATGCATCACGTCAGTTGAAACCTCATGAGTTAAATTACCCTACATAAGATTTGGAATTAGTTTCTATTGTTTTTTCTTTTAAAATTTGGAGGCATCATTTGTATGGAGTAAAATGTGAAATATATACTGACCACAAAATTTGGAATTATATATTCACTCAGAATTAATTGGACACGAAACCGAGGAGATGGTTGGAATTAATAAAGGATTATTATTGCACATTACATTACCATCCAGAAAAAACAAATAAAGTGGCTGGTGATTTGAGTCAAAAAATTAATGCTACATTAACCATGTTACTTTTGGAACAAGATCCCTAGATTAAATATTTCATGAACTTTGGCATAGAAGATGTTGGTGTAGTAAATTCTTCTATTTTGATTCAGGTTTCAGTGAAATCATCTCTATCTTATAAAATTAAGCAAGTGTTGTACGATGATTGTGAGTTGTAGAAAAGGTAGAGTAGGTTTACAAGGGTATGTAGGCGGATTTTAACATTGATAATGATTATGTTTTGAGGTTTGGGAAAATATTATGTTTTCCTTGGGATTAAAAGTTGATGAATGATTTGTTATGTGAAGCTCATAGTTCTCCATTTTACGTTCATCCCAGAAGTACCATGATGTACATATATCTTCATAAGTATTACAGGTGGGATGGAATGAAAATAGATATTGATGATTTTTTTGTAAATATTTTGACTTTCCAGTAGGTTAAAGTAGAGTGGTGGTTACCAACCGGGATGCTTCAGTCCTTCCCGGTTCTAAAGTGGAAATGGAAAATTATATCCATGGACTTTTTTGTGGGTTTACTAAATAAATCTCGAGGTAATAATGCAATCTGGGTTATTGTTGATGGATCGAATAATTTTTCTCATTTCCTTCCTACTCGAGATACTTTGTCTCCAGATCAACTTTCTCCATTGTATGTTAATGATATAGTCAGGTTGCATGGAGTTCCCCTCTCCGTTGTATCTAATCGTGATCCCAGGTTTACTTTTAACTTTTGGAAAGGACTTCAGAAGTCGTTGGGTACTAAATTAAATTTTAGTACATCTTTTAATCTGCAGTCAGATGGGCAGTCAGAACGAAAAATTTAGATCATGGTGGATATTCTACATGCTTGTTCACTTGATTACCAGGGGAATTGGGACCAACATCTTTCATTGGTTGAATTTTCATATAATAATAGTTTTCATTCCAGTATACAGATGGCTCCATTTGTGGCATTATATGGAAAGCTTTGTCGAACTCTATCTTTTTGGGATAATGTAGGTGAATCGATGTTAATGTGTGTAACACCCCATGATTATACGGTATGTTTCCCTTTAAATAATTCGATAGCGTGTGTTTTACGCAACATCAAGTTCTAACACACACCACAACCGATCAAACTAGCCGTTATGAATAGTAAAACCTACTTTTTAAAATTTTAGAAATTTTATCTCTCAAAATGGACTTCATTTTTTGGATTCGTAGTATTGAATTTAGTCTAAGTTGAAATTTTGGTACTTTTCGGATAACTTTAATATTTTGATGAATTGTGAAAATTACTAAATTTAAATTAAAAACAAATTTTTTAATAACAGTAATTAATAGTAATAAATTATGAATATTAGTGGTTTTAAAGTATATTTAGAATATCTTTTTACCATTTAATACAATATTGGTCATTGGACATAATTTCACAATTAAACCGGACATAAACAAGTACCAATCTTTTGATAGTTATTATATCTTAATAACACGCTTTTTGTTTTGACAGCGGGAATTAATTTTAAATTAATTTCATCCAATTCTGTGTTTTTAATTTGGAAAAAGTGATTCCTTATTTGGAATCAGGATGTCCAAATTGTGTAAATAAGTAACTTTATTTTTATACATTTTGAATAATTACTTCGGTAAATATTTTATTTACCACGGTTAAAGGGTAAATCCGGTAAATAAGGGTTAACAAATAATATTATAATAACACCAAATTACCCTACAACGTGTCCTAACATTATTGGTGGATACATGTCCGACCATGGGAATCTTTGAATCAATTTTGGGACCCCATGGTGCCACTTCTAGGTGATAGGGACACATTATTTTAATTAAGTTAAAATAAATACAAAAATGACAAAAGCATATATCTTTTCGTAAAACAATTTTTACAAAGAGCTATATATATTGGATTTTAGACTATAAATATTCATTAGAGAGATAAAAATATTTAATACATAATTTTAATTTATTTATAATTTTTAGACATTGAATAGTATAATTTATTTAGGACACAATGATGATTCAGTAATTACTATAATAGTGAAAAATTAAAATAATTGATATTATAAATACCCAAATAAAAATAATTTGAGACTTTTCATGAATTAAACTAATTTTCTAGCTTAATATGATATGTTAGGAATTATTTAATTAACTTTTATTGAAGTAATAATTCTCTTATGATTTTTACCAAAATCAACAATTGAATAGTGTCAAAATTGACATAAAAGAGTTTTTTAAAAAAATATTATATTATTAATTGATATTAAATTCCTAAATATTTAATGTTCATCAAAGAGACTTATATAATGATAGGTGTATCATTTATGGACTATTTGGGGGTCTCTTGGATGTATATAGTAATATTATTACCCATATAATATAAAAATATAAAGAGACATTGTAAAAGTGAAACTAATTAACTAAGAGTTAATACATAATGATAAGGTTTGTATAATGACCCAAACCTGTATAAATCCTATTTTTTGAGTGTTTATCGACATATCCCCACCTTTAAATTTAAATAATCAACTTTTTATCCATTATAAATAGAATATTAATTTATTATAAAATAATATTTCTAACTTTTCCAAAGGTGCCCCTCACCCCTCTTATAAAAGGGAACTCCCACTTCTCATTAATTCACACCATCAAAGCCTTTTGGTTCGGTCAAACCCTGCCCAAATACTCTCTAAACTTCCCTCAATTCATCCTAGAGGCCTTCCATTAGTCAGAAATTCAACTTAAGGATCCCTTTTGATCAAATCAAAAGGAAGAACCCAAAGAAGAGGTAATGATTTCACCGCCCTTTTTCAAGTTCCTATCTTCTTCCACTTCTTCTTTATTTGTTATTCCCATTATAAAAAAATGAATCCAGTATATCCTGTATAATGTAATATTATTATAAATATGGTAAAACCATATTCAGTATTCTATCCATCCTTTGAATGAGATGTCATCATACGTGTGTACGTACAGCTTACCGTCTCCACGTCGTTGTGTAATTGTTATTCAATAAATTATTTTTTGGATGGGTATAATAATGATATTAGATTCATGTAAATAATAAATATAACATGATAATGATTCTTTATATATTATATAACATCCAATTATATATTATTTGAATATCAAAAGAATGATATTGTCGCTCGTACGTATGTACGGACTACCGTCTCCACGAATGCGATGAGATTAACTCTCCATCGTATCCATTCAAGTATAATTATCATTTTATGATTTAAAAATAATGTTTAAGGACTTGATATCATTATAAATATAAATAATATAAAACCTATCCATGAAAAACACGTCTTACGTAACAAAACATATAAAAAAAACGAGTAAGTTAACACCCGAAACAACGATAATACTAAGATATTATTAAAAAATTAATGTTAAAAGATCATATATGATATCATATTAATATATGTGATTCTTATATAATTTAATAACAATTATTTAACCATTATACAGGAGTTTAACCTACCCTAACCAAGGAAAAGTACAATCTAAGTGATTATTTCACAATCTCTTCATTATCCGAGATTGTTTATACGTAATAATATACGAGGATCTCTTTATCATCCACATCCATGATTCGTAAAAATGTATTTCAAAACATTTTTACTATTAACACGATTATGGGTTAAAGTCATTTATACCCTTGTTTGAATTTTTATAAGTGGTTTATAAAGGAATATTTCTGTCGTTTTCCAAAAAAGGTTCTTTTTAACGTTTTCGACAGAATTAAGGTAAGATTTTTTTAACTTATACGGCAGGTGCGGCTATTTTTTGTCGTTATAAAATCGTCGAATCTTCCCTTACATGCTTATATGAATATTTTCAAAGAAAATGTTTTATTTTATAAACATATTCCTTTTAAATGATTTCAAAATAGAAAGAGATATTTCTCTAAAAAGATTTTTGATTTCATCTATGTCAACATCCTTTGATGGATTTTACGCTTATTTGAAGTTGATTTATTATGATACCAAAATTCTATATTGTATTGAATGTTTTGTGATATGTTTGACTGTGGATGTGTTATTTTTATACCATTAATGGCATATGGATGAAGTATTTACATATCTTATGCTAGTTTTAATACGAATGTTTATGTTATGTTTAAACCTTTTCATAGGGTAATGTATTGGACTTAATATGTGACAGGTGGAGCCCGCTATATCTCCTCGATGCATCGGTAGGTCTCTTGAGACAAACTAGTGTCTTCGCACAAGGCCTTGACAAAATCTTATTTGTAGTCTTGGCACGAGGCCTTGGCTATGTGGTTATGATAGTCTGGCATTATTCATTCTATCATTATGAAAGTGGTTATTGATATTGCATGTGATTATTCGATTAGAAGAATATCCTTGGGAATAAGTAAATGGAATTATTTCATTTTATTTTTTCCATACTATATTGAAGTTCATGTTTAAAAGGCTTTTGTTTTAGTTATACATTTCCTTAAATGTTTATTCTTATTTATGAAAGTTTACGCTATATTGTTATCCTTACTATGAATTTGAGCTCACCCCTGTTCTATGTTTTATTTTTCCCAGGATTTAAAGAAGTAAATTATGAATGACCTACAGGGATAGTATGAGGGGATAAGAGTGTAGACTATGGAGACTTTGTTTTTGTAGTTTTCATTTTATGATGTAATGTAAAACATTATAAATATATCTAGTGTTTCCAAGGTTACTAAACTAATCGGTCTTCCGAGATTTGATCTTTTTTTTGATCATGCCAATGTTATTTAATAATGCACCGACTTTGGGTAACTGGGGTCGGGGCGTTAAAAGAAATACATCTCATACATGTTGTGGTGGCTTTGAGGAACTGTATGGATACTATATGGGTACTTTATGTGGAATGATATGATAATTTGATACACGAGGTTCTTGTTTTGATACGTCGCCTAGGTGTCTTCAGACTGTCTTACATTAAGAGAGAGATGGATTGTGACGTGTGAAGTTTGTGTAGAGTATGAAACTAGTGGGGAAGTGGTATTAGGGTACCCTTGATGATTTATTATATTATATGATCTCTTGTATGAGATTCATGGTGATATATATCCATGGCGAGGACATGAAATTTGTATAGCTACATTGGGGATGAGTTAGTTTCACTTGTTGTTCCCTGGGAATTAGAATTCATTATTTATCATTTACAAGACATGATATAGGGTGGATTCTAATGATTTTACTTTCATTCTCACCCCTTTTATATAAAAATCATTTTTACGTAAGCTGGAGTAGGTTGGTTATTGGTTTAAATATTACTGGCTTTCAGTTTTATAAAAGATATTTAGGCTTTAAGGTCACTGTAAAGTTTACTTTTTTTGTACTTTTAATTCTCCGTTAAATAGTTTTAGTACTTGATGAAATTACATGAATTAAAATTGGTTTTATTATATATATATATATAATTAGGATTTTATTAGTGTATATATATTATATATCTCTTTCGAGCTTTCTATTAAATTTTAATTTAACACTTTTGTATGTTTATTATACTCTCAGTACTAGTCTCAAACATGGGACACACTCGAGGGAATACTTTGGTGGTCAGCATCTCTCATCACTTATTTTTCTCCCCATAGGGGTACTCTTTGGGAGATGGGGTCATGAATAATTTATATTAGTGGTTTATCTTGACATATAGGATGGAGTTGGAGTTATAAATTGGTTCTCATTTAATTGATGGGTTGGAAAAAAATTGAAGAAAAGTTTAGTAAGTGATGTAAATAAAGGAGACCAGTTGAGACAGAGGTATTTAGGCCCCCATGTGATCTGATACAATGAATATTTTTTTTAGCCAACATATCAAGGAGATACTGTTTTTGAGGTAGAGTCATAGGAAATCATCTTTCATCATTCTTATTTGTGCCAATGTTTGTAATGGGTAGATCTTAATATAGTAATAAACGTAAAATAATAAAATTTATTAATAAATTTATTAATGTTAATTATTCCATATTTCACTTTTAGGAGTTTATCCATTTCTTCTTTTGTAGGTATGGATCGTGGTCAGTTCCCACATCATGTATGTAATGATGATTATTGGGGGGATGTTCTATTAGATAACCATCGAGTAGAGGTTTACGATGGAAACAATTTTAGGAGGACACTCTTTGATTTTTAGCTACTATGCCTGTAGAATTATTATGGATTTATTTCATACATAGTAATAGAAGACTGGTTAGAGTAAGTTGAGATAATCATTAATTTTATCTATTCTCTAAATGAGTACTGGGTTTCATTTGATTTTATGATTCATTGTGTATCTATAAAGAAGTGGTGAATCTTATTTCTTGGGGCTCACAAGGAGTCAAAATTGTGATTGCAGATGTTTTGATACCCATTTGTTGCATAGTTTCATTCTTTTACCCCAAAGGAAGACCATACCAGTGAGTTTATTACCCATTGATTGGGGAGTTCTAGTGAGAGGTAGTTTGGGATCCGTTTCATGACCATTATGGGATAAGATTCAGATCTATTTTCTGTTCATGAGGGCTTGTTGTGGAATTTTAAGGAAACTTTATACTAAGAGATAAAATGGAAGGTCACTATGTTTATATTGTTGATTTATCTGAGGGTGATGGTAAGAGAAGGTATTTGTGAGATGATTCTATCCAAAACGAAGACATTATAAGGGAGGATTTTTCAAGATTCCATATGAAGTGGTTATGTGGTAAGGGGTTCCATGTTGCTATTATAGAAGTGTTTTTGTTCATCTGAGGGAAATTTCCAACCCATGTTATCTCATTTAAAATGGGTTGGTGGTTCTTAGACCTATAATAATTGATCATAAATTTTATTTTATTTTGTAGGATGAGGTTATTAGAGGTTATAGTGTATGAACTTCTTGATATGTCAATGTAAACCAGGTGTTCTTCTTTAATTCCTCTCATGAGGTAGTTTCAGGAAATATCGTAGCAACAATGTGTTACAGTTTCAGATAATTAAATAGGATATGGGGTTGTAATAGGATATCCCATAGATACACATCATCTGGAGAGAATATATTGTAGTTGTGGAGGTTGTTTTATGTAGGGTTAAAGATGTTGTGGAGAAGGTTGTTTCCAAAATCATTCTTTATTGATTCCCACCCCAGGAGAGCCATAAATCATTTGAGTTAGCATTTTATTGTTTTATATATGGGAGAAATATTTTTTGGTATAGGAGCTATATAATCCATCACAACACTTAACCTTGTACATTAATTGGGACATTAGGTAGTGACGACTTCAATTCCATTCCATTTTACAACACTAGTTGGAGGTTAAGAAGATTTGTATGAATTAGGTAAAGATTGTGAGCTATTTCTAGGGTATCATTATTCTTTAGAAGACATCCTATGTTTGTAGATACATCTTTATGAAATCACACATTGTCTGTATTATCATTATTTAGTACATGGTGATGTGGATTTCATCAACAGACATGTTGTTTTATAAGTGGTTTATGGAGAGATATTACTGTTTGTTGGTGGGTGAGACCCTCAAATGGTTCAATGTTGTGTTATGTCCTTATCTTCCGAAATGACTGAGATGAGGATGATTTAATCATTGGTTAAGCCTAAGTTGTTTCCCATGGTTGTGGAAGAATAACCATATTTCTTTGTAGGGGAGATTATGGAAATTCTCCCTTGACAAGAGATTGAGGTTGGGATCATTCTATGATCAGGAATTCCACCTATCTCATTTTCTCTATATAAGATGGTTAATTCTGAGTTGTGAGGGATTTAAGTATAACTTTATGATTTTGAGTAGTGACGTTTTTTTGGATCAGTGTTTCACCTTAGGGAATAGTAGTTTTTTTTATGAAGAAGGATGACAGAAGATTTGAGAAAAATGGACATTATCATCTTAAGAACCATGTCAAAATGAAGAACCACTACCCCATGAAAACATTATGTACACCACATATGAGAAGAAGAATACAAAGAATCTATGTACTATGTTGAGAGATCTTCGTTATAATATGATGTTCTATAATTTTTGGAGTGTTTGTTTTAGGCTCCAGAAGTTTATTTCTTGGTCCATGTACTATCCTATAAAGGTGTAGTAGTGGATTCATCAAAGATAGAAGTAATTTTTTCTTGGGCATCCCCCAAGACTATTGTGATAATGAAGATGTCTATTGTGTCTTGTTTGATATTATAGTTTGTTCATAAATTATTTTTTACATGTTGAATCCTTTGATATACATAACTAAAATGGATCAATAATTATTGTTGGATGACCTATATTAGGTATCATTTGAGTACCTTGATGATAAGTTGGTTAATGCTCTTGTCATTTGATTTCTAGTTGAGGGATTTCAATTCAATGTTTTCTATAAGGATTCATATCTTGTATTGGTATGAAATATGATACATTAGAGATATGTTGTTTCTTAGGGGTGTAAATAGTTATGTCCCAATTAGTGAAATTATACCACTAATGATCTTGAGTTGTTATCTATTTTGTTTTCCTTGAACTTGAGGTCATATTACCTCATTGGTGACTAGTTTTTGGTTTTCACTGATCATAAGAGACTAATGTATATCTTCTCCCAACATAAATTTAACTTTAATTAGTGATAGTTGATTTAATTCATATATGGATACAATTTAGATATTTAATATATGTTACTAATGGTGAATATTATAACTAATGCATTGATTAAGAAATCTTGTAGTGATCCTTCAAGTGAATCGGGAGATTTATCAAGAGTGATGGAATAATACCTTGCTATGAATCTTTATAAGGGAGGGTATTGTGATCGAGTTTTCCTTTCTAGATAATAGTACAATCAACCTTGGTATATGAGGTGGATGAATCCTAGTTGGGTGGTTCTGAGGTAGAGGTCTAAAAAGAGAATGTTTTTTCACGATGCCCTGGACTGATGGTCTAAGGATAGGAAACATAGGGTGTTTTTCAAGGGGGGATTTTAATCCATTGGGAAATGAAGAAGGTGTTTTTCATGAGTTCTATAGATCACACTTGGATGTAGATTATAGAATGATAATGATATATCAAGTTGTGAGAGGTTAGTTTTAGTATCTTAGGTTGAAGCATGTGGTTTAAGAGTTTGTGTCTCGAGGTTTGGTTTTCTAGAAGGTGTAGGACGATCATCTTGTTCCCAGTGGTTTTCTCTAGATATTATATGTTCCCTATTGGAAGTGGGATGAAATCATGACAGATTTCATCACAAGTTTACGTTGATATTTGGGAGGCTTTGATTTTTTATCGGTGATTTTGTGTCATTTTAAAAAATCATCCCATACCATATCAGTTATGGAGTCATGTTCACTAGAGGTTTTGTTGAGATAGTATCTGAAGGAGGTGTTGAGACTCCCTGGAGTCTAATGTAAGATCATAAATGAAGGTGTTCCCAATTTCACATACAGGGTGTGGAGATGTATCTAATATTATTTTTCCTATCATTTATAAATTAGAACATCTTTTCATCAATAAAAGGACAGTTAGAATGACCAGACCATCTTGAATCTCAATGACATGTTGCACTCTAGTGTCCTTGATTTCAATGGTACATGTATAAGGAACATGCCTTTAGTATAGTTTTCATAAAAAATTAATTTTCAGACCACTCTGAGTGTAACACCCCGACCCCAAAAGCCCAGAGTCAGTGCATTATTACGTATCATTTGCATTATCACAAAAGATCATGTCTCAAAAGACTGATTAGTTTAGTAGTCTTGGAAGTACTAGATACATTCATAAGGTTTACATTACATGATAATGTGAAAAACTATAACATCATAGTCTCTACAGTCCACACTCTAATCCCTGAATACTATCCATGTAGGTCAGTCATAAACTACTTCTTCACATCCTGGTAAAAATAAAACATAGAAAGGGGTGAGCTCAGATGCTCAGTAAGAATATCAATATAGCAGAATAATTTACAAATAAGCATAAACATTTATGGAAATGTATAACTAAAAAAAAGCCTTTTAAACTTCAACTTTAACAAAATATGGAAAAAATTAAATGATGTAATTCCATTTACATATTCACATGAATATTCTACTAGTTAGATAACAACATGAAATATCAATAACCACTTTTGTAATGACGAAATGCATAATGCCAGACTATCATAACCACATAGCCAAGGCCTCGTTCCATGACTACAAATAAAATTTTTTCAAGTCCTCGTGCCAAGACACTAGTTTGTCTTATGATACCTACCGATGCATTGAGGAGCTATAGTGGGTTCCACCTGTCACTTACTAAGTCCAATGCATTCCTAATATTAAAATTTTGAAACCTAACGTAAACATTCGTATTGAAACAAGCATATGAAATGTCAATAATTTATCCACATACCATGAATGGTATAAAAATAACACATCCACAGTCAAACATAACTCATTCAATACAATATGAAAGATTGTATTGTAACAGATTAACCACAATCAAGAATAATGAAGGATATTTTCAGGGATGAAAATAATCATAAAAACTATTTGAGAGAAATATCTCCCTTTTTGTTGAAAACATTTAAAACTCACACTATTTGTGAAGATGTCATTTGAAAATAGATTTTTAAATCAAAGTTTCCCATACAACTTTCAAACTTGTAAAAGGAATTTTAATTTTAAAACATTAATGTCCATATAAATAAATCCTTAAAAATATTTTTAAAACATCGATATTAATGATAATGATTTTGAATAATAAATCATTAAAACATTTAAAATGATATTTTACTTAGTGTTCCAAATCAAAAGAGAGAATCTTGAATAAAAATAATTTAGGTAATCAATACATAATAATATCATGAGAATAAAGGGATTCATGATATAATATGTCAAAGTACATTATATACACCACATAAAAGTGATTTGGTGTATAACAGCATAGAAGTCCAGTGGAATGTAAATTGAGATGAATTCTCTTATAAAGACAGTATCCTTAGGTTAAGGATAAATCAATGACATAATAATGTGTGAAAAATATAAATACACTCAATATGATTGGATATTCAGTTTAAATCAATTAGAGGACATTCACACATATTCTTGTAAAAACAACACCAATGAATTGGATGCTTAACTAAAAAAATGGAGATTGAGTTAAAATTTACTCTTATCAAGTTCATATCGATGAGTTCAGAAAATTTCAATTGAGTGATTATGTGTATTCAAAAGTATATCCATAGAAAGGGGAGTGGAAATTATGACATAATCAAATGAGTAGTGATTACACAGATAATCTTGGACTAAAATAATCAATGATGTATGCGTAAAGCCGAATGAGTGGAATTTGAAATTTCAAATAACCTTATCGATTTGTAACTTACGAAACATACAAAAATGAAAGAGGGTTCATAAAATGATTATGTAAATATCCATAAATTAAATTATATAACACAATGAATATAATCATAGGTAGTACACACACCACATGCAATAAATATGTGGTGAACAATGAAAATCTCACGGAATTAAAAGTGAGATAAGAAACCCATTACTTTGTACTTTTTCCTTGGTTGACGGTAGGTTAAACTCATGTATAATGGTGAAATAATTGTTATTTAAATATAAAAAAAATCATTTACATTAATAATATATCATATATGATCTTTTAACCGTGATTTGATAATAATATCTAAGTATTATCATCGTTTCGTGTGTTAACAGATTCGTTTTCCTTTATATTATTTGTTATGAGAGCCATATTTGTTATGGATGGGATGTATAATATTTATATCCAGAATGATATCATGTCTCTAAAAATTATTTTTATTCATGAAATAAAATTTAGTCTTGAATGGATATGATGCGGAATGAATCTCATCGCGTTCATGGAGACGGTAATCCGTACGTACGCACGGGCAAAAATATCATTCTATATATATTAAAATAATATATAATTGGATGATATATCATATATAAATAATAATTATCATGTTATATTTATTATTTACAAGAATTATATATCATTTTTATACCCATCTAAATAATAATATATTGAATAACAATTACACCACAATGTGGAGACGGTAGGCCATACATACGCACATATGGTGACATGTCATTCAAGGGATGGATATAATAATGAATTTGTTTATTCCATAATTATAATAACATCACAGTATATAAAAAATACTAGATTTACTATTTTATAATTGAAATAACAAGGAAAGAATAAGTTGTATAAGAAAGGAACTTTAAAGAGGGTGGTGAAGACGTTACCTCTTCTTCAGGATCTTCCATTTGATTTGATAAAAAGGGCTCATTAAGTTGCCTTTATGATCAAACTAAGGCCTATAGGTTGAATTTAAGAATGTTGGGAAGATATTTGGGGAGTGTTTTTCTGAGAAAAAAGGCTCTGAAGGTGTGAATAATTGGTTAGAAGTGGTGTCCTTTTATAAGGGTGAGGATGGGCTCTTTAGGAAAAACATAAAGTATTATTTTATAATAAATTCATATTCGGTTTATAATGGCTCAAAAGTGGATTATTAAAATAATAAGGTGGGTATGGGAAGAAATCATTTCAACCAATAGATTATAGATTGGTTTGGCTCATTGTATTAACCTTATCTTTTAGTTTTAACTCTTTGTTAATTAGTTTGACACATACCATGTCACTTTGTATTTTTATATTATATAGTTAATAAACTTACTATATACCTCCATGAGACCCCCAAATGTTTCATTAATGATACAATTATCATTATACGGGTCCATTGGCCGATCCTTATATTTTTAAGAATTTAATATCAATTAATAATATAACATTTTTTAAAAAACTCTTTTATGTCAATTTTGACACAATTTGGTATTTGATTTCGTTGAAAATCATAACAGCATGATTACATATAAAAAGTTAATTAAATAAATCCTAACATGTCATATTAACCTATAAAATTCGTGTAATTCATTAAATGTCTGAAATTATATTTATTCTTGTATTTATAATATCAATTATTTTAATATTTCACTAATAAGTTAATTAATTTATCATCATTGTGTCATAAATAAATTAAATTATTTAATGCCTATAAATTATAAATAAAATACCATTATTTTTGAAATCATTTTATCTTTATAATGAATATTTATAGTTTAAAATATATCATATATAACCCAATGTAAAAAAATTTTTTCTAAAAGATATAGGCTTCTGTTATTTTTGTATTTACCTTTACTTAATTAATATAAACTGTCATTATCACTTACAAGAGGATTAATGGGATCCAAAAATCGACCCAAAGATGCCCATGGTCGGACATGTATCATTAAATAGGTTTAGGACATGTTTTAGGGTAAATTAATATTATTATAATATTATTTTTTACCCTTACATACCGGATTTACCCTTTAAGCATGGTAAATAAAATATTTACCGAAATAATTATTCAAAATGTCTAAAAACAAGAGTTAACTATTTACACAATCTGGAAATCCTAATTCCAAATATGGATTCCATTATTCCAAATTCAAAACACAGATGTGGCAGAAATTAATTTAAAATTAATTCCCGCTATCAAAACAAAAAGCGTGTTTTTAAGAAATAATAACTATCAAAAGATTAAAACTTGTTTATGACTGGTTTAAATGTAAAATTACATCTAATGATAAAAATTATATTAAATGGTAAAAATATATTCTAAATATACTTTAAAACTACTCAAAATCGTTATTTATCAATATTAATTATTTTAATTAAAAATGTTTTTTTAATTAAAATTTAGTAATTTTCACTATTCATCAAAATATGAAAGTTATCCAAAATGTACCAAAATATCACCCTAATCTTATTTCAATATTCCAAATCCAAAAATGAAGTCCATTATTAATGATAAAATTTATAAAATTTCAAAAGGTCGATATTACTATTCATAACGGCTAGTTTTATTAGTTATGGTGTGTTTTAGATCTTGAAGTTGCGTTTGACACACGCTGATGTATTATTCAGTGTGAAGCGTGCCCTAGAAGATTTTGGTGTTACATTATCTCATCCTTTCATAAATTGAATCCTCGAAATTTTTAAAATTGGGCTTGGGAGTATAATGGAATGTCCCACATCAGAAATAGAGTCAATAAAACTATCACTTTAAAAGAAAGAAAGAGAAGTACAAAGGTCACCTGAGATGACCTATACTAGGATTCCATGTAGAAAAACATGGACATGAATGATAAACTATGTGTCAAGTTCTGATGGAGAGGGATAGAAAACATGATCAGGAGAAAGTTAACAATAAGAAAAACACAAACATGTGATGGGACAAACGGTCATTAGATTCCCAGTGGGAAAAGTAAACGGACAACAATTTTATTATTATTATTTTAACTTAAATTACATAATGATAAGGAATTCATTTCTGATATTGACTAACAACATAAAGAGATATACTTAATTTTTAAGTATAGTTTCATTCTTTAATAAATTTCTACTACTAACTCATATTTAAACGATGAGTATTTCAGAAGACTTGGTCACACTATATGAGCTACAATAAAATTCTTATAGATTCACATGATCCACGAAGAATAAACTATATATTTACCTTGACTTTAGAGATTAATCAAAACCAAAATGGTAATTATTAGATCTGATGATCCCCCAAAATGTTATTTCATTAGATAAAGAAACACGAATCCTTATTTCTAAAATTAAACCAACAATACCCCAAAGTTAAATAAATAGAATTCAATAAATAATTGTCCTTAAAATCCTTTAATAAAATCCAAAATAACATTGAAACTCAAAACATAGAAGTATTTGGTTATGTAGTCGTCCACGTTAAATTGTATCTCCAAATGACATCAACTACTCTTAAATTTACATACATAAAAGTAATTAACCAAATCACATATTCTCTATTATAGGTTAATCATTTCCATAAATAAACCAAATCACTATAAATCCATAATAAAAACATAGATAAAAATCTACCATTACTCCTCAAATTAAATCCCATAGTATTTTATTTTCCTTTGGCATATAGTGTTCCCAACATAGTGAACATCTTACAAAATAACTTTTATCACTTAATCACCAAATCATTTTCTAATTCTAAGGTTATTAATTTGATAAGATCCAAAATAAACTTATTATTTATCAATAAAATCATTATACTAATAATAATAAGTCACAGTAACCAGGGACTTCATGTAGTCCAGTGGTAGGCAATAAATCCCAATCGCACTTTGGTTGAGGGTTCGATTCCCACAGCTTTGTCCGACACGCCGGGAGGTCACACGGTCGGCGTGTTGTCATTTTTCAAAAACTATATTTTATAATATTACCAAAATAAGATAAATTCCACGTAATAACAATAACATAATTTAACCACAAATGTTATCACATACCTTGCATTTTCATCCCAAAATATAATTACTTGTAATTTCCTCAAACCCAAAGATCATATAAAACAAAATGGTTATTTATAACTATATACACAAGAAAAAAGATAATTTTTCCTCAAATATCATTCTCACATGGAAAACTGCGGGGCTACAAATACAAGAGAAAATTATTCCAAAGTAATCCCATCAACAAGGAGCACTAATACATTAAACATTTCTCCAACCATTTATTTCAACATAACTTCTTCGTTGACCAAGAAAATATCCAATAGAATAGGGCATTAACTCGGGTAATGTCCATGTCCTCTACATTTACAGAAAATGATTGTAAATGGATTTTTGGGACCATTTTTATTTTCTTCCATAGTAATCTTCAATTTTTCTTAGCAATTATTCACTTTATGTCCTTCTTTCCAGCACTTAAAGCATTTCTTTGTTCCATTGAGACACTTTCCTCAGTGTCCCCTTCCACATTTCCTACATGAAGTAAATTTAGGATTCTTTTCTCAATGGTCTAAACTACTGGAGCTCTTATCATTCAACACCATTCTCTTCTTTGTTGAGTCTGGGAGTTGGTAAATATATATGTTCTTGGTCATATTTTGGGAAAACTGATTTTTCATGAACACGATATCTTTTACGGCTATCAACAGTCCATTTTTTTGCTCATTTCCACCATCGTTCCCACCTTTTAAATCATTCTCAAAGGTACTAGGACTTACTTGGAATCCAGCCATTGACTAAAACCAAAAAACATTGTTTGAGTAACAGTAGCCATAAAATCATTTAGATAATATCATGACACCATATTTTCAATTTTAAATACCTTTTGATTAACCAAGGTCGTTTATTCTCATATTATATTAAAATACATCAAATTGGATTGTAAATAAAATTTATATTATCATAAGTATATACCCCGAGAGTGTCGTAACCGAGAGTGCAGAAAGTCCCATTGTCGTGCACCTTTTCCCATTCGAGTCTCACTCAAAGCGGTGTTTTCGGGTTTTACCCCAAGGTACATCTGTGACAGAGCCGCCCTTACCTACTCATATCCAGACAGGGATGTATTTCATTGGAAACTAACAAAATCTATACAATACCAAAATTCTAGGAAGTTCTTCTATACTAATCCTCAAAATCTATCTTAGGACAATGTGATCTAATCAGAGTTTATTAAAATCTAGTTTTGGAGGTTTGTACTATACTTCCTCTAATACCAACTATAACACCCCGACCCCAGAAGCCCAGAGTCGGTGCATTATTACGTATCATTGGCATGATCACAAAATATCATGTCTCGAATGACCGGTTATATTAGTAGACTTGGAAGTACTAGATACATTCATAAGGTTTACATTAGATGATAAAGTGAAAAACTAAAACAATATAGTCTCTATAGTCCACACTCTTATCCCTTTAGACTATCCCTGCAGGTCACCCATAAACTACTTGTTCACATCCTGGTAAAAATAAAACATAGAAAGGGGTGAGCTCTGATGGTCAGTAAAGATAACAATATAGAGGAAAAAATTATAAAAAAGCCTAAACATTTAAGGAAATGTATAACTAAAACAAAAGCCTTCTGAACATGAAATTCAACACAATATGGAAATAATAAAATGAAGTAATTCCATTTACTTATTCACATGGATATTCTCCTAGTCGAATAATCACATTCAATATAAATAACCACTTTCATAATGATGGAATTCATAATGCAAGACTATCATAACCACGTAGCCAAGGCCTTGTGCCAAGACTACAAATAAGATTTTTTCAAGGCCTCGTGCCAAGACAGTATTTTGTCTCATGACACATTCCGATGCATCGAGGAGCTATATCGGGCTCCACCCGTCACTTACTAAGTCCAATGCATTCCACATATGAAAATTTTGAAACATAACATAATAATTCTTATTGAAACTAGCATACGAAATGTCAATACTTTATCCACATACCATGAATGGTATAAAATTAACACATCCACAATCAAACATAACTCATTAAATACAATATGGAAGATTGTATTGTAATATATTAAACACAATTTAGAATAATGAAGGATATTGACATAGATGAAAAAAATCATCAAAACTATTTGAGCGAAATATCTCATGTTTTCTTGAAAACATTTAAAAGTAACACTATTTGTGAAGAAGTCATTTGAAAATAGATTTTTGAATCAAAGTGTCCCATACCACTTTGAAACTTTTAAATGGAATTTTAATTTTAAAACATTAATGTCCATATAAATAAATCCTTAAAAATATTTTTAAAACATCGACATTAATGATAATTATTTTGAATAATAAGTCATTAAAACATTTATAATGATATTTTACATAGAGTTCCTAACCAAAAGAGAGAAACTTGAATAAAAATAAATGAGGTAATCAATACTTAATAATATCATGAGAATAAAGGGATGCATGATATACTATGTCCAAGTAAATTATATACACCACATAAAAGTGATTTGGTGAATAACATCAAATAAGTCTCAATGGAATGTAAATTTAGACGAATTCTTTCACAAAGACAATATCCTTAAGTTAAGGATAAATCAATGACATAATAATGTGTGACAAATATAAATACACTCAATATGATTGGATATTCTGTGTAAATCAATTTTATGACATCCACACATATTCTTTTAAAAACAACACCAATGAATTGGATACTTAACTCAACAAATGGAGATTGAGTTAAAATTTACTCTTATCAAGTTCATATCGATGACTTGAGAAATTATAAATTGGGTGATTATGTGTATTCAAAAGTATATCCACATAAAGGGTTGTTGAAATCATGACATAAGAAAATGAGTAGTGATTCAACACATAATCTTATAGTACAATAAACAATGATGTATACGTAAAGCCGAATGAGTGGAAATTGAAATTTCAAATACCCTTATCGATTTGGTAACTTATGAAACATACACACATGAAATAAGGATAATACAATGATGATTTAAATATCCATATATTAAATTATATAATAGAATGAATACAATCATGGAAGTACACACACCACATGCAACAAATAAGTGTTGAACAATGGAAATCTCACAGAAATAAAAGTGAGATAAGAAACCCCTTACATTGTACTTTTTCCTTGGTTGATGATAGGTTAAACTCCTGTATAATGGTGAAATAATTGTTATTTAATTATAAAAAAAATAATTTACATTAATATTATATCATATATTATCTTTTAACATTTATTTGTTAATAATATCTAAGCATTATCGTTGTTTCGGGTGTTAACGGATACGTTTTCCATTATATTATTTGTTATGAGAGCCGTATTTGTTATGGATTGGATATAAATTATTCATATCCAGAATGATACCATGTCTCTAAAAATTATTTTTTTCATCAAATGAAATTTAGTCTTGAATGAATATGATGGGGAATGAATCTCATCGCGTTCGTGGAGACAGTAATCCGTACGTACTCACGAGCGACAATATGATTTTTTTTGATATTAAAATAATTTATAATTGGATGATATATCATATAGAAAGAATCATTATCATGTTATAATTATTATTTACATTATTTATGTATCATTATTATAACAATCTAAATAATAATATATTGAATAACAATTACACCACAACGTGGAGACGGTAGGTCGTATATACGCATCTATGGTGACATGTCATTCAATTGATGGATAAAAATAATGAATTTGTTTATTACATAATTATAATAACATCACATTATGTAGAATTTACTGGATTTAGTAATTTAGAATGGAAATAACACGGAATGAAGAAGTTAATAAAGAATGGAACATTAAATAGGATGGTGAAGATGATAACTCTTTTTTGGGTTCTTCCTTTTGATTTGACAAAAGGGATACTTAGGATGCAATTATGATCAAACTAAGGCCTCTAGGTTGATTTTAGGGAATTTTGGAGTATATTTGGGCTGATTTTGGCCATTCCAAAAGGCTTTGAAGGTGTGAAAAATTGGTTAGAAGTGGTGTCCTTTTATAAGGGGGGGAGGGGCTCTTTAGAAAAAACATAAATTATTATTTTATAATAAATTCATATTCGGTTTATAACGGCTCAAAAGTGGATTATTCAAATACTAAGATGAGTATGGGTGAAAATTATTTCAACCAATAGATTTTAGACAGGTTTGGGTCATTATATTAACCTTATCTTTTAGTTTTAACTCTTGGTTAATTAGTTTGACACTTATCATGTTACTTTGTATTTTTATATTATATAGTTAATAAACATACTATATACCTCCAAGGTATCACCAAGTGGTCCATAAATGATACTCCTACCATGATACTAGTCCTTTGGCTGAACCGTAGATTTTTAGGAAATTAATATCAATTAATAATATAATATATTTTTTAAAAACTCTTTTATGTCAATTTTGACATTATTTGGTATTTGATTATTGTGAAAATCATAAAAGCATGATAACTTTGAAAAAAGTTAATTAAATCAATAATAACATGTCATATTAACCTATAAAATTCGTTTAATTCATTAAAAGTCTCAAATTATATTTATTTGGGTATTTATAATATCCATTATTTTAATATTTCACTAATAAGATAATTACTGCATCATAATTGTGTCATAAATAAATTAAATTATTTAATGTCTAAAAATTATAAATAAAATACCATTATTTAGGAAACAATGTTAGATTTCTAATTAATATTTATTGTCGAAACTATAACATATATAACCCTATGTAAAAATTGTTTTTCTAAACGATATAGGCTTATGTCACTTTTGTATTTAATTTAACTTAATTAATATAAAGTGTCATTTTCAATTACAAGTGGATCCATGGGGTCCGAAAATCGACCGTAAGATGCCCATGGTCGGACATGTATTAAAAAATAGGTTTAGGACACGTTTTAGGGTATATTAATATTATTATAATATTATTTTTACCCTTATTTACTGGATTTTCCCTTTAACCATGATAAATAAAATATTTAGCGAAGTAATTATTCAAAATGTCTAAAAATAAGAGTTACCTATTTACATTATTTGGACACCCTGATTCCAAATATGGAATCCATTTTTTGAAATTCAAAACACAGAAGGGGCCTAAATTAATTTAAAATTAATTCCCGCTGTCATAACAAAAAAGTGTGTTTTTTAAAAAATAATAACTATCAAAAGATTGACAGTTGTTTATGTCCGGTTTAAATGTGAAATTACGTCTAATGACCAAAATTGTATTAAATTGAAAAACTATATTCTAAATATTCTTTAAGACCACTAAAAATCAAAATTTATCACTATTAATTATTTCAATTAAAAATTTGTTTTTAATTAAAATTTTGTAATTTTCACTATTCATCAAAATATGAAAGTTATCCGAAAAGTACCAAAATTTCACCCTAAGCTAAATTCAATATTCCAAATCCAAAAATTAAGTCCATTTTGAAAGGTAAAATTTATTATTTTTTTAAAAGTGGGTATTAAAATTCATAATGGCTAGTTTTATTAGTTGTTGTGTGTTTTAGAACTAGAAGTTCCTTACAACACACGCTACTGTATTATTCATCGAGAAGCATACCGTGGAATCTTGGGGTGTTAAAATGAGCATGAAACCGATTAAATATTCTTACATATTACCTTCTAATTCTCTGTTATGCTATATTCAGGTCGGAGAGTCAGCAATTCTTAGGCCAAAACTTGTAAAATATACAACATAGATGGTTCAAGTGATTCAATAAAGGAAGAAAGCAATGTTGGATCATCAAAAATTCTATGATGATCATAAGAGTATACCTATAAAATTTTAAATTGTATAACATATGTTCTTGAAGGTGAATCCTCATCATGCATAGTGAAGGTTTGGTCGTGGGAGTAATCATTCTCCAAGATTTTGTGGGCCTTTCAAAGTGTTGGATCATATTTGAGTCATGGATTCTCAAGTTGCACATACCTCATAGATTATCTACATACATAATGACATTCAGATGTAATAGAAATATTGTTGAATTCATGATCACTCTCATGTTATCAATTTTGGTGAGGTCGATGTGGATGAAGATACACCCTCTGTGGAGAAGCCTATGATGATCTAAGACTACCAGGTGAAGGTATTGCATGGGATTGATATTCCCTTTATTATTATTATGTGGTGGTAGAGTGGAATGGTGGAGAGTACCTCGGAACTTGAGTCCTAGATACTCACTAATTTCCTTGAGCTATTTTATTTTCAGCTCTTCTGTTGTATGATTTAATGTTTTTTTGGATATTAGCCCGTTTGGGTTATGATATGGCTTATCCCTTTTTTTGTTAGAATCATTTTTCTAATTTGTACGGTAGACACCAAAATAATTACGTACATAGACATTACATTACATTTTTTGAATACTTAATACAAAAAAAAACAGACACCCAAAGACCTTATTAGTTTAGTGTCTTTGGAAACTCGGAACATAATCTTCTAATCATGGTGAAAGATCTTCAACATCTCTCACAAAGATCTTCCCCTTTAGTTATCGTACCTAAAACATTTATTAATATCCTGGGGAAAATGAAACAAAAAAAGGGTGAGCTCAAATTCTTAGTAAGGGTAATCATGGAGAACAAAAAACATCCATAAACATTTCAGTGTAAAAACAGGAACATAAAACATCAAAATCATGAGTAATGACATAAATCTTGGCAGTACATAAGGAATAGATCATAAAAGAACATTAATCATGATAAAATGGAATAGGAATAAAACATGTAATTGTGTAATAACATTATATACATTATATTATTCCAATATTATCCAAGGCTTTGCTTCCAAAACCATCATAGTGGACAAAGTCCATTACTGAACCGGGTTTACAAGTCGTTCAAGCCCTGTATTACTGAACCTTATTTTACTTGTCTTTCCATCCATGTATAACTCATGAGATATAAATCAATACCCAATGAATTGGAAGGATATATATGTCCCACCCATCTCATAATTAAATCATTCTTACGTGTGCCACAAAATAAACATAAATCATTCATCATAACCCAAAGAATAAAATGGGTTTCATAAACATCATACCATTATAACATAATCCATATAAAACAAATGAATATCATTTCATCATAAGAAAAATAAAACCAAGTAAGTAATAGAGACATTATACTTGAAACATAAACATATTAAATAATTTCATCATATATAGAAAATAGTTTTGATAAAACACTTGAAAATAATTTATGAGGAAAATATCATTTCATCTTAAAAATCATTTTATTTTCAAAAAATTCCATGAAAATATAAAATAAAAGGATTTTGTTGAAAATAATTATGAAATATTATATAGTAAGCTTCATGAAAATAAGGTTTTATGAAACCGTAAAATCCGTTCATGTTGTATAAGTTACAAAAACATTCTTCTCAATCTTTTGCTGGAAAAGTCAAAAAGTACCTCGAATGGTAATCAAAAGAATGATTCCTTCCATACCATGTGGTAAAAGGAAAATCATGGTAAAAATGACTTTATACATACATGAAAGAATAGTAAACATTTTATGAAAACATTATTTAGAAAACATGTACAAGGATGATAAACTTAATCCTAGTAACTACTTACGAATAAACAATCAAGGATAAGAAAGAGATTGGAATAAATATCCCTTACCTTAGTTCTTATATGCTTTGTACGTATCTGAACCTCCTACATAATTATTTAAATAATGTCATTGACTTATTCCAGAATCACAGTCATTGTTATGATATCATATATTTTCATATTCTTATCTTCTTATTAGTAATATTTCATTGTTAGTTGTTATTCGGGTGTCCGGTGCTTTATTTTCTTATTCGTGTTTTGTCAAATAAATTCTTATTCCTATTTTTAGGTTATAGATATATCAATTATAAAATTGTATTAGTATAATATATATCATATTTATTCATTCAATTCATTTATATAATAATTATTCAATGATGATCATGGCAAACAAGGCACATCACATCATGGAGACAGTAGGCCGTACGTACGAACACGAGATTATATCATTCCCATGATTTTAGAATTGTATTGAAGAGTATGGTTTATAAAATTTCAGAATCAATATAACTTTATAAATATCATAAATTTCTATTTATTTCATCATTATACCCATCCATGTATGTTGGTGATGAAAAAAAATATTACACCACGGCATGGAGACGGTAAGTCATGCGTACACATGCATGGTGATTTAATTTTTCATTAGATGGATAGAAGATAGAATATGGTTGATTCATATTCATCATAACATTTCAGTATACAAGTGACATGGGAGTTATTACTTAATAATTAAACAACTCATATAGAGTAAGTATGAGAAGAAATAAATTTGACTTAATTGGTAAAGGATATTACCTATTCTTTGACACGCCTCTTCTTAACCTCCAATTAGTGAACTAAAGTTGGTCTTGTAAAAAGCCCAGGACCTATAGTATGTTTCTAGTGAAGTGTAAATAGGAAATGGGCCAGGTTTTGACGAATTTGAAAGCTCAAAAATGGTGTGAAGTGGAGAAGGAGGAGGTTCCCTTTTATAAGGGAGGAGAGGGGCACTTTTTAAAAAATCCAAAATATTAATTTATAATAAACTCAAACCCCACATAAAAACCTCCAAAATGACACAACTAGAAATATGAGATGAGATAGGGTTGTAATCTCATCACCCAATAAAATTTATACATGTTGGGAATTCATTTTAAACGTTATCAATATGATTTATCCTTATTTAATCTATTTAATTTTATTTGTTGTAATAATAGTCTAAATTTTAAATTGTTATAAATACTTACTTGTGTGTAGTGAATTGTCAATTATTAAATACAATATGAAATATTCGACCATATATTTTACAATTTCTATTTTTAATTTTTTTTATTTTTAATCATATTAATATTATGTTATTTTTATAAAATATCAATATTTTCAATTTGTACTCTATTAATTTTTTTTTTAATTTAAGTGAAATCTACACAGAGGATATATTCGAAAAAATAATTAATAGATTCGTAAAATATCATATTCATCTAGAAATTTTTTTCATCACATTAATTGCAATGCCCCAAACATTTGAAGGGATGCTTCTCTTGATTACATTCTATTCACAACCTACAAATCACTATTTTCCATTGAAACAACACTAGGGTATTTAGGAGACAGTTAAAACCTAGCCATTAAACATAAATTTTCCACTTCTATGTTTTGAATTTCTAGAAAATTTCATCTAGAGTTGTGTTCAGTAAGTCATTTGGAGTATGATAGAACAAAGAAGATTTTTGGCGAATAGTAACATACCCTTATGAATAGTAACGTGAATAGTAATATGACCCTTATGTATAGAAAATAAATGATATTATTTTATTTTCTTAGGGTAATATGATAATGGGATCATAATTAATTTTTCAATGTCACATAAAACTAATTATACCCTTAGATTGTTATTTTTCAAATTAACTATGACTTTATATAAAAATTAAATAAATAATATTTAGGAAATTATTTATGATAAATGGAGTTCACTTTTGAATTCTACGCGTCGATAAATGGTAGGAGGAATTTTTGTTATTTTTCTGAAATTCATGAATTTTTTATGAATAGTGAAATACAGTAATATAGCGTATATTCAATTTATCAGTTAAATACACTAGTTATGACATCATAAGTGATGTAAGGCCACTTTACTCGAACTCAAATTATTTTATTACTATTAGGGGTCACATGAAACAATTCTATTGGTTGTCTTGAGGGAAATAATAAAATAATGAATTAAATATTCAAAATTTACTCTTCTCCTCCACATTAAAAACCCCTCACCACTCCCTCTTCTCTTCACTTCTCTAGGCCTTGAATCTCCTCAAATTTCTTCCCAAAAATCCCTCCAAGTCTCTTCCCCACGTCCTAGAGATTCTGGTCTCACCAAAAGACAAAAAAAAATCTTTTATGGAGGAACTCAATGAGAAGAGATCAAGAGGTAAACATCCTCTTTTATTTTCATTATTTTCGTTCAATTTATGTTATTCTATCCAATTCCCTTTGGCATGTGTTTGGATAATTCATTAAATATCCACCCTTACTGTCCATGTTATGTATGAATGATGAGATATTCCATTCCTCCTATCAAACTATTTTTATGATATTTTACGAGAAGTCGTTAGGCTGCTGAATTTTCGTGATAAATTTATCAAGTATTCTTTCATTTTAAGATTCCATTACTTTCTTATTCATCCCTAAACTCCCCTTAAACAGGAGGCATAGAAGCTCCATAATCTTGTATATTCTGGATTTTATCATGTGTATGGAAAATTACTCATCATTATTCATCTTTTCACCCACTTATTTATGGAATAAAAACATTGTCTGTGATGTGTCCAATTACCGACATCGTGGAAGATATAATTTCAATTTCCATTAATTATTTCTAGTATGACCATGAAACCAAATATATGGTTGAACCAGAACAAAATATATTTTTTTTTCTTGATTAATGTTCGGGAATCTATACACATTCATAATATGGAATAAAAATTCAAAACAAGTTTATTTAGCACAAAACTGCCAAGCCAAATTGAAGCAATTATCTTTAACTCATCAAATGAGTCCTCATCATGGTATATAACAAGAATCATTATAAGATCATTTATGTCCCTTTAATTTTAATAATAATTTATATTAATAATTATATATGTTTAACCATATTTAAAACCAACTTCCATTCAAGAATACATGTAAACAAAGCATGAAACCCTGTAAGAAAATGCTTCAAAATCAATAAAATTGAATCTCCTAAATCCATCAAAAAGGCCATTAATGAACATAATAAGGTTACACCATATATAGTAAATATAAAGGTGGTTCTGAGTATATGAATTAATAATCCTAATTTTTTTATTCATGTATTTATTAACAATTCAAGAACACCTTCAAGCATAATGTAAGGGATCATGTCTCTCACTTTTGTTCAAGAATATCACCATTGTTGGGACTAACATTGTATTCGGCACCTAATAATTATTATGTGGTGTACCTACTACCCATTTGAGGTCACTTTAGATTTGAAGTTATATTTCTATTAAATATCCATAATCTCATGTCATGGATGTGTTTATTGTCTAAACAGTATACCATTTCACATACGGTGTATATTTGTGATGTTATTGATAAATTTGTATTCTATACTCTATAAAGATATTGAAAAGGAATAATTATCTTCTATTGAACCAATTTATAATGAATGATTTGGATGTAGAGGTGGGTGGGGCCCACTACATCCATTTTATACATCGTTTGGTCCCATGAGACAAAACAATTTGGCGATAGACCCTTCGAGTTTGTTTCTAAAAATCAAACGGGTTTCTACCCACAGCAGTAAACTGTTTTTATATTATTATGGTTTAATGTTCTTGATAAATGAAGTCCAATTAATAAGAATTCACTTTATTCATTAATAGTTATTGTTATTATCCATGAGGTTTTCACTATGAAAAAACCTATGGATGCAGATTCATTCACAGTTTATAAATGGATTTAGTTTTTCATTCATTCACCATGACATATTTATTATAACAGATTGTCTATTACTCACTTATCATTTTATTCATGATTTCTCTATATTTAACCCTTACTGAGCATTTGAGCTCACCCCTTTCATTGTCTACCTTCAATAGGTGATGAAGAGGAGATCATCTATTAAGTTCATGTGGATGCAGTTTTTAGTTTTTATCATGTCTTGTATTTTGTAACCTTTTCCAATGTAATTTGAGTTTCATCTATGTATCTAGTTTCTTCAAGATTACTAAAACGATCGTTCCTTTGGTATTTCCATTCCTTACAACCATGCCAATATCACATGTAATGCACTGGCTCCAGCCTACAAGGGTCGTGATGTTACAGTTTGTATCAAAGGAAGTTTAGTAGGAAACATGGAATCTAGAGTTGGAAATTTATACTATGGAACAAAGACCTATGGTAGTAATTGAGGATAAATGTACAAGAATATCATGGAATTTTGGTATAGTATAGATTATGTGAATCCTTCTAGAAAATACATCCATGTCTGGATACGATCATATAGAGGTGGATTTGGCACAGAGGTACCTAGGAGTGAATGTTCTTAAAAGTGTTTCGGGCTTGACCCAGGGTATCCTGGTAAATGAAAATGGGACATGATGCTCTCTTGGATATGACACACCAGAGGGATTTGATTAGGATAATTCATATTTTCATTACAAGCTATTATGAAGGAGTTTAATGTAAATTTTACCTCAGACAAACCATGATTACAAGTTTAGCTATATATAGAATTTCAATCTATGTAAAGTTCATTTATATGTGAGATTTATAAACTAATCTACTGTATCACATTATTTAGAAATGGAGTCTAATGGAAGAAGGGGAATCAATGCTCGTGGGCAATGTAGTGGTCTCCCCACTGAGCAAGTCAACATGGTTAATGTCGAAGAAGATCAAATCATGACCATATTGGGACAACATACTCAAGTTGTAACAAATAACCATTCCACACCTGTGTTAGATCGTTTAATGCAGAAAAGCCCCCAATCATTTACTGGGACTACTAATCCACCGGTCGCTGAGCAATGGATCAAGTCCCTTGAAAATATTTTTGTGGCGTTAAGATGCAGTGAAAATAAAAAGGTAGTGATGAATGTATATTGTCTCAAGGGAGATACTGGTCAATGGTGGTCCCTGATTCAAAATACCATGACGTAAGAAGAAATAGAAGATGTGCAATGGAGGAAATTTAAGGAAATATTCTTCAAAAACTATTTCCCTCGTGAGAAACGAATTGAAATGAAGTGGAAATTCCTTGGCTTGAAACAAAGGGAAGAAGACATTATTGCTGAGTATTAGGCTACCTTCACAAGGCTGGCCAGGTATGTCGTAGATTACGTATGTGAATCGACATAAAAGATTGACCATTTCTTTAAAGGTCTTAATCCAAGTCCTCAAAGGGCACTGGATTCTCAATCATTTTCATCATATGACGGAATCTTATCAAGTTCCATAAAAAACAGAGAAGGAATTTGTTAGATAAATTATTCTCAAAGGAAGCCAAGATAAGAAAAGGTATTCTGATAACAACGGAAGAGGAGAAGAACTAATGAAGAGCAAGGGAATAAATAGTTTCCCATTATGCGATAATTGTGGAGTGAATCATATCGGGAAATGCTTGAAATGCATGTGAGTCTACTGTAACTATGGAGAAAAGGGTCATCGATCTGTTGAATGCAAGCGGAAGAAACAATTCAATGATGTTCAATGATACAATTATAGAGTGATGGGACACTATGAAAATGGCTATCCTAAGCGTCAAGGAAACATGCCTCAGAAAAATCCTAGAGAACAAGGGAGAGCCTATACGATTACAACCGCGGAGGTAGAAGTTACTACTGACGTGGTGGTAGGTAAATTAATTGTTTCCTCAAACTTAGATAACACATTATTTGATTCTGGATCATCACATTCAATTATATTATCTATGTTTTCCAAAAAATTAGATATGTCCAATTTTATTTAGTAAAGGATTTGTCAGTTAAAACTCCTAGGGGATGTATCATTGCAACAAAGTCATCTCAACTAGTCCCCCTCTGGTTACCAAAACGTGCTTTAGTTGCTAATTTTTTCAAAATACCAATGAATGAATTTGATATAATTCTTGGTATGAATTGGTTATCAAATTGTGATTCGAAGATTTATTGTAAGAAGGAGGAAGATACAATTTTTGAAAATGGGGTAGAATCCCTTGTATTTAGGGAAGAAACATTGACACCTGATTCTTATATAGAACAACCCCCATTAGCTCTACTGAATTCAATACATTGAAATAAAGATAAACCAATATTTATCGGAGAGGAAAGAAATCTTAAAATTGAAGATGTGCACATAGTGAAAGATTTCATTGATGCATTTCAAGAGGACTTACCTGGATATCCTCTAGAGAGGGAATTTGAGTTCTCCATTGATTTAATTCTAGGTGCAAGGCCTATATCAAAGAATCCCTATATAAAGGCCATTGTGCAATTAGTATAGCTAAACAAACAACTAGAGTAGTTGAATGAGAATGGATTTATTCTACCCAATGTCTCTCCATGGGGATCCCATTTCCTCTTTGTCAAGAAGAAAGATGGATCCATGAGGCTTTCCATTGATTATAGAGAAATCAATGCAATTACAATAAAGAATAAGTATCCTCTTCCCAGAATTGATGATTTATTTGATAAACGTCATGGAGATCAGAACTTTTCGAAGATTGATCTTCGATCCGGATATCATCATCTGCATGTGAGGAAGGAGGATATTCCTAAGACAACATTTCGAACCTGGTATGGCCATTACGAGTTTACAGTGATGCCTTTTGGACTGACTAATGTACCCTTCGTTTTCATAGATGTAATGAATAGAGTTTTCAAGGAATATCATGATAACATTGTTTTGGTGTTCATCAATGATATCCGGGTATACTAAAAATTCTATGAAGACCATGAGAATAACTTGCATATTATTCTGGAAACTCTTAGAAGAAATGAATTATATTAGAAGTTTAGCATGTGTGAATTGTGGATTCAACCAGTTTATTTTCTAGGACATATTGTCTCTATGGATGGAATCCTTGTTGATCCTACACAGAAAAAGGAAGTACACAATTGGCCCACGCCAACTAACATAATTGAGGTACGTAGTTTTATTGTCTTAGCAGGTTATTATCGGTTTTTTCTATAGAACATTTCTCGACTGGATAATCCGCTAACCAAGTTCACGTATAGAAGAGTTAATTTTGTATGGAAAATGGAATGTATATAATTCATCGAATAAATGAAAAGGATATTGGTCAATGCTCTAATTTTGACTCTTCCATATGGAAGTGGTGGGTTTTTAATATACATCGATGCATCAAAGAATGGGTTGGGTTGAATCCTTATGCAAAATGATAAAGTTTTTTCTTATGAATCAATACAGTTGAAGACTCATGAGAGAAATTATCCAACTCATGACCTTGAGTTAGCAGTTGTAATATTTACTCTGAAAATCCGGAGGCATTATCTCTATGGGGAGAGATGTGAATTTTATACAGACCACAAGAGTTTGAAATGCCTTTTTCACACAAAAATATCTCATCATGAGGAAAAGGATATGGCTTGAGTTACTCAAATATTATGATTCATCAACACACAACCACCCTGGAAAGGAGAATAAGGTGGAAGATGTATTAAGCAGAACAGATCATGGACTTCTGACTCAAATGAGGATTGAAAGAGATTCTATTTTTTTGGATCTACTAAAGATGTATATGGGAATTGTTAAGGAAAGAGAAACAAATTTCGTATTTCAAATGATTTCTTAACCATCATTAATAGAGAAAATAAAAACACTCAATCCGATGATCAGAATACATACAAGTAAATAAATGCTGTCAAGGATGGGAGACTGGATGACTTTGTGTATGAAGAAGAAGTAGTGAAATATGGAAAGAGGATATGGATTCCAGCAGTACCTGTGCTAAAAAGGCAACTATTAGATGATGCACATATCTCAAATTTCTCTATACACCTGGGTAGCACCAAGATGTATATAGATCTGAAGGAATATTTTTGGTGGGTTATTATGAAGCGGGAAATTGCTGACTATGTGTCAAGGTGTCTGGTTTGTCAACAAGTGATGGAAGAGAGACAACGTCCCAAAGGAGTGATGAAACCTCTAACTATTCTAATGTGGAAGTGGGATCACATTACGATGGATTTTTTCACCGGACCTCTGAGGACACCAAGAAGGAACGATGCAATATGGGTAATTGGTGATCGTCTCACAAAATCAGCACATTTCCTTCTGATATGAGAGGATTTTTTCACTTGAGCACTGAGCAAGACTGTATATTAATGATGTTTTAAGACATCATAGCACACCTCCATCAATTGTGTCCGATCGAGATCCCCGGTTTACATCAAAATTATGGAACAGTCTTTAGAAGGCTTTGAATACTGATCATCATATGAGTACTGCATATCACCCCCAAACCGATAGATAGTTTGAAAGGAATATTCAAACACTAGAAAACATGACGAGGTCATGCTCTCTTGACTTCCATGGTATATGGGATCAATACTTTCCTTGGGTGGAATTTTCATACAGAAATAGTTTACATTATAGTATTTATATGGCACCATATTAAGCACTATATGGAAATATATTTTTAACTTCAATTTGTGTGGATGAAGTTGGTGAGAGGAAACTTATAGTCCCAGAACTTATTGAAGAAACCACGAAAAAGGTGAAAAAATACAATCCCATATTAAAGGTTCCAAAAGTAGGCAGAAGATCTATGCTGACAATCGATGAAAGGATTTGGAATTTCTAGTGGGAGATCATGTATTTATGAAAGTGTCTCCATGAAAGGGTATCTCAAGATTTAGTAAGAAAGGGAAACTGAGCCCCTGGTATATCACACCATTAGAAATTCTCGAAACAATCGAAGCTGTAGCTTTCCGTCTATCAATGCCGAAAAATCTCCCTAAAGTTCATGTTGTATTCCATGTTTCATTGTTAAAGAAATACATTCCAGAACCAACGCATGTACTCACATATGTAGAAATTGAACTGGAACCGAATCTGTCATATTTTGAAGAGTTTACCAACATTATTGATACAAGGGAACAAGTATTGAGAAATTGGACAACTCATCTTGTTAAGGTTCTTTGGAGAAACCATAACATGGAGGAAGAAACATGGGAACCTGGAGATATTATGAAGAAGAAACACCCCCATATTTTTGGTGGTCTTTTACATGAATTTTAAAGGACGAAATTTCCGAAGGAGGGGAAAATGTATTGCCCCAAAAATTTTATGGTATGGTTCTCTTGATTACATTATATTCACAACCTATTAATAACTATTTTCCTTTGAATCAACACTAGGTTATTTAGGATATAGTTAAAACCTATCCATTAAACATAAAATTTACACTTCTATGATTTGAATTTCGAGAAATGGTCATCTAGAGTTGTGTTCAGTAAGTCTTTTGGAGTTTGATAGAACAAACTTGATTATTCGTGAATTGTAACATACCATTATGAATAGTGATGTGAATATTAATTTGACACGTATGAATAATAAATAAATGATATTATTTTACTTTCTTAGGGTAATATTGTAGTGGGATCATAATTAATTTTTCAATGTCACATAATACTATTTATACCCTAAGATTGTTATTTTTTGAATTAACTATAACTTTATATAAAAATTAAATTAATAATATATAGAAAATAATTTTCAAAAAATGGGGTTCACTTTTGAATTCTACACGTCGAAAAATGGTAGGGGTGAGTTTTTGGTATTTTTATGAAATTTTTGAATTTTTGATGAATAGTGAAATACGGTAAAATACCGTATATTCAATTTATCAGTTAAATATACTATTTATGACATCATAAGAGATGTAAGGAGACTTTATTCAAACTAAAATGATCTTATTACTCTTAGGGGTCACATGAAACAATACTATTGGTTGTCTTGTGGGAAATAATAAAATAATGAATTAAATATTCATAATTTACTCCTCTCCTCCACTATAAAAACCCCTCACCACTCCCTCTTCTCTTGAATCCTCTAAGCCTTGAAGCTCCTTAAATTTCTTCCCAATAATCCTCCCAAGTATCTTACATACGTCCTAGAGCTTCTGGTCTCACCAAAAGACCAAAACCAAATCCCTTACGGGGGATCTCATGGAGAAGAGATCAAGAGGTACACATCCTCTTTTATTTTATTTCTTTTTCTTTAATTTTAGTTTATTCTCTTCCATTACCTTTGGCTTGTGATGGGATATTTCATTAAATATCCAACTTACTATCCATATTATGGATGAATGATTAGATATTCCATTCCTCTCATCAAACTATTTTTATGATATTTTAAGAGACGTCGTTTGGTTGCTGAATTTTCCTAAGAAATTTATCATGTTTTCTTTCATTTTAAGATTCCATTCATTTCTTCTTCTTCCCTCACCTACTCTTAAACAAGAGGTATGGAAGCTCAATATTCATGTATATTCTGTTTTCTTCATGTTTATGGGAAATTACTCATCATTATTCATCTCCTCTCCCACATATTTAAGGAATAAAAACATTGTCCGTGATGTGTCCAATTACCGACATCATGGATGATGTAATTTTAATTTCCATTAATTATTTCTAGTCTGTTCATGTAACCATATATATGTTTTAAACAGATCATAATATATGTATTTTATCTTGATTGATGTTCTGGAATCTTTACACGTTCATAATATTGAATAAAAATACAAAACACGTTTATTTAGAACAAAACTGGCAAGCCAAATTCAAGCGTTTATCTTTAACTCATCGAATGAGTAATCACCATGGTATATAACTTGATCATTATAAGAACATTTATATCTCTTTAATTTCACTAAAAATTTATATTAACAATTATGGATGTTTAACCATATTTCAATCCAATTTCCATTCAATAATACACGTAAACAATGCATGAAACCAAGTAAGAAAAAGCTTCCAAATCAATAAAATCGAATCTCTTAAATCAATCAAAAAGGATATTAATTAACATAATAAGGTTATACCATATCAATTAAATATAAATTAGGTTCTATAATTATGAACTAAAAATAATAATTTGTTTAATTAGGTCTTTAATAACATGTCAATAACACCTTCAAGCATAAGGTAAGGGATCCTCTCTCTCACTTTTGTTTAAGAATACCCCCTTTGTTGTGACTAACATTGTATTGTGCACCTAATAATACTTATGTGGAGAACCTACTTCCCATTTGAGATCACATTCCATTGGAAATTATATTTCTATTAAATATCCATAATCTCATGTCATGGATATGTTTATTGTCTAAACCTTATACAATTTCACATACGGTGTATATTAATGATGTTATTGATAAATCTATATTCTATACTCTATACAGATATTGAAAATGCATATTGATCTTTTATTGAATCAATGTATAAAGAATTATATTGATGTAGAGGTGGGTGGGGCCCATTAAAACCCCTTGATTCATCAAAAGGTATCATGAGACAAAACAGTTTGGTGATAGACCCTTCGAGTTTGTTTCCAAAAATCAGACGGGTTTCTACCCACAGCAGAAAACCGTTTTTACGGTATTATGGTTTCATGTCCCAGATACATTAAATATAATTAAAAATCATTCTCTTTATTCATTATCAGTTATTGTTATTATCCATGACGTTTTCACTATGAAAAAACCTATGGATGCAGATTCATTCTGATATTATAAATGGCTTTATATTTTCGTTCATTCACCATGCCATATTTATTATGTCACATTGGATATGATTCACTTATCATTTTATTCATGATTACTCTATATTTAAGACTTACTAATAATTTGAGCTCAACCCTTTCATTGTCTACCTTTAGCAGGTGATGAAGAGGTGATCATCTATTATGTTCCTATGGATGCCGTTTTTAGTTTTTGTCATGTCCTGTATTTTGTAACTTTTTCCAATGTAATTTGAGTTACATCTATGTATCTAGTTTCTTCAACACTACAAAATGATCATTTCTTTGGGATTTTAAATTCTTCCAACCATTACTATATCACAAGTAATGCACCGGCTCCAGCCTAGTGGGGTCTGGGTGTTATATTAATTAGTGCATATAATATTTATTTTAATATTTTAATACCATTTATTAGATATTTCACTGAATAAAATAATTACTACAATAGTTTTGTATAATTATTTAATATATTTATTTTATGCATAAAAATTAAACATAAAATAATATGATTCAGGTAAATCTAATAGATTCCATAATAATATATTTAGACGAATTTATGTTCTAAAACACCCAACTTCAAAAATGAAATGATTATTAAATTATGAAGGTGAAAACATTGACATGATTTAAGATAATATATTATAATTTTAATAATCTGTTTTATAATGCTCCAAATGGTCTACAAGTCTCCAATTAGATTCTTATGGTGTAGATATAATCGACCAATATGTTTTGGTCATGTTTTTGGGCCTTTTATGGGAAATATTATTTGAATAAAAACTATATTATTAATTTTTCTCTAAATAAATAATTTATGCATCATTAATGTATAAGATATTAAGATAATTATATATTTCTCAAATATTAAAAATAAATTACCATGATAAATAAAAACAATTTATCTTTCATATGAGTATTTATAATCAAATTTATATTCTGTATAACCTTATATTAAAAATAAGTTAATTATTAATGTTTTAGTGAGACATATTTCACTTTCCTATAAATAAAATAAATTAAAGGTCTTAATCACTTAGAAGTGGGTTCCAATAGATACCATTTTGACCTAAGTATATTTTAGGACGAAATATAATCATCCAATTATATTAAGACAAGGGTTAGGTAAATTTTATAATATTATATTTACCCTTAAATACCTGATTTACCTTTAACTTTGGTAAATAAAATTTACCGTAGTTACTATTCATAATGCCCAAAAATAAAAAGTAGCCTATTAAAAAAAATTTGACCTACGGTTTCTAAATATGGAATCCATTTTTCCAAAATAAATACATAGAAGTTGCAGAAATTAATTTAAAATTAATCCCATTGTAGAAAAAATGTGTTTTTGTTTAAAACATTATAAAAGATTAAAATGATTTTACCTATGAATTCAATGTAAAATTAATTATAAGGACATAAATTACAATAAATGGTTAAAATATATTCAATTTATACTTTAAAACCCTAAAATATTGTAATTTAACCATATAAATTATCTCGATGAATAAAGTTGTTTTTAAGAATAATTTAGCATATTTTTACTATTCATCAAAATATGAACGTTATCAGGAAAATATTAAAACATTATCCAACATAAATTTTATTATCCTGATTCAAAAGAAGAAGTTTATTTTGTAAAATTGAACATATAAACTTGTCAGAAAATAGATTTACAATGGGTGCTCAATCAAAAGGCGGCAAAACTGCATGTTTTTAAAAATACAACCTTTTTACGAAAAATTGATTTTGTTCTCATACCATGTTCTAGAAAATTTGTAAGTTGAATTATAGTGTTATAAAATATGCAGTTAATACTATTCATAATGGCTAGTTCAAAATAATATTATAATAATATATCAATGTTTAGGTAAACTCGGTAAAGCGTACCACACAAGCTATCGAGGAAGGTCGCTCTTGCGTGTAACTCAAGCCATGTATGTGTTCAGTGTAGTGAAACATTCCTTTGGTGTCGCGTATAACATAATCAATTAAATATCATTTATTCTTTGAACAAAATCAATACTCAATGTAGCATAAAATAATTTCTACCAAACGAACTTAAAATTGTCTGTAACACGAGCCAAGAATAGTGTTATGTATACTGAAAGCTAATACAATGTTGAGTATAGTGCATGATTATCTTGTTGTAGCGCAAAACAGAAGATATCAAAGAAATTAAAAAGAATATATATCATAAAATGTTGGGGTGTTACATTCTACCCCCCTTAAAAGGAATTTTTCCCTCGAAATTCGCCGGGGTTATAAATGGTTTACTAATTGAAAGTTTATTTCATATAAACCCACATCATAAAAAGGAATACAATTTTTAAAAAAAAAAGTAAAGTAAGTAATGTAACGATTTCCGAGATTAACTCATCACTGGGTTTCCAAATTGGACAACATAAGTGAAAGCATGAATATGGAAGAGAAATCTAATCATCAAGTTCTAATTGAGAGTGGTAGAGAACATGGCTATGAGAAAGCCAATAATCACAAAGCCATAAATCTGTGATGATCTATGGTACCATCTGATTCATCAGATATGAGGGTACTAGGACAACATGTTTGGTTTTCAATATCATTTCACTAAAGTTGATGAAGTTTTTCATAAGGAGAAATACTTACATGATTTAAGTGTAATTTCATTGTTGGTCCTTCCATGAACAATTTCTACTTCATCTCTATTTAAAGAATTGAAGTTGAGTTTTTCGTTCTTGAATTGTTAGCAGATCACGTGATATAATGAGAGGTCATTCCATCTATCTCGACATAAAGGTTAGAACATGTTATCATATGTCCATCTATAGTGTGATAATAAATTAATCTTAAAAAATACAATAACTTATACTATCCATAAATGGATAACATTAAAATCCGTCAAAAAACTAAAAATATAAAAATTTTGAAGGAGGTGAACTAATTATACTTAACATTTTTCTCACATATCTCATATGGTAGTTCTTGATTTTCACATTCCATACATATTAATACCTTAATCATGTATTCTCTTGAAACATGAACTACTGTAGAACCTTATTGAAAACACATATGCGTTAAAAAGTTAACTCTTTCAACAAACCAAAATCACAAAAATTATATGTACTCAATCCATCATATAACTTTGTCCTTATATCAATCATGATCTCATTAAAACTATCAAAAATATTATTTTCTCCTTGTTCCTTCATTATGTGCATATCATCTAATTTTTAAAAATATTTCAATCACTTTTCATGGTTACTGTTACCATATCATTTATAATAACCACAATAAACTAATACATAGATATTCCAATATTCCACCATACTATTAATGAGATTTGAAAACAAAATTTTGGAATCCTGTTACATAAACACTTAATCATTCCACATCTACGTTTTCATAATCAACATCACCAATAGTGATCGCATGTGACTTCCCTTTTTAATTTTCATTAAGATGTCTTTTATGTCGATCATCATTAACCCTTGGATTAGGCCATTGGTTAGAATAATACCCCATTTCCTTGAACTTGTATCCTTAAAATGATGGTTCTGCGTTCTCTATAGTCTGTTCCCTATTCACATCATTTGCTACATTATTTCCATTACTTCGGAACTCAGCTACTCGATGACCTTCTTTTCCACACATAAAACATCTTCTAGTCCTTTTAAGACAATATCCAACATGATTATTTCCACACATTGAGCATAACAAATAATTTGTCTTCTTTTCACCAAATTTTATATATTTTTCCTCGAACTCAACCTTTCATTTATTGTCAAAACCATGATATTGATATGTAACACCAACTTTTAGTTCTACCTTGATAGTAAAACACACAATTTCTTCATTTATACTGTTTTTTATTAAAGCTAATGCCTTTCTAAGACTTGATTTTAAGCCAGAAAAGAATCGACCAACTTTACATTCAATTTGAATGATATACCCAGATACATACCTTGAAATCCATGTAAAATTTGTTTGTATATGCCAACAGATTCATCATCCTTTTTCTTAATCTCAAGGAACTCATTTTCCATCTTTAGTATAAGAATACGAGGAAAGTGCTTATTGAAAAATAAGTTCTTGAACTCATCCCATTCCATGGATTCAATTTCATCTTGAGGCATTGTATTCTTAATTAGAGTCCACCACTAGTATGCTTGACCTTCTAAATGGTAAATAGATAGAATTAATTTTTCATATTCTGAACAACGAAGTATGAAATGTATCTTTTCAATGGTACTGATTCATTGTTCAGGAATAAGTAGATCAGAATACCCACTAAAATAAGGTGGAAGTTGCCTCAATAAGGACTCAATAGAATATTTTTCCATTCTCTGCTCATTTGGAAGTCTAGAATTATTCATATCTTGTGTAAGATTATAAATAATATTTTCACACTATTTCCCATAAATTTTTCTTGTTCATAAGGACAATCATTTCATTTCCCATTGCATTGATCATTAACATGGTTCCTTCGGGTTCCATCCATTATCTAAAACCCAAAAATAATAGTATGAGTGGAAAAAATCATACTAGGAAAACGACATAATAAAGGTGGGGTACTTTTAATATCTAATATCTTAGTTTTAATCCTAGGTTGTTAATGAACATTATTATAATTCTAATATTGTAAACTATACATTATACTTAACCATACAAACATCCCTAGACATACCTTAAAAATATATCGAGGGATCTCACTAATGTTTTCGCATCCTAGTTTCCAAAGGTTAACTAATCCTTCACTCTAATACCAACTGTAGAGACCCAAATCTTGACGTACATATACATTACATTACTTTTGCGGAATACATAATACATAACAAAAAAAATTCCCAAAGACTGTATTAGTTTTGTGTCTTTGGAAACTCGGAACATAATCGTCTAATCATGTTCAAATATCTTCATCATATCCCTTAAAGATCTTACCGTTTTTTCACACCTAAAACAATTATTTATATCCTGGGGAAATGAAAACCTAAAAATGGTGAGCTCAAATTCTCAGTAAGTGTAATAATGGAGAACACAAAGCAAAACATAAACATTGTAATGTAAAAAAATTAACGTAAAAATAAAAATCATGAGTAAAGACAGAAATCATAGCCATATATAAGGTATAGATCATAAAGGAACATTAATCATGATAAAATTTCATGGGAATAAAACATATACTTGTGGAAAAACATTATGCACATGATATGATTTCCATAGTAGCCAAGGAATTGCTTCCAAGACCAATATAGAGGATGAATTCCATTATTGAACTGGGTTTACCAGCCGTTCCCGCCCTGTATTACTGAACAGGATTATACTAGTCGTTCCAGCCATGTCTATCTCATGAGAAATAAATTATAACCTAATGATTTTAAGGTATATATAGTTCCCAATAATCTCATAATGAAATAATTATTACATGTTCCACAAAATAAACATAAATGATTAATAATAAACCAAAGAATAAAAAGGGTTTCATAAACATCATCCCATCATAACATAATCCATATAAAACAAATGGATATCATTTCATCATATGAAAAATAAAACCATGTAAATAATAGATACATTATACTTGAAACAGAAACATATCAAATAATTTCATCTTAGATGGAAAATAGTTTTGATAAAATACTTGAAATGAATTTTTGGGGAAAATATCCTTTCTTCTTCAAAATCATTTTTTCTCACAAAATGTCAGGAAATTTTAAAAGAAAATGATATTTTTCAAAATTATAATTAAATTTTTTAGAGGAAGATTCATGAAAATAAGGTCTTATGAAACCATAAAATATGTTCATGTCCTATAAGATAAAAAACATTCTTCTCATACTTATTCCAGAAAAGTCAAAAAGTACCTTATATAGTAAACAAAAGAAATATTCCTTACATACAATTTGGTAAAATTCAAAAAAGGGTAAAATGACATTAAAAATAAAAGTAATAATAGTAGACATTTTATGAAACCCTTTTTTTGAAAACATGGACATTGATGATAAACTTGACCACAGTAAAAACTTACGAATCAACAATCTCGGATACGAATGAGATTGGAATAATTATCCCATACCTTAAGTATGATATTATTTGCATGTATCCGAAACTGTTGTATGATGATTTAAATAATATCATTTACATATTCCAGAATCATATTCATTGTTATGATATCATATGTGGACATATTCTTATATTCTTATTAGTAATATTTCATTGTTACTCGTTATTCGGGTGTTTAGTGCTTAATGTTCTTATGCATGTTTTGTTGAATAAATTCTTATACCAATTTTTAGGATATAGCTAAATAATTTATGTAATTGTAATATTATAATATATATCATATTTATTCATTCAATTCGTTTATATAATCATTATACAATGAAGATCCTGTCAAACAAGTCGCATCACATCATGGAGACGGTAGGTCGTACGTACGCATTAGCGATGATATCATTCCCATGATTTTAGAATTGTATTGAAGTGTATGGTTTATAAAATTTCAGAATCAATATAACATTACAAAATAATAAATAGTTATTTCTTCCATCATTATACCCATCCAAGTATGCTGGTGATGAAAAAAATTATTACACCACGGCGTAGAGGCGGTTAACCGTATGTACGCACGAGTGGTGATTTCATTTTTCTTAAGATGGATAGAAAATGGAATATGGTTGTTTCATATTCATAATAACATATAATTATACTAGTTATACTGGAGTTATTAATTAATAATAAAAAAAGCATATAGAGTTAGTAGGTGAAGAAATAAATTTGAAATAATCGGTAAAGGATATTACCTCTTCTTCGACAAGCCTCTTCTTAACCTCCACTTAGGGCACTAAATTTGTTCTTTGAAGAATACCAGAATCTCTAGTAAGTTTCTAGGGAAGTTGGAAATGAAAATGGGCTGGGATTGGACAAATTTTCAAGCTCAAAAATTGTGTGAAGTGGAGAAGGAGGAGGTTCTCTTTTAAAAGGGAGGAGAGGTGCACTTTTGGAAACCTCCAAAATATTAATTTACAATAAACACAAAACCCACCTAAAAACATCCAAAATGACTCAAATTAGAAGATGAGATGAAATAGGTTTTTAATCACATCAGAAAAGAAAATTTAGACATGTTGGGAATTTATTTTAAACCATATAAATTTGATTTATCCTTATTTAATCTATTTAATTTTATTTGTCGTAATAATATTCTAAAATTTAAATTTTTATAAATACATACTTATGTGTTGTGAATTGACCATAATTATATACATTATATAATATTAGACCATATAATTTTCAATTTTTAATTTTGAAATATTTTTTTTATTTTTAATCAATTTAAAAATATATTATTTTTATAAAATATAAATAGTGTCAATTTTGACAGTACTGATTAATTTGAATATAAATAAAATCCACTTAGAGGATATATTCAAAAAAAGATCTTTAATAGATTTATAACATGTAATATTTATCTAGAAAATCTGTAGATCACATTAATTAGTTCATATAATATTTATTTTAATATTTTAAAACCATTTATTTGATATTTCTCTTAATTAAATAATTACTACATCATTTTTGTATAATTAATTAATATACTAAATATTTTCATAAAAATTAATAATAAATTACTATGATGTAGATAACTTTAATAGATGAATAAATAATACTTTTAGTTGAATTTATCTTCTAAAACAACCAACGATTACAATGTTATGCTTATTAAATTATGAAGGTGACAACTTTGACATCATTTAAAATTAAAAAATATAAATATCATAATCAGTTTCATAAGGCTCCAAATGGCCCACAAATCTCCACATGCATTCTTATGGTGCATATATACTCGACCAATAAGTTTTGGTCAAGTTTTTGAGACCTTTATGAGTATTATTATTTGAATAAAAACTATATTATTTATTTTTCACCAAAAAAATAATTTACGAATCATTAATGTATATGATATTAAGGTAATTATATATTTCTCAAAAATAACAAATAAATTACCATGATAAATAAAAACATTTTATATTTCATATGAGTACTTATAATCAATTTTATATTCTGTATAAACTTATATTAAAAATAATTTAATTATTAAATTTTGAGTGAGACATATTTCACATTCCTTTAAATAAAATAAATTAATGGTCATAATCACATCCAAGTGGGTTTCAATAGATATCATTTAGACACAAGTATATTTTAATAAGAAATATGATTGTCCAATTATATTAATAAAAGTTTTAGGGTAATTTTATAATATTTGTTTTACCGTTAATTATCTGATTTACCTTTAACTATGGTAAATAAAATTTACCGTAGTTACTATTCAAAATACCCAAAAATAAAAAGTATCCTATTAACATAATTTGGACCTACTAATTCCAAATATGGAATCCATTTACATATTCAAGACACAGATGTTTCATTAATTAATTTAAAATTTATCCAATTGTCTAAAAAATGGGTTTTTGTATAAAACATTGCAGAAGATTGAAATGATTTTTCTAAGAATTCAATGTAAAATTAATGATAAGGAAATAAATTAAATTAAATGGTTAAAATATATTTTATTCATACTTTAAAACAATTTAATATTATAATTTTACAATATAATTTATCTCGATGGAATTTTTTTTAAGTAGAATTTTCCAAATATTTACTATTCATCAAAATATGAACGTTATTAGAAATATATCTAAACATTATCCAACGTAATTTTTTATATCCAGATTCTCATTAAGAAGTTTATTTTTTAAAATTGAACTTCTAAAATTTTCTAAAAATAGATTTACAATTGGTTATCCATCAAAAGACAGCCAAACTGCATTTTTAAAAAAATACTTCCTTTGAATGAGAATTGATTTTATTCTCATTCCATGTTCTAGAAAATGTGTAAGATGAATTATAGTGTTATAAAATTCAAAATGCAGTTAATACATTTCATAAAGAGAATTTCATAATAATATAATAATAATATATCATTGTATAGTGAAACTCAGTATTGCGTACCACACATGTTATCATGGAAGGTCTCTTTTGCGTGTAACGCAAGCCAAGTCAGTGTTGTGTGTAGAGAAAGAGTCCTTTTTTGTCTCTTATAACATAATCAAAAAAAGTTTAATTTATACATTAAAAAAATCTATACTCATTATTGCGTAGAATAATTTCTACCAAACAAACATAAAATTGTGGGTAACACGAGCCATGAATTGTGTTGCGTATAGAAAAAGATAATACAATGTTGCATATAGAGAAAGCTAATCTTGGTGTAGTGTACAACAGAAGATATCAATGAAATTAAAAAGAATATATCTCATAAAATCTCAAGGTGTAAAAAGTGGAGTATCTTCCCAAGAGAGTCTTTTAGGAGTTTTTTGTTACTGTTTCAGGGTTTTCAGCTTGTTCCTTTAATGTGGTGGCCGAGCTCCTGTGATAGCGAGATCCTTGGGAGGTATCTTGTGAGGTGACTATTGGGATGACCCTATGTTTCCTTCTTTTTACCTAGGATGGTTTTTAAAATTTTATAATTGAAATTTTTAGAGCGGTATATAATATAAGTTTAGGATCTCATAATCTCATCCCATTGTGAGATTTGGGTGTCACGACCCGTCCTCGGGGCTCGTGCCGTGACTACCCCAATTCCGCCTTCCATAGGCCAGGGGCTGGCGACTAGCACCAAGGCATAATTTCCAGTAAAAAAGGGAAGGCATTGCCTTTGTAAAGTAAACAAACACCACAGTGCAAGCAAGCAGAAGTAAAAACTAAGTAAAAAATGGGTATAATAGTAAGTGCGGAAAAGTAAGTGGGCCAGAATACAATCCCAAACTGAAAGAAAAGTACAACTGAAAAAGGGATTACAGCAACTGAAAAGTAAAGCCGCAATGTCGAGCTGTCCACTGGAAGTCCCACCTGAAGGTTGAGTACAGATAGCCTCCATAGCTCCTCGGGTCCAGCCGTCTATTCCGAGTACATCCCGCCCAGTGGTCCACCTCAAGGTACCGACCTACTCCACAAGCCTCAACCGCGATCAGCGCTGTCCGTCGTCTGCAACCATCAAAACGCAGTGCGGGCATAGCCCATGCAGGGGTGAGTATAAGCTACTCAGTAAGGACCCCGAGACCCCCAACGGTCTCCCAGAATCCACAAAGGACAATCCAAAAAGGAAGATACAATCATTATGTAACATCCGACACCACTTATGTATATGCCCATACATATACCTAAGTCATCTATTCCAGTTCGCTCCAACATCTGAGCCCAAGTTCGATCACATCCACACCGGATAGCACAACACAATCCACATAGGAAAGCAAGTCAAGATTCAGCTCACACAGGGATACTTCGTTGTATGACGATAGAGATTATCAGATATAGCCACTAATTCATCTAAGCCATCAGACCCACACAAGATCTACAGGTACTAACCCTCGAAATGACCCACAAAGGATCGATAGGTACTAACCCCCGCAATGACCCACACAGGATGTGACCCAAACAACATCTGTAGGCGCTGGCCCACACAGGACCGCTGAGTGCTGACCCACATAGGATCTGACCCACATAGGATCGGTAGCACTGATCCACATAGGATCGCTGAGTGTTGTAGTCATCGTCGTCGAATCCACGTAGGATTTCTGTACAGTCGTCATCATCGTTGCAGTCGCGGCCAGCTCTAGAGTTCCCGCACACACAAAGCTCATTCGGGAGGGCCCGCTCCATGAGCCGAGGGGATGATACATCAACTAACACATAGTTCGGGAGTTGATGTATCCAAAAGTTCTGTATCGTCAACAGGTACTCAACATCACAGACGACGCGTCAATCGGACGCCCGGTCTGAGAGTTATTGGCCTTTTCATTCCAGGGGCTCGGTTGGTATTTATGTCAAAACCTACCCGACCGTACTCCAACTGCGACCAAACCTCGATCGGAGTAAGCCAAAAGGTCCATCTCAATAAGAGGAATCCATAAAAGTCTACGACACATAAATCGGACGTCTGGTGTTCAATTTATAAGTGTTTCCGCTCCGAGGGCCTGGTTGGTTTCGTGTACGAACCAACCCGGCCGAACCCAATGTTCTCCAAAACCTTGAGTATAGTATACCGAAATGATCGTCTCAATCCGTGAATCACTACGCAACGGACGGTGCATCGATCGGATGTCCGTATCCCAAGATATAAGCTACAGACTGAAAAAGTCCGGTATTAGGGGGTTCGGGCCCGGTCCGACCCGGCCCGGTACCCCCTGCGTCGGCCCGAACTGGGCGACTCGACCTGGGTCCGGGTCCGGCTCGCTTGGGCGCGGCCCGCCCTGGCGGTCCAGCTAGGCGGCTCGGCCCGGCGCGCTGGCGCTGGCCAAGCGGCCGCGCAAAGGGGGTCCACCCCTTGCCAACGGACGCAGCCGAGCGCCGCGTCCCGCCTCCCTCGGTCCCGCGCGGTCGCGGGACAAGCGGCCTGCCACAACGGCTTCAGACGCGGCAGCTATTCCCAGCGGCACGATGGGCGCCACCATCTCCCGGCGGCCGGCCGCCGCCTCCAGCCGCCGGCACTGCAGTGCCGGCGAGGCGCACTGGCAGAGTGTTCTGCGGACCACCAGACGAGCTCCGGTGGTCGGTTTTGCCTGCCTTCTTCACCAACGGCCCTCCCGGGACCGGTTCTTCACTGCGAAGACCTCAAAATTCCAGTGTGGCATGCTTCATCATCGCACGCCGATCCGCACACCAAGAACGAAGAGATGGTGGGTTTGGACTTGTTTGTTGGTCCGCACCCACCGCGTTACCGGTTTTAAGAAGGCTTCCAACAAATTTTAAAAACGTGCCGATGATATAAGTCACATAGATTTAATTTAAACAACACCCATACCTCAAGCATCTTCGAGCGAGGGTTTGTCGCGGAATTTCACGTCGCAGAAGAAGGAACGTAACGGAAGAAGCGTCGAGGAAGAAGGGTCGTCACGTCATAGAGAAAGGATTCGTCGCGTCGCGTCGTTGATCTCCGAGGATCTGGCGTTCTTGTCGACCTTCATTTGGATTTCAGCATTCTTTACGTTCTTCACGTTCTTCGCATTCTTCACATTCTTCATCATGGAAGATGAAGATCTTCAAGCCTCCCCTCTTTCTCCCAAACCCTCTCAACACCACCAGTCTAATAAAATAAGAGTTGTCTTATTTTATTTCTCAAGCCATGCGTTTTAAAATTCAAAAACGAATCAAACAATTAAGTGAATTAATTGCAGTGCTGAAACCGCCAAATTAATGAGGCATTTCTTACCCAGAATAAAAGCAAGGGTTGACTTCATTAAAAAGGGAGGTGCGGGTGCGTTACTTAATTAAAGGAGGGGGTTTAGGAAGGAAAGAAACAGTGGGGCTCATGTGGGCCCCACCTCACAAATATCCTACCAAGTGGGTAGGATATTTTGGGTCCCACATTATCCACTTATCTTAAGATAAGAAAAATAAAATAAAAATCGGTTGCACCATTTTTATTTTATTCCTTAACATAACCCAAAAAATTAAAAACCACACCCGAGCAAATGAATATCCGTAAAAGGTGTTTCTAAGAAATTACCGGTGCTGCGATTCCATCGGTGCCCTCAGAATTCGATTCCGAGCACTGGTTCAAAAGTTAGAAAAACTCACTCGTTCGTTCACTGAATGTACCTAAGCTAAACATTGGAAAATGATTCCGGGTACACCGGCCCTCGGAATTAGGTGCCGTCAGATACTGCGTTCTTGTAAAATTTCAAAGAAAATTAAGAAAAAAGTTTCCTTGATTTTTCCGGGTCTTTACATCACTCCCACCTTAGGGCTTTACATCCCCGTAAAGATACATCAAAAACTAGGGAAAAAAATGTGGGTACTGAGCACGCATCTGTGCCTCTCGCTCCCAAGTGCTCTCCTGGAGGTTCTCGTGCTGCCATGATATGCGCACTAGAGGAATCTGCCGTCCACGTAGGACCCGCTCCTGTCAATCCTCGATCTCCACCGGGACCTCCGCAAACGTTTCCCCATAATCAACGTCCAACTCCCCATGGTCAATGATATGCATCGGGTCATGCACGTATCTCCTCAGCTGGGATACGTGGAAGACGTCGTACACCCAGTGCAACTGAGGTGGTAGAGCCAGGCGATAAGTCACCTCACTAATCCTTGTGAGGACCTGGAATGGTCCGATGAAGCGTGGGGATAACTTGCCACCTCGGCCAAATATTCATAATCCATGTCGAGGTGAGACCCGCAGGAAGACGTGGTCAGCATCCTCTAACTCCAGTGGCCTCCGCCTCCTGTTAGCATAAGACTTCTACCGGCTCTGAGATGTCCTCATCCGCTCCTCGATGACCTAGACCTTCTCTGTCATGGCCTAGACCATCTCTGGTCCCACAAGTGCGGACTCCCTAGGGTCTGTCCAGCACAGAGGTGATCTGCATTTTCGGCCATACAACTCATCGTATGGTTACATCCTGATGGTGGAGTGGTAGCTTTTGTTGTACGCGAACTCCACCAAGGGTAGGTGGTCCTCCCAACTGCGACCAAATTCGAGGACACATGCGCGGATCATATCCTTGAGAGTCTGAATGGTTCTATCCATCTGACCATATGTCTGAGGGTGAAAGGCGGTGCTCAGACGTAGCTGCGTCCCGAATGCCTCCTACAACCCCTTCCAAAGCCGGAAAGTAAAGAGAGCATCTCGATCGGAGATGATAGATGATGGCACACCATGAAGCCTTACAATCTCTTGAATGTAGAGACGTCCCAAGCTCTCCACTGAGCCCTGCTCTTTGATGGGTAAGAAGTGAGCCGACTTGGTGAGTCGGTAGACAATCACCCAAATGGAGTCGTGACCTCTATAATTGCGTGGATGTCCAGTCACGAAATCCATAGATATGTCATCCCACTTCCACTCCGGGACCTCCAAGGGCTGTACCAAGCCTGCTGGTACCTGGTGCTCTGCCTTCACCTACTGGCAGGTAAGGCATCGAGAAACGGACTCTGCCATAGACTTCTTCATGCCCGGCCACCAGTGTTGTTTCCTGAGATCCTGGTATATCTTCGCCACTCCAGGATGTACCACCAAAGGGGAAGTGTGAAACTCTATGAGCACCTCCTCCCGTAAAGCAACTGGTACCAAGGTACGTCCTCTGAAAAGGACGTCGTGCTCTCCTCCTAAGGAGAATCCATCAGGTGCCTCTGCTGAGGATATCTGCGCATGCCGTGTCTCATAGTCGGCGTCCCCAGGTTGTGCCTCTCTGACCCGCTGCAGCAGTGGAGGAGTGACTATGAGTGATTGAAGAAAGGCTGCTCCATCACTATCCATGAAGGATATCTGCAAAGCGGCTAGCTTCTTTGTCACCTCCCCATGTAGCTGAATGCCCTTCCTCCTGCTGAGAGCATCGGCTACTACGTTCCCCTTCCCAGGAGTATATACTATCTCAAGGTCATAGTCTATAGCGACCCATACTTTGCATACATGGTTAATAAATTAAAATTGAAGCTTACTTATTACAACATATAACAAAACCATGAAAGGACCGTATAGTTAGAGTGTCATTAGAAACTGGGAAACATAAACAACAGGTTCATAAGGCGTCTACACTATCTCCCATTTATTTCATCATATCTATAGTCCCTTTTGGAATATCTTACTTAATAACCTTCTTCCTGACCTAGGGAAAGAAAACATACCAAAGGGTGAGCTCAAATTCTCAGTAAGGGTAAACAAAAGAAATATCAATCACATCATATACATAATAACATATCTTTTGGAAATCATAACCTGCAAAAGAGATCATAATTTCAAAACATGGGATAAATCATAGTAGTGAAATGTAATCCCAATAATAATAACATAAAACATGAAACATTGTGGAATACACAAATAATCATACAGAATCATTTCTTATTAGTTAATACTCATTTCCAAGACTATCTTAGTGGACAAAGTCTATTTTTGAACCGAGTTTACTCCTCGTTTCAGTCCTGTTTCACTTAACCGGTTTAACCTGCCGTTCCAGCCATGTCTATCTCATGAGATATAAAATCTTTACCCAATGAATTGAAGGGAGATATAGGTCCCACCCATCTCATAATGAAACCACTCTTATGTGTTCCACAAAATCATAAATCATACATCATTGCATAACCCATGTAATAAAAATGGGATTCTTAAACAACATGACATCATAATACAATTCATATAATATTAAGGAATTCATAAAAATAATTCCATCACAACATAATCAAATCCATGTAATAATAGGGATAGAAATAGAACCCTATATTATCATAGATGGAAAATAATTTTGATAAAACACTTGAACTCAATTCTTGAGGAAAATATCCTTTCAACTTCAAAAACATATTCCTTTCTTAACATGTCATAAAATTTTAAACTAAAAGAAGTTGATTAAAAATAAACTTGAAAACTTGTAAAAGAAGTTTCTTGGATAAAATGTTTTAAAAATCCATTCATTCTGTATAAGTTAGAAAAAACATTCTTCTCCCACTTTTGTCGGAAAAGTCAAAAAGTACCTCGTACGAAAAATGACAAAAGATTCCTTTCATATCATTTGCTAAAAACTCACCGATGAGTAAAATTGGATTTAAAAAATTGTAGGTGGATGGAAAAAATATTACATACTGAGGAAACATGGATGTGGATGATAAAATACACCCTAGTAAATACCAACGTATAAACAATCTCGGATAAAATGAGATTGTGATATTTTCCCTTACCTTAGGTCCGATTTGCTTTGTAAGTGTCCGAACCTCCTGTTTAATGATTTAAATAATGATATTGACCTAATCCAAAATCATAATTATTTTTATGATATCATATATGGTCATATTATTAGCTTCATATTAGTAATATTTCATTACTACTTGTTATTCGGGTGTTTATTACTTTTTGTTCTTATGCGTGTTTTGTCGAATAAATTCTTATTTTTCTTTTTAGGTTATAAATAGCTAATTTCCAGAATGGTATTAGTGTAATATATATCATATTAATTAATTCAATTCATTTATATAATCATTATGCAATGAAGATCATGTAGAACAAGTCGCATCACATCGTGGAGACGGTATTCTGTACGTACGCACGAGCGATGATATCGTTCCCATGATCGTGGAATTGTATCAGAGTGTATGTATACTATTTCAGAATCAATATCACATTAAAATAATCATATATAGTTATTATTTACACCATTATAACAATCCATGTATGGTGATGGGGGAAAATTAATTACACCACGGCGTGGAGATGATATTCCGTACGTACGCATGCATGGTGATTTCATTTTCCGTAGGATGGATAGATGGTGAAATAGGGTTGTTTCATTCTTATAATAACATATTAGTATATGAGTGATACTGATTTTATTACTTCATAATGAAACAATTAATGAATAATAAGTGGAAGAATAAATAAAGATGAAAGAATCGGTAACGGGCATTACCTCTTCTTTGAAGCGCCTCTTTGAGACCTCCTCTTAGGGCACTAAAATTGGACTTTGAAGAAGACCAGGACCTCTAGGATGTTTCTAGGGAAGTGGGGATATGAAATGGGCAGGGGTTGGCCATGCATGAAGGCTCAAATTGGCGTGAGGAAGAGAGGGAGGAGGTGCCATTTTATAAGGGATGAGAGGGGCACCTTTGGAAATATAAGAAATATTAGTTTTCCAAATTGACTCATATCCGAAGATTAGATGAGATAGGGTTATAATCTCATCATTCAATAAAATTTATACATGTTAGGAATTTATTTTAAACATTATCAACATGATTTATCCTTATTTATCAATTTAATTTTATTTGTGGTAATAATATTCTAAATTTTAAATTATTATAAATAATTACATATGTGTTGTGAATTTTCCATAGTTTGACACTTTATGAAATTGTAGACCATATAAATTTTAATTTATAATTTTATATTTGTTTTTATTTTTAAACAATTTTATAATATGTTATTTTTATAAAATAACAATAGTGTCAATTTTGACACAATTCATTTATTTGAATTTATATAAAATATAATCAGAAGATACGTTCGAACTAAAAGATTTAATAGATTCATAAAATGTCATATGTTTCTATAAAATTAGTGGACCACATTAAATAGTTCATATAATATTTATTTTAATATTTTTAAAACCATTTATTTGATATTTTTATAAAATAATTTCAACATCACTATTGTGTCATAATTAATGATAATTATGTAATCCCTAAAAATTTTAAATAAATTCCTATATTGTAGATAATCATATTATATTTCTGGAGACTATTCATTCTCAAAGTTTCATTAAGTTTATCACTAAATTAAAATTATTATACTTATAAGATTTAAGAAAGTGACATGTTGTAACATTCATTGGTTTTAATAATATTTAAATTATTTTCATGGACAAAAGTCCATTAAATGAATCTAATCTGACCCTTAGGTGATATGGGTCTACTTTTAGTTATCTAATAGTATTTTGGCAGGTGTTAAGGTAATTTTATAATCTTATATTTACCCTTAATTACCTGATTTACCTTTAACTATGGTAAATAAAATTTACCGTAGTTACTATTAATAATGCCCAAAAATATAAAGTAGCCTATTAACATAATTTGGACCCACTGGTTCCAAATATAGAATCCATTTTTCTAAATTAAAAACACATAAGTTGCAGTAATTAATTTAAAATAAATCCCGTTGTTAAGAAAACAGGTTTTAGAAGTTAAAACATTGCCAAAGATTGAAATGTTATTACCTATGAATTCAATGTAAAATTAATGAAAATGACATAAATTATATTAAATGGTAAGAATATATTCTTTTAATACTTTAAAAAAATTCAATATTATAATTTAACCATACAAAGTATTGCGATGAAAAAAGTGGTTTTTAATTAAAATATAGCATGTTTTTACTATTCATTAAAATATGAAAGTTATCAGAATAATATGAAAAAATTATCCAAAGTAAATTTTTATATCCTTATTGTAATGAAGAATTTTATTTTGTCAAATTGAACTTATAAACTTTTCAAAAACTATATTTAATGTGGGTGCACCATCAAAAGGCGGTAAAACTGCATTTTTTTAAAAAAATACTTCTTTTATCCAAAAAACTGATTTTGTTTTCATACCTCATTCTAGAAAATGTATATGTCAAATTAAAATGTAAAAAAATTAAAAATTCAGTTAATACTATTCATAACGGCTAGTTTTAATAATATTTTAATAGCATATCGTTGTTTAGTGAAACTCGGTACTGCGTACGACACAAGCTATCGAGGAAGGCCGCAGTTTCTTGTAAAGCAAGCCAATATAGTGTTGTGTGTCGTGAATGATTCCTTTGATGATTTATATAACATAAAAACAATATATTTCTCATAAAAGTCTCAGGTTTTACATTCTACCCCCCTTAAAATGGATTTCGCCCTCGAAATTCGTCAAATTTTAACAAAATGATGAGGATACCTCTCCCTCATCATATCCTCAAGCTCCCATGTAGCTTCTTCTAATTGGTGGTTCCTACATAAAACATTCACCAAGTGAGTGGTCTTGTTCCATAGGACTTTTTTGCTACGATCCAGAATTTCTATCGGCTGTTCTTCATAAGAATGATCATGTTCCAACGGTACAACTTCTGAGCTGAGTACATGTGAAGGATCAGGTATGTACTTTCTCAGGAGAGATACATGGAACACATCGTGAACTTGAGAGAGATTCGGTGGAAGAGCCAATCGGTATGCTACCTTTACAACACGATCCATTATTTCGAAAGGACCGATATATCTAGGGCTCAACTTCCCCTTCTTTCCAAATCTCATGACCCTCTTTTAAGGAGATATTCGTAAGAACACTTTATCACCCACTTCAAACTCTAGGTCTTTTCTTCGGTTGTCGGCATAAATTTTTTGTCGACTCTGAGCTGCTCTTATGTTTTGTTGAATAGATCTGACCTTTTCTGCCATTTCATCAATGAGATCAGGTCCTAATAATTTTCTTTCCCCAACTTCATCCCAGAAAGTTGGAGTCATGCATTTTTTTTACATAGAGAGCTTCATAAAGAGCCATCTGAATACTCGAGTGAAAGCTATTATTATAAGAAAATTCCACCAAAGGTAGGTGTTGATCTCAACCACCTTTGAAATCCATAGAGCAAGCTCTCAACATATCTTCTAGAGTTTGAATTGTTCTCTCAGACTGACCGTCTGTCTGAGGATGATAAGCAGTGCTGAAACTCAACTCTGTATCCAGAGTATGCTGAAGACTTCTCCAGAACTTTGAGATAAACCTCGGATCCCGATCAAATATAATATAAAGTGGAAATCCATGCAATCTTACCACTTCCTTTAAATATATCCTGGCAAGATGATCAAGAGGAAAATCTTCTCTAATAGCAATGAAGTGTTCCGACTTCGTAAGATGATAAACTATAACCCAGATAGCATTATTGCCTTTGGATGTTTTAAGAAGTTCGGTGACAAAGTCCATAGTGATGTTTTCCCATTTCCATTCGGGTATGGGTAATGTTTGTAAGATCCCCTTAGACTTCTGTCTCTAAGCTTTAACTTGCTGACAAACCAAGCATCGAGAGACATATTCAGCAACATATCTTTTCATGCCATCCCACCAGAAGTACTCTTTCAGGTCCCTATACATCTTCATGCTTCCAGGATGAATGGAGAATGAGGAACTATGAGCCTCATACAACATCTCCTTCTTTAATTCGGGGTTGGGAGGAACACAATCCCGATTCCTGAACATTATTATCCCATCACAATCAAGGTTGAATTCAGGTACATTTCTCACCTTCTTTTGTAACACTACATCTTCATTCTGTGCCTCTATAATCTTCACATGTATAGATGGTTGAACATTCATTTGAGAAAGATACTATTTTTACACTTCCATTATAATTACAAGATCCATCCTTTGTAAATCCATAAATATTGGATCATTTGTGATCCTCATCATGGATAAACTGGCTTGGTCTTGTCGACTTAATGCATATGCCACCTTGTTTTCTTCCCCAGGGTGGTAATGAATCGAGCAGTCGTAATCCTTAATCAGCTCCAACCATCTTCTTTGGTGCATATTCAGATCCTTTTGTGTTAAAATATACTTTAATCTTTTATGATCAATTTAAATATCACACCTTCCGACATAAAGGTAATACCTCCAAATCATTAATGCAAAGATTATCACAGCTAATTCAAAATCATGAGTTGGGTAATTTTTCTCATGGATTTTCAACTGTCATGAGGCATAACCTATCACCATATTATTTTTCATGAGAACACGTCCCAGTCCCTTCTTGGATGCATCACTGTATATCACAAACCTTTCTCCACTGCAAGGTAGTGTGAGCACAGGTGCACTGGCTAACCTTCTTTTTAGCTCTTTGAAATTTTCATCACATTCCTCTGTCCAAAAAAATATTTACCCCTTTTCGATTCAACTTGGTGAGTGGATTAGATAATCGTGAAAAATCTTTCACAAAACGTCGATAATATCCATCCAAACCAAGAAAACTTTGGATCTCAGTTACTATTGTCTGTGTCGACCATCTTTCTATAACCCCTATTTTTGCTGGATCCACAGATATCCCCTCTTTTGAGATTATGTGACCCAAAAATGCAACTTTTTGAAGCCAAAATTCACACTTGGTAAATTTGGCATAAAGCTTCTTCTTTCCCAGGGTCTTCAATATAATTCTCATGTGATTTTCATTATCTTCCTTTCTCTTTGAATAGAAAATAATATCATCTATAAAGAGTACCATAAAATGATCAAGATAGTCTCTAAAGACTCTATTAATCATATCCATGAAGATAGCAGGGGAATTAGTAAGACCAAATGGCATCACTATAAATTCATAGTGTCCATACCTTGTATGGAAATCCGTCTTTGGTATATCCTCCCTTTTGACCCTTAATTGATGATACCCTGAACGAAGATCAATCTTGGAAAAGTATTGAGCTCCGCGTAGTTGGTCAAATTGGTCATCAATGCGTGGTAGATGATATTTGTTCTTGATAGTGATCTTGTTAAGTTATCGATAATCAATGCTGAGTCTCATTGATCCATCTTTCATTTTAACAAACAGAATAGGTGCTCCCCAAGGTGGAGCACTAGTGCGTATGAATCCTTTATCAAGATTCTCTTGGAGTTTCTTCTTCAGTTCCTGCAACTCAATTCGGGCCATTCTATTAGGTTTCTTCGAAATAGGCAAAGCACCCGGTACGAGTTCTATTGAAAACTCAACTTCACGATTTGGTGGAAGACCTGGAAATTCCTTCGGAAAGACATCATCAAATTCCCATAAAATGGGAATATTATTAATTGTGAGTTTCTCTCCAACCATTTGAGATAAATAACTTTCATTTAGTGGAATCAAGACCCATAAGATGGATGAAATTTCCACTGGAAGGTTATGTTCATCCTTGCATCGATAGATGATCATAGATTGATCTGGAATATAAAATGTGACTTCCCTTCTTTGGAAATTGATATGAGATACATATAAAGAAAGCCAATACATGCCAAGAATCACATAAAATTCCACTGTAGGAAGGATCACATTATTTGCAGGAAGCACTTTCCCACAAACTTCAATTGGAGAAGAATTGAAAACTTTTGATGCAACCGTTGTGCCATTAGGAGTTGTCACAGCCAACACAACATCTAATTTTTGAGGTAATATGGTGATACTCTTAGAAAATTCTTTAGAAATAAACGAGTGCGTGGATCCAGAATCAAATAAAACATTTTCTACTTTAGAGTGGATGGTAAGTGTACCTTTCACCACATCGCTAATAGAAATTGCATGTGACTTTCCATTTTCTTTATCCTTAAGAGTTTGTTGACGTCGACCATCATCATCAACCCTTGGATTTGGGCATTGATTGGCATAATGCCCCATCTCCTTTCACATGAAACATTGATGTGTAGTTGGTTCATTCTGTGTATCCCTTCATTTGTTGGCATCATTAGACATCTTCTTCCCATTATTTCGACATTCAATTTCCCGATGACGTTCTTTTCCACACTTATAACATTTTCTTGTCCCCTTAAGAAAATTTCCTCCATGTTTCATTCCACACATTGAGCATAAAGGAAAACTCATTTTCTTTTCAGTGTGGTATTTATATTTTCCTTTGATTTCCATTTTCCTCTTCTTATCAATCCCATATGACTAATGGGTTACTGCAATCTCCATCTCAACTTTGAGAGCACATCGAATGATTTCCTCATAGCTATTGAAGTCCATTATGGCCAAGGCCCTTTGAAGACATGTATTTAAGCCACTAAAGAATCTATTGATCTTACTCTCAGGTTGGATAATAATACTAGAAGCGTACCTTGAAAGTCTTGTAAAATTTGCTTCGTAGGTGCCAACAGATTCATCATCTTTTTTTCAGTTCAAGAAACTCCTTCTCCATCTTTGTTCGAAGAATATGAGGAAAATAATTATTGAAAAATAAGTTCTTGAACTCATCCCATTCCATGGATTCAATTTCATCCCTTTTCCTCATATTCTTAATATGATTCCACCATTGATCAGCATCACCATCCAAACGATACACTACTAAGATGACTTTATCATGTTCAAAACATTGAAGAACTGAAAATATCTTTTTAGTGGTACTGATCCATTGTCTAGCCACTAATGGATCAGAAGACCCGCTGAATGAAGGTGGACGCTGCCTCATGAAGGAATCAACAGAATGTTGCCCCTTCCTTTGCTCATTTGGAAGTCATGCATGATTCATAGCTTGAGAAAGTTGTGTGAGCATGGCTACCAGATTTTTCATTCCAGCTCCCATATCGTTTGGTTGCTCAGGGGGACAATCAGTGCATTTCCCATCGCATTCCTCATGAACATGGTTCCTTTGGGTTCCAGCCATTGACTAAAACCAATAATAATAGTGTGAGAAACACTAATTATAAAAATAAAACCAAATAATCAAGAACAAAATTTTGCACCTAAGGTCTTATCATAGGTTTTTCATGGAATTTCTAAAACAATACAATTGTGTTCTATGCTTAGACTTATCCTTAGGGTTCTAACTACGGATTTCACATCCTAGATTCCAAAGGTTGACTATAACCTCCCTCTGATACCAACTATAGTGATCCATACTTTACATAGATGGTTAATACTTCAAAATTGAAGCATACATATTAAAACATATTACAAAACCATGAAAGGACCGTATAGGTATAGTGTCTTTAGAAACTGGGAATCATAAACAACTGGTTTATAAGGCGTCGACACGGTCTCCCATTTATTTCATCATATCTATAGTCCATTTTGGCATATCTTACATAATAACCTTATTCCTGACCTGGGGAATGATAACATTCAAAAGGGTGAGCTCAAATGCTCAGTAAGGGTAAACAAAAGAAATATCAATCACATCATATACATAAGAACATAACTTTTGGAAATCTTAACCTGCAAAAGAGATCATAATTTAATAACATGGGATAAATCATAGTAGTGAAATGTAATCTCAATAATCATAACATAAAACATGAAACATTGTTGCATACACACATAATCATAGAGAATCATTTCTTATTAGTCAAGACTCTTTGACAAGACTATCTTAGTGGACAAAGTCCATTTCTGAACCGATTTTACTCCTCGTTTCAGTCATGTTTCACTGAACTGGTTTAACCTGCCGTTCTATCCATATCTATCTCATGAGATATAAAATCTTTACCCAAAGCATTAGAGGGAGATATAGGTCCTACTCGTCTCATAATGAAACCATTCTTATGTTTTCCACAAAATCATAAATCATACATCATTGCATAACTCATGTAATAAAAATGGGATTCTTAAACAACATGACATCATAAAACAATTTATATAAGATAAAGGAATTCATAAAAATAATTCCATCACAACATAATAAAATCAATTTAATAATAGTGATAGAAACATAACCTTATATTATCTTAGATGTAAAATAATTTTGATAAAACACTTGAACTCCATTCTTGAGGAAAATATCCATTCTACTTCAAAAACATTTTCCTTTCTTAACATGTCATACAATTTTAAACTAAAAGAAGTTGATTAAAAATAAACATGAAAACATGTAAAGTATTTTTCTTGTATATAATGTTTTAATAATCCATTCATTCCGTATAAGTTAAAAAAACATTCTTCTCGCACTTTTGTCGAAAAAGTCAAAAAGTACCTCGTACGAAAATGACCAAAGATTCCTTTCATATCTTTTACTAAAAACTCACCGATGTGTAAAATTTGATTTAAACAATTTTAGGTGGATTGAAACAATATTACATATATAGGAAACATGGATGTGGATGATAAAATACAACCCAGTAAATACCAACGTATAAACAATCTCGGATAAAATGATATTGTGATATTTTCCCTTACCTTAGTTCTGATTTGCTTCGTAAATGTATGAACCTCCTGTATAATGATTTAGATAATGTTATAGACTTATTCTAGAATCATAATTTTTTTTTTGATATCATATATGGTCATATTATTAGCTTCTTATTTGTAATATTTCATTACTACTTCTTATTCGGGTGTTTATTACTTTTTGTTCTTATGCGTGTTTTGTCGAATAAATTCCTAATTTTATTTTTAGGTTATAAATACTTCATTTCCAAAATGTAATTAGTGTAATATATATCATATTAATTAATTCAATTCATTTATATAATCATTATGCAATGACGATCATGTAGAACGAGTCACATCACATCGTGGAGACGGTATTCCGTACGTACGCACGAGCGATGATATCGTTCCCATGATCGTGTAATTGTATTGGAGTGTATGTATACTATCTCAGAATCAATATAAATTTACAATAATCATATATATTTATTATTTAAACAATTATACCCATCCAAGTAAAGTGGTGGGGGAAAATAGATTACATCATGGCGTAAAGACGGTATTCCGTACGTACGCACGCGCGGTGATTTCGTTTTCCATAGGATGGATAGATGTTGAAATAGGGTTGTTTCATACATATAATAAAATATTATTATATGAGTGATAATTATGTTATTACTGCATAATGAAACAACTAAAGAAGAATAAGTGGAAGAAGAAATAAAGATGAAAGAATCGGTAACGGGCATTACATTTTCTTTGAAGCGCCTCTTTGAGACCTCTTCTTAGGGCACTACAATTGGTCTTTGAAGAAGACCAGGACCTCTAGGATGTTTCTAGGGAAGTGGGGAATTGAAATGGGCAGGGGATGGCCGATCTTGAAGGCTCAAATTGGTGTGAGGAATAGAGGGAGGAGGTGCCCTTTTATAAGGGAGGAGAGGGGCACCTTTGGAAATATAAGAAATATTAGTTTTCCAAAATAACTCATATCCGAATATTAGATGAGATAGGGTTGTAATCTCATCAAAAAATAAAATTTAGACATTTTAGGAATTTATTTTAAACATTATCAACATGATTTATACTTATTTATCAAATTAATTTTATTTGTGGTAATAATATTATAAATTTTAAATTATTATAAATAATTACATATGTGTTTTGAATTTTCCATAGATTGACACTTTATCACATTGTATACCATGTAAATTTTAATTTATAATTTTTAAATTTTTTTGTGATTTTTAAACAATTTTATAATATGTTATTTTTATAAAATAACAATAGTTTCAATTTTGACACAATTCATTTATTTGAATTTTTATAAGATATATACAGAATATATGTTTGAAATAAAAGCTATGATAGATTCATAAAATGTCATATGTATCTATGAAATTAGTGGAGCACATTAAATATTTCATATAATATTTATTTTAATATTTTTAAAACCATTTATTTGATATTTTTATAAAATAATTTCAACATCACTATTGTGTCATAATTAATGATAATTATTTAATCCCTAAAAAAACTAAATAAAGTCCTATGATGTAGATAATAGTATTACCTTTCTGGAGACTATTCATTTTCTATGTGTCATTAATTTTATCACTAAATTAAAATTATTATACTTATAAGATTTAAGAATCTGATATGTTGTCACATTATTTGGTTTTAATAATAATTAAATTATTTTCATGGAAAAAGTTCATTAAATGAATCTAATACGACCCTTAGGTGATATGGGTCGACTTTTAGTCATCGAATTGGATTTTGGTATGTGTTAAGGTAATTTTATAATCTTATATTTACCCTTAATTACCTGATTTACCTTTAACTATGGTAAATAAAATTTACCGTAGTTACTATTCATAATGCCCAAAAATAAAAAGTAGCCTATTAACATAATTTGGACCCACTGATTCCAAATATGGAATCCATTTTTCAAAATTTATATCACATAAGTTGCAGTAATTAATTTAAAATAAATCCCGTTGTTAAGAAAACGGGTTTTACAAGTTAAAACATTGCCAAAGATTGAAATGTTTCTACCTATGAATTCAATGTAAAATTAATGATAATGAAATAAATTATATTAAATGGTAAAAATATATTCTATTTTTACTTTAAAGACATTAAAGATTATAATTTAACCATATAAACTATTGCGATGAAAAAAGTTGTTTTTTATTAAAATATAACGTGTTTTTACTATTCATTAAAATATGAAAGTTATCAGAATAATAAGAAAAATATATCCAAAGTAAATTTTTATATCTTGATTGTAAAGAAGAAATATATTTTGTCAAATTGAACTTATAAACTTGTAAAAAAACTAGATTTAATGTGGGTGCGCAATCAAAAGGCGGTAAAACTGCATTTTTATGAAAAATACTTCTTTTATCCAAAAAACTGATTTTGTTTTCATACCTCATTCTAGAAAATGTATAAGTTGAATTTAAAAGTTATAAAATTCAAAATTCTATTAATACTATTCATAACAGCTAGTTTTAATAATATTTTAATAGCATATCGTTGTTTAGTGAAACTCGGTATTGCGTACGACGCAAGCTATCGAGGAAGGCCACAGTTGCGTGTAAAGAAAGCCATGATAGTGTTGTGTGTAGTGAAAGATTACTTTGATGAGTTATATAACATAAACAAATATTTCTCATAAATGTCTCGGGTGTTACATAGTCCTGGAGGAACTCAAGACATCGCCGTTGTCTCAGGTTCAGGTCCTTCTGAGAGAAGATGTACCTAAGACTCTGATGGTCAGAATAAACTGTAATGCGCTCGCCCATCAGATAGTGTCACCACATCTTCAGAGCGAAGACCACTGCTGCTAACTACAGGTCATGGGTAGCGTAGTTCTGCTCATGCGGCCTTAACTGGTGTGATCCATAGGCGATCACTGCCCGCTCCTGCATCCGGACACATTCTAGTCCAGTCCCTGATGCGCCGCAGTAGACTACGTACCCTACTACCTCCTCCGGTAGCCTCAAGATAGGGGCGCTGGTCAATCTCTGTCTCTGCTCCTAGAAGCTCTACTAACATATGTATGACCACATGAAGGGTTTAACCTTCTTCGTCAAAGCTGATAGTGGTGCCGCAACTCCGGAGAAGTCTGGCACAAATCTCTGGTAGTACCCATCTAATCCCAAGAAACTCCGCACCTCCGTCACGCTCCTGGGTGGATCCCAAGCTAGCACAACCTCGATCTTCGCAGGATCCACTGCAACTCCCGCCTAAGAGATGATGTGTCCCAGGAAGTGGACCTCACTTATCCAGAATTGACACTTCAAGAGCATGCCATAATGATGGTCCTCTCGAAGGGTGTCAAGTATAACTCGTATGTGGTAGGTGTGCTCCTCCTCAATGGTCGAGTATATCAAAATGTCGTCAATGAAGACCATGAAAAATCGATAGAGGTATGGCTTAAAGATCCTTTTCATGAGGCCCAAGAACACTGCTGGAGCATTGGTTATGCCGAAAGGAATAAACAAGAACTCATTGTGGCCATACCAACATCTGAAGGTCATCTTCTACACGTCCCTGTCCCGAACTCTGAGCTGATGATAGCCTGATCTATGGTCTATCTTTGAGAACCACCGTGCTCCCTTGAGCTGATCGAAGAGGTCATCAATCCTCAGTAGTGGATACTTGTTCCTCACTTTCACCTGGTTCAGGCGACGATAGTCGACACAAAGTCTCAAGCTCCCTTCAGCATTCTTGGCAAACAATATTGGTGAAGCCCAGGGTGAAACACTGGGTCGAATGAATCCATTGCCCTGCAAGTCCTCCAACTGTACCCGTAGCTCTTGAAGCTCAGCGGGGGCCATCCGATATGCTGGGGTGGATATTGGGGCTGTCCCAGGGTACATGTCAATATAAAAGTCTTCCTCTCTGTGAGGAGGTAGTCCTGGAACGTCGTCGGGGAAAACGTCTGCATACTGATCCACCACTCCAGGAAAACCAGGACTCCGCACGTCAATTGCTCGTAGGATGAGGCTAGCCAACTGATGAGTGATGGGCTGTCCTCTCTACTGCGAGAGTCCATCCCGTGCTGCGAAGGCTCCCCTCTCACCGGTGAGGGTGAACCTGCCCCCGTCGGTGCGTACACTCCTCACCTTGCGCCTAATACAGTTGATCTGAGCATGGACTGTAGAAAACCAATCAATGCCCAAGATGACGTCGTAAGGCCTCGACACCGCTACAAGAAGATCCCCGCTGAAGCTCTCACCTCCTAGAGTATGCTCACACTATCGACACTACTGCGCAATCAGCGAGTCTGCTACCATAGGAGTCTCTAACCGTAAGGATCAATCCAATGACTCTGTCGGAATCTCCGAGCTCCGAACAAGGGCAGCGGCAATGAAAGAATGACTCGCTCCTATGTCTATAAGAACTGCAAAAAGTGTGGAATAGACACAGATAGTAGCTCAAATAATCTCGGGTGTGCCATGGTCGTAGGCCTCCGCTGCCTGCAGTTGTGCCTGTCTATGCCCGCCAGCTCCCTGTGGTTGGGGTGGGCCTCCTGGTGGTGGTGGTGGTAGAGCCTCAAAGCGTCGCAAACAACCTTCTGCTCGGCCAGCTCCTCTGCCTCATTCACATGCTCCCTATGGACCGCCACGGTCGACCCTCTCTCTCTACCTGGGTGGCCCCTCAACCGTCTACTACTCCTCGGTACGGCGGGTCAGGAAGTCACGATCCAGGTGGCCTTGCCCGCCACATGTGTAGCACTATCTGCCTCTCGAAAGACTGGATCCACGCTGTGTACCCCGCACTGCTGAGCAAGTGTCCTGAGGACGTCTGCCTGAGGGTCTAGTCTGCCTGGACCCATGATTCATCATTCAACTGAATACTGCAGAAGACTCTGCTATGTGCCTCCCTATGGTAGGTGTCGCCACTGATGTAGGCTCATCAACGAAGATCTCGATCAGAAGGGCTTGCTCCAGTACCCCTACCTGAGTCATAATGCAGAGGGAGATCAGCGATGCCCTGATCTCATGCCTCAATCCCTACTCAAACCTCCGGGCCCAGAAGAATGGGTCCCATACCATGTCTGTCGAGTAGCGCGAGAGATCGGTAAATCTCGCCGAGTACTGGCCGACCGTCAAGCTGCTCTGCCGCAGTTGTAGAAGCTCCTGGATGCGCCCCGCATGAAGGGTGGCTGGGACGATCTCTGAGCGAAAGAGGATCTCAAAGTCCGTCCAGTGGAGATATGCCTCGTGGTGAACCTGGATCATCAAGCTCCACCATCTACCTGCATCCGTGTGTAGTAGGCTCACTACGAGGATCACCATGAGGTCTGCTGGTGTCCTCACTAACCTGAAAACCCGTAAAACTGCCTCCAGCCAATCCTCGGCTGCCTGGGGGTCCGTCTCCCCGCGTAACCTGGGCGGTCGCTAGCGCTGAAACTCATGCAGTGCACTAAGGTGACGTGCATCATCAGCGGCTGGGGCTGGTAGCATCGGTGGCTCGGCGGGTAGCGGTACCGCCGGTGCCTCTGCTGTCAAAGGGCCCTGTACCGAGGCCTCATCGCTCGGCGGGCTGTCGTCACGCACAACACTCGGAACATTTGCTGGCTACTGTCGTGGGGCCATCCTAAAAAGAGACAGCTGCGACATGGTCAGAACAATATACCTGGTGAGCTGACACAAAGTAATCACAAAGAAAACTTGAAACACACATGCAATCATTGTTTTCATGCATTAAGTCGGAAATCAGATGTCAGGGTCCTGGTGTACGGATATGTCGGCCTCCGCACCATCACTAGTGTCTCTAGTCTGATAACCACACTCAATACTCTTAACATTATTTCTTCACATAGAAAATGATCAGAGTCCTGAGTTCTGTGGTAGAACCGAACTCCTCTGATACCAATTTGTCACGACCCGTCCTCGGGGCCCGTGTCATGACTACCCCAAGCCCGCCTTCCATAGGCTAGGGGCTGAAGACTAGCACCAAGGCGTAATTACTGGTAAAAATGGAAGGCATTGCCTTTGTAAAGTAAACAAAAACCACAGAGCAAGTAAGCAGAAGTAAACACTAAGTAAAAACTGGGTACAATATTAAGTGCGGAAAAGTAAGTGGGCCAGAATACAAACCCTAACTGAATGTAAAGTACAACTGAAAAATGGAGTAAAACAACTGAAAAGTAAAGCCGCAACGTCGAGCCATCCACTGGAAGTCCCACCTGAAGGGTGAGTAAAGATATCCTCCACAACTCCTCGGGTCCAGCCGTCCGCTCCGACTACGTCTCGCCCAGTGGTCCACCTCCAAGTACCGATCTACTCTGCAAGCCTCAACTGCGATCAGCGTTGTCCGTCGTCTGCAACCAACAAAACATAGTGCGGGCATAGCCCGTGCAGGGGTGAGTATATGCTACTTAGTAGGGACCCCGAGACCCCCGAAGGTTTCCCAGAATCCACAAAATATAATACACAAAGGAAGATACAATCACGAAGTAACATCCAACACCACTTAGGTATATGCCCATACATATAACTAAGTCATCAATTCCAGTTCGCTCCAACATCCGAGCCCATGTTCGATCACATCCACACAGGATAACACAACACAATCCACATAGGAATGCAAGTCAAGGATCAGCTCACACAGGTATACTACTTCGTTTGACGATAGAGATGATCAGATATAGCCACTGATTCATCTAAGCCATCAGACCCACACATGATCGATAGGTACTAACCCCCACAATGACCCCCAAAGGATCGATAGGTACTAACACCCGCAATCAACCCCACAGGATCTGACCCACTCAGGATCCATAGGTAACTAACCCCCGCAATGACCCATACAGGATCAGACCCACACAGGATCTATAGGCAATTGCCCACATAGGACTGCTGAGCGCTGACCCACACAAGATCTGACCCACACAGGATCGGTAGCACTGATCCACGTAGGATCGCTGAGTACTGTAGTCGTCGTCATCGAATCCACAGAGGATTTTTGTACAGTTTTCATCGTCGCAGCAGTCGTAGCCAGCTCTAGGGTTCCCGCACACAACAAGATCGTTCGGGAGGGTCCACTCCATGAGACGAGAGGCTGATACATCAACTGACACATAGTCTGTAGTAGATGTATCCAAAAGTTTCATATCGTCAATTGGAACACAACGTCACAGACGGCGCGTCCATCGGACACCCGGTCTGAGAGTTATTGGCTTTTTCGTTCCAGGGGCCCGGTTGGTTTTTAAGTCAAAACCAACATGACCGTACTCCAATTGCGTCCAAACCTCATGCGGAGTAATCCAAAAGGTCCGTCTCACTACGAGGAATCCATCAAAGTTGACGGCACGTAAATCGGATGACCGGTGTCCATGTTATAAGTGTTTCTGTTTCGAGGGCCTGGTTGGTTTCATGTACGAACCAACCCGGCCAAACCCAAAGTCCCCTGAAGCCTTGTGTATATAATACCGAAACTACCGAATCGATCCAAGGATCGCTACGCAACTGAAGTTTCATCAATCGGAGGTCTGTAACCCACGTTATGGTCAACATACCGAGAAATTCCGGTATTAGGGGGTTCGGGCCTAGTCCGACCCGGCCCGGTACCCCCCGGGTCGGCCCAAACAAAGTCGACCTGACCCAGGTCCGGGTCTGGCCCGGCTGAGGCGGCCCGGCGCGCTGGCGCTGGCCAAGCGGCCGAGAAAAGGGGGTATGCCGCCTTGAACAAAACCGCGGCCCCACGTGGGGGCGGCCCCTTGCCAACGGATGCGGCCGAGCGCCGCGTCCCACCTCCGTCGGTCCCGCGAGGTCGTGGTACTTGCAGCTTGCCGCCGAGGCTTCAGACGCAGCGGCTCTTCCTGGAGGCACGTCGGGCGCCCTTGTCTCCTGGCGGTCGGCCGGTGCCGGCTGCCACCTCCGGCCTCTGGCGCCGCCGCGCCGCCACGGAGCACCGGCGGAGTGTTCCACGGACTACCAGACGAGCTCCGGTGGTCGGTTTTTCCTACCGTCTTCGCCAATGGCCCTCGCGGGACCGGTTCTTCACTGCGAAGACCTCAAAACGCCCGTGCAACCTGCTTCATCATCGTCCGCTGATCCGCACACCAAGAACGAAGAGACGGTGGGTTCAGACTTGTTAGTTGGTCTTCACCCAACACGTTAGCGGTTTTAAAAAGGCTTCCAAAAAATTTTAAAAACATGCCGATGATATAAATCAGATCTATTTAATTTAAACAAAACCCCTACCTCAAGTGCCGTCGATCGAGGGTTCGTTGCGGAATTGCATGTCGCGGAAGAAGGAACGTCACAGAAGAAGCGTCGTGGAAGAAGGGTCATCGGGTCGCAGAGAAAGGATTCATCGCATCGTGTCGTCGATCTCCGAGGATCCGGCTTTCTTGTCGACCTTCATTCAGTGTTCGACATTTTTCGCGTTATTCACGTTCTTCGTGTTCTTCGTCGGGGAAGATGAAGATCTTCAAGCATCCCCTCTTTCTCCCAAACCCTCTCAACACCACCAGTCTAATAAAATAAGATTTGTCTTAATTTATTTCTCAAGCCATGCGTTTTAAAATTCAAAAATGAATCAAACAATTATGTGAATTAATTGCAATGCTTAAACCTCCAAATTAATGAGGCGTTTCTTAACCAGAATAAACACAAGGGCTAACTTCATTTAAAAGGGGGGTGCGGGTGCGTTACATAATTAAAGGAGGGGGTTTAGGAAGGAAAGAAATGGTGGGGCTCATGTGGGCCCCACCTCACAAATATCCTACCAAGTTGGTAAGATATTGTGGGCCCCACATCATCCACTTAACATAAGTTAAGAAAAATAAAATAAAAATCGGTTGCACCATTTTTATTTTATTCCTTAACTTATCCCCAAAAATTAAAAACCACACCCGAACAAACGCAACTCCGGAAAAGATGTTTCTAAGAAATTACCAGCGCTACGATTCCATCGGTGCTCTCGGAATTCGATTACAAGCACCAGTTTAAAAGATATAAAAACCCACTCGTTCGTTCACTGAATGTACCCGAGCTAAACTTCGGAAAATGATTTCGGGCACACCGGGCCTCGGAATTAGGTGTCATCAGAAACTTCATTCTTGTAAAACTCCCAAGAAAATTAAGAAAAAAAATTCCTTGAATTTTTCAGGTCTTTAAATTGGGTTTTAGAGGCACCCAGAGGTGGTTCAAAGATGTTTGGAGGGTGTTTTGATGATAGAGGGCACTACCATTACCATTTTCTGAAAGGATGAGACATGGAGTTTTTATATACATCGTAATACTGCAATTTTATATGTAGTGTGTAATTTTATGGTGAATGGGTCTTAAAGAGTAGGAAATATGTCAACTAACATTTCAGTCTTACATACACCATAGTGGTAGGTTGCGGCTTAGGACCTTCTTTGGTGGTCAAAAAATGTGGTGTGGAGGAAAATTGCAATGATATAAAGGTATTTGAGGATATATAAAAACTAGGGGAAATTATGAAATGTGTAGTGGGATATTGATTAGTCCCATTCTTTGTTAAGGGGGTTCTACAACATATTTTCTAAGGCTATGTTATAGCACCCTGATCCCCTTTAATAGGATTTTACCATTGAACATGAACACCCATTTGAATAGGGGTACTACTGAATGATCCATTCCCACTATTCCTTGGATAAGGAGTAATTTGGTGTTTTCCATGGGGTTAATCGATGGTCCATTAATCATACCTATGAATATAAATACCCCAAGATCCCTAAACTCAGTTTTCTTATTATTCTTCCACCCGAACTATAGGCTCCCCGATGTCGGTTCTCAATGTATTTGATGCCATTTTTCGTAAATATCTCTCCTTATCTTCTCATGACCGATCTATAGTAATCCATTGTGTGATCTAACTATATTTCTTGTTGTTTTTTTATGTTTGATATCATTTTTTCTTTGTAATTCGTTCCATGATTTTTAATTTTATCATTTCAATTCATATGGATTTTTCGTTATTGTTTTCCAATGTTCTCATGGAATCACATCTTTGGGTGTTGTACATTATTATGGGATAGGGTATCAGTGGTCCACGTCATTGATCTGTTATTATGTGGAGAAGATTGATGATTTCGAGGTAAGTGATTCATTCCATCACTTTTATTTATTTTCAATTATATCTTGACCATGGGTTATCCATTTGGATGGAAATGGAATGAACCTAATAAAAATTGGGAACAATTAAAATATGTAGTAGTGATGGAATGTTGATGTGTTTTCCACTGTGATAATGGGTTGTCTCTTGTTTTTTAGATAATGAATAATCTCTTTTATACCATGTTTATTATGTTTTTATGCTTTGTTTAGCATGATGGAATTGATAGAGAATGTAAATATGGAATTAAAGTATTTTTCAATGGAATTAAAGATGCATGATTATGGAATCAGGTGTTAATTATAATTTTATGGTAAAAATATTACATTTATGAATTCTTTATTGGTTGTTTTATTCTATTTTTTATATATTTTATGAAGAATGTTAATCATGTTAACACTTATGGATGATAATAATTAAAGGCAAGTTAAATGAGACTTTTTATTTTATAAATCATGGTAAGGACATAAAATTCTAGGAATAATCTTTAACTTCTTGTGATATCTTATTATAGGCGATGATTTATGTTACTGATTGTTGGAACCTTTGAATAATGTTATAGTTAATTCAATACTGAATAAAAACTGCTGTTTGATAAAGATAAATATTTCTGGCTGAGAGTTACCATTTTTTATAAAGGCTACATGCTTTGAGTTAAGGGATATTATTTTCCATTTTCTATTAAATGTTAAATTCCTTGTTCTGTTCCAAGTTACCCTATTAACTATTCTTTATTATTTTCTACCCTTTAGGTGTGGTCTGGATGTCAGTCTTTCTATGTCATTTGATATGAGTTTGGGATGGCTGATCATGAGATGACTAATGAGATATGGGCACAGATGCCTGAATGATATAGGAAAAACTAAAAAATATGATGAAAATATGCATTTAGATATGAATATGGGGATCATGGATGGAACCAAATATAAAGGAATGGGTTGAATATTGGCTTACCTACTATTGTTATTACAATGGATACATTTTATTAAACAATCAGTTAATGGATGGATGGACTTGTTTTTAATTTATCTTATTTTCTTTCACTACTGATTGAGATAGTTGGATGTGCTTGATTTCATCTAATGATAGTATATTTGGATGTTTTCCTAGAGTACCAAAAATTTATGGAAATATTTTATTAATTATTAATTGTTGACTTACCACATGGGGTTGGTGTTCCTATAATGCAATGAGACGATTATGAGAAACCATGGACTCAATTTGGATTATTCTTAGAGGTAATGGATCGTTAATTTTAGTCCAATTAATTGTTTCATGAATATTTTAAATGGTAAATTAAGGGTTAATTAATTAAATAACAAATGTAAATTATAAAACAAACAAATAATAAATTTATATTTTAATTTGAACAATTAAGTGCTTTTTTGATATCTAGTTCTTATTAGTGACAACCAGGATTTTGAGAGATATTAGCTAAATTTGATTTTAACACTAGGTTATAACCATAGTGTGGTTGTGATCTATATTATTTATTATACATTCTGTGATTCTATAAGCTAGCCCAGCAATGATAGTTCGGGTGACTAACAACCAGTTTACTCAGGGGTTTTTTTTTCCAAACATCCCAGTGGGAGGATGGATTGATAACTACCCTCTCTGGTCCCCACTCTCTCATTTATGTAGTATTATTTACATGTATGCATGGTTTTCAGTTTCCCATATATGTTTGTATAGGGATACAATGGATTTTGGTTATTTCACACACACGAATCTATAAATAAAGTATCCAAAATATTTTTATTATTATGATGTGTATTGGTTGTGATGGATTGAGGTAGCTTACTTGTAGTATGGGATGTAATGGATTGAGGTATAATATTTGATGTATGATACAAAAAATAGAGGATTGGGTGGCTCCAAAAAACTAATTTTTTCGATATGGTGAAGTGATATGGATGATGTGACTATGTGATGCAAGTGGTGCATGTTTTCACACTTATCCTATGTATATTCTATCTAGCTTACTTTTGGAGAGAGATATATTAGGAAATATAATGTTGTGTAAGAGTAGAGAACTATTAGGGAAGTAGAGGTGAGGTACCTTTTTTGATTTATTATATTTTATAATCTGTTTTATGTGATACTTGATGATAGATAGCCATGGTGGTCCTTGAAACATTGTATACATATTTAGATGATGAGTTAGTTTGAATTTTTTTTCATTGGGTTTTATTATCCTTTCTTTATATTTTGATTGTATGTCTCTAGGGAGTATCCCATTGATTTTACTATTATGATTACCCCATATAAATATAAATCATTTTTCATGTTATCAAGATAAGGATGGAGATAAAGCTAGATAATATAATATTTCAGTTTTACAGAATCTTTTTTGTCTTCATGATTACAGTTGAGTTTACCTTTTTTTACTTGTAGTATACCCTTTAGTTCTTTCAGCACTATATGATATTACATTTATGAACATTTTTTTATTATATATATGAATATGAATAGGAATTAATTGGTGTGTCTATTTTATCACTCTCTTGTGTATGTTCTCCTATAAGATAATTCCTCCCATTTTATGTTTATTATACCCTCGGTTCTAGTTAACAACACAGGGCCTACTATGGTGGGACTTGGGTGGTTATTACCTCCCATATCTCATTTCAATCCCATAAGATGTCCTCTTTTGTGGAATGGGGTCTTGATTAGTTGATACATGAATAATATATAAATTTATTGACTTATTTTGGTTACCTTATTGATAATGGTGACTATCATTTGAAGAATTAAACCTAATCTCTGATAGTCTCTATCCATCCCATTATTAGAAAGTTTAACCAATGTTTTTATATTAAATTTTCCTAATCTTATATGAAACAACAAAAATTGATCTTACATTTCACATAGATAAGTAAGATCATGGATTATAATTTATTCTACGTTTAAAGTGTAAATATTCTCATGCCAATCCATATAAATATTAAATTTACCATCAAAAAATTGAATAATACATGTATAATTTATGAAGTTCAGAACATAAACTTCATCACATAATTAAATTATGTTATGGGATTGTTCTTAAGTACCAAAATAGAAATAATATTTTAATTTAAATAATTACCATGAAGTTTTATATAACCCATGCCATAGATTTCTCCTTGAGCATTTACTCCAAAAGTAACCCTTACATGCTTAATATTAATGTTATTTTAGGAGAAATTTTATTTGAATTCAAATGTTTGAATATAATTCTATCCATAAAATAGATTTTTTGACTCTTTGTGCCCATAAATTCTCCCTGAAATAAAAAACAATAATATTTTGGTACCCATACTTTGTTGGGTACAAAATTCGTAGAAAATAAATATTACAAACTCTACATATCCCCAAATTTCTTATGTTGAAAAAATTACATTTATTTAGATAAATAATCTTTATGTAATATAATGATTTAATTCTATTTAATCAACACTTATTTTACAAATTACCAAGTTTTTGACATCTTTTAGGAATGGGTGTACACTGTGGAATAAAATAGTTAGAATAAAAATGGTGTTTTGTTGATGTAGAACCTATTCCTGAAGTATTTCAATGTGTTTATACTTTTCAGCAAAAGATATCAATATTATGATTCACCAAAGTAAAATTTTAATAATTTTCTTTCATACATAATATCGTAGAATTTTTTATGACAACTTGATTCCTATAATGTACAATATATAGTTTCATCTTTAAATCTAGGTGTATTTTTATCATCCTCCAATGTAACATATTTTTCTTCCTCAAAGTAATTAGAACAACATTCATCATCACATTTGGGATAATAATAATTTAAAGTTATGTTGGCAAGGGATTCAAATGATACAGTTTTCATATGTCATTGGTTATTCGTATTAATTATAAAATTGAAACCCACAACCTTTTGATCATCATTATGTTATCAGAATAATTATTAAAAGAACACTATCCTCCAGTCCCACTCCATGTATATGATGATTTACAACTTTTATTGCCATCATTTTTATAATATTTATTTGAACCTATCTATTTCAACTTCAACCTCATGAAATCTTGCCTCATATTTCCAAAATTATTACAATAATAAGAAATCATCTTAGACGTATCTTTCTCATCACATTTAACTTTATGGTATTATTATATTTTTAATAATTTTATTTCTTCCTCAAAAACATGTTAATCCACTTCCCTATATAAATGTGCTTATTCTCACATTCCTCTCAGAAACTAGAATATGATTCAATATTTACATTCTTCTTATATTTAAAACATTTTGAAACATTCACACATGACTTTACATTCTTATATATAACTATAAATTTTCAATAAAACGAAACCTAATTCTTTTTCTTTTCATTTTTGAATTGTTTTTTATCCAAATCCCACATTTCATGAAATTTTTAATTATATCATCCAAACTAATATTAGTTAGATTCTAAATATCATCATTATTTATATGATTAGATTCCCACTATTTAGTTATATTATCAATAATCACTTATATTAATTTCACATATGATAACCCATTTTCACCAAGAGACTATAAACTATAAACAATAAAATTGAAACATTAATTCATTTCTGTAACTGATTCACTCAATATGAAATCTAATTCATGATAATTTGAATGCAATATAGATCTCCTTGATTCCAAAATTTTATAAATTAAAAAATCAGTAATCTCAATAAATATCTATAAATTATTATATATTTAAAAAGGTGAAATATTATTCTAAACATTTATTTTCATTGAACCAGAAAAAGTATTTTTAACATGATAATTCTGATAAAATTATTCTTTTTCCTCTCTACATAATGTTATAAACTCTTTATTTGGAGTATTATACCTTCCAATCATCAATAAAATGTTTTCAAACCAATTATAAATAAAAAATGACTACATTATATATCAGTAGATTTCATATACTTCTCCATAAATGATAGGTTTCCGTTTTGGATTATGATTTTCTAACGTCCCAATAGAAAATAATTCCATTTAAATATACAATAATGTTTTCCTGAAAGAATATTATTGAGAAAACTATCGGTAAAAACCATCCATGATACAAAATGTTATATCATAATATAATTCAATGCACTATAGTAGGGGGGATTTAGTTTATAAAAATATAAACATACAATTTTCCCACCTCCTGTAGAAATTTTTATCAGATAAACAATTATAACAATACGTTTTATAATGATTGTTTGAAACAATTTTTACAAAAAAATATAACCTTATCTAACTTATGATAGATGAAATTTGTTAAATATATTAAAAAATAATAACAATGTAATATAAATATAATTAAATAATTCAATAAAGTTTCAATATATTTCATAAGAAATAACATCACATTAACATCAAGTGTCATGGAATAATAATAACCCAAAATTAGGTATCCTTGACTTAACCATTTGTAAAGTATTTATTTAAGACAATGAATCCATCGATCAAAATATTTTAAAAAAATATATTTCCATATCCCCTGGAAACCTTGATTTATTCAATAAAACAAACTGTATCCCTCTGTCATCGAGTTCCCACTAACCACTATATCAAAAAAGTAATAAATAAAACAATAAATTTTATGGAATTTATAAAGATAAAATGAAAAATAATGTCTTAAGAAAAATATCTAAATATTACAATGAATTACATCATAACAAGACGTTAGAACACTTGAGTAGTAACTTTAGATCATTAGTATATAGATATCATTTTCCCTCATTGTTGCGGAACTATGTATAGAAATTATTCCAATAACTATATTATCCACTTCTCAGTATCAATTGCATGGTCATTAGAAATACCTCTTCTTCACTCAATGTTTTCAGCACAACACCTATCTTTTTTATGATCATTTGGTAAATCACCATTACAATGCTTTAAATATTCGATCATGTAGAAATTATAGTTCTTCTTCCATTAATATTTAACATCTTCATTATGTATTATTATTAAATATTCATCACATAAAACTTTATGTCTATGATTGATGGATTCAATCCTATGAAATTTACAGAACTCAATATGATGGAATTTGAAATCCTTACATATAATGGACTTTATATATGGCTTCCTGGTGTAATTTGTATATCTACACACATAACTATATAAATTTATATATGATATAACTAGAATTATATGTGTGTTAAAACATAATATATTTCTACAAAACATATTGTAACTTTCTAAAGATAAATATTAAAAACAGAAAAACATATAAAATATAAATTTTTATTTTTGAACACAAAGGTAGAAGGATGTTTTTCAACTCAACAATTATCACCACATATTTTATACTGTGTGGTGTATACACTACCTTATATATGTATTTTGTTTATCTTTTACAAAAATTAATTTTTCTCAAATATTTTAAATGTTATTTACTTCAATGCTTCAATTGTTCAAAATTTATCAAGTTGTAAGAGACACATAACTATAAATCCAAATTTTATATTCATTAAATATTTATTTTATAAATATTTTCCTCAATTAATGTATTGATAAAATCCTTTTATAGATGTGTTTATATTTATATAAATAACCCATAAAGTAAATTTTATGAAAATTTCCACTTTCTTTCATAGGTTTTCAAATGTAATATTTTAACATAATCTAAACAGGATGCATTTACATTATTTACAAAAGGGAAAAATAAATTTTTTATTTAAAAATATTTGAACTTGATAAAATTTACAACCACATTATCCATTATTTTATGTTCAAATTCTATTATAAAATTCTATATTTTATTGAAATAAAAAATAATCATCCTTTTTCTCTAGGTAATGTATTTTTAAAAAATGGGTTTTGAAGGAGAAATATGTATCAATATCCAAAAAAATTATTATGGGTTTAAAAGTATAATTTTATGTATCTGATGATAGAAATGAAATATTTTATATGTTTTATACATTTTATTCTCCTTTGACATTGTTTATAATGATATGTGATTTTGATATATCTTTATAATACAGTGGGTAATGATTTGGTTTGAGTAAGTTATTTCATTTGTAAGGGTTACTATAAGGGTTCCATGAAGATGGTGTACCAAGTCACCTATATGAATTATCTATTATACATATTGAGTTTCATGTAAATATCATGACATCATAAGGTAAACTAATGCTATTTTGTTTAAAGGAATTATTTTTCATTTAAGTGAAAATAGATATATTGTTATTAAATTTTTTCATGGGTTATCTTGTTTTATAAGAATACATGAATATTATAATTTTGTCTTTAGGTTTTCGTATAAAATACTTTATGAAAAAATTTGTAGTGAAGGTGGTTTCATGCATATGTAAATTATTGTTTTAGTTAAAAGCTTATTATGGTAATGGGAAAATCTCTCATATGATCTAATGGTTTTGAAGTATACCAATATGTTTTCCTATTATTTGTAAATGTACCTTAGTAATATTTTTTTTTCATTATATTATTTTAAATTATTATCATGTGGTTCATGGATGTGTATGAATAATGATTAAAATAAAATATGTAAAAAGAAAATCTCGGTAGAATGGTGAAAATTCCAAATTTAAGAAGGGGTATTGTTTTGTAAGTGTTTATACTAATTATCAAAAACAATAAAACATAATGTCACTTCGGGCCAGTAATGGTTAAGTACTGTAGCAGTTACTGTAGCAGACACTATTTGGTACTGTAAAAGATGTGACTATTCATCTGTTTGGGATTTCAGGCCCTTGGTTTGGGCCTCGGGTCCATTAAGGCCATCAGGCCACCTCATGTCCTTTGGGCCACCGTAAGGTCTTCGAGCCACGTGAAAATTGTGAATAAATGATAAGAGATGCTATAAAAGGAGTAGACTCCAGTTGGTGATTCGGAGTAGGAGAATTCACTAGAGTGAAAGATAAGTGGATTTTTCAGAAAGAGACGGTATGTCATTTCCATAAAGAGCAGCATGTGCTGGCACAAGAAGCCTAGCTGAATAGCCATGCGATGGTGGAGAGATGATATCATGATAAAGAAGCTGGAAGGTGGAGTTCCATGTATAGACATAAATTTCATAAGACATATGCATCATGTAATCTATAAGTCTGTGGGCCTTTTAATGGTTCCCCTTCCTCCCTTGAAAGGGGGTTTTAAAAAATCAATAAAAAAGAATGGATTCTTGCCATTGGGGTAAATATTATGTTTTTAGCACTGGATTTTGGAGTATGGGGTCAAGGGTATTTTATTTAGTATCAGAGCAGTGTTTATATAAATTTGAAAATTATGATGTTTTCATGCGAGGTTAACTTAAGAGTTCTTGGTATCATCATGGGTTTTTATGTTTTAGGTTTATCATTTTGTCAATGGCAGAAGCACACATTTTAGGATTTAAGTGATGGGATTTTAAGAATATTAAGAGTATTATGGGAGGAATTTATCTCAATATAACCTTTCGGGTTAGTATGACTTTTAGAAAAATGTTTATTTAATGAATAATTAATTTCTATTAGATATATAAATTTATAAAGGTATTAAAAAACATTATGGTTAATATGATCTTTTATGTTGAGGTAATTGTGGTTAATTGGGATAAAAATGTTGTTATAAGTTTGTAAAATATGATTAATCATACACATAATAATGATATTTAAAAGTGATTTTCTGACATTGTGATTAATTTTAATTTTCAACAGTTTACTAATTTGGGAGAATTATAAGACTAAGGTAAATTGAAATAATTTTGGTTAAAATGATATTGATTTTGAAGAATAAATGTTGAATTATATTTTGGTAATATATATTATTTTATTTTAGTTTTATGGTAATTCAAGTTATTTATATATTAAATAAGTATAATATAGATATCATATGATTTATAAATATAAAAACTCTTTTTTTTACATTAAGAGTGATTAACTTAATATTGAGATATATTTTTGGTTTATCTTGGAAGAATATTGGCCCAAGTATTTCTAATTGTTTGGTTTGGAGCTTGACTAGAAATATTTTTAATAATATTAATGATAGTTACTTATCAAATTATTTATGCTATAATTTGGGTGTTATTATTTATGATTTAGATATTAATGTTTTATTTATTTATATAAGAATTATACAAATTGGATATTATCTTTCCTTGGTCTGACTATTTTTATTTTAATTAATTTCTAAAAAAAGGAATAATTTTTTGTACATTTTTTTGATATTATAATACATTATATTAATACATTAGTGATTTACACATGAAAAATTCAATTTATGTAGTTCAAGGAGTAATATATGAAATAAGTGTGAAAATTTATTGATTCGTAACTAAAGGATAAAATTGTGTTTATGAAATGGAAAGAAATAAAGAATTTTTTTTCTTCTTCTATATCTTGATTGTAAAAGAATACCTAAACTCTAGGAAAATAATAATTAAATATAAAAATTATATTTTTTATTTTCATTTCCAATGATTTGATGGTATTATTTATACCCTACTAAATTATTGTTTGGTGGTCATTATTTTTCTCTTGATCGTATTCTCTATCACTCACCATCATTAGTTGCACATTGGTTTTCTCCTCCATGTCTATAGTTTCACATACCATTAATGTTATCTATTAGGAAACATAGTTAAGTGTTATTTCAATTGACCTTCATATTTCCCATTCCATTTTTATGAATAATTTTTTATTATCATTTTTTATTATGTGATTTGGCAAAAATGGTATTTATTAATATTAATTTTCTTCCTTTTGGGATTTTATGATTTATCTTCCACTATAAAAAATTTATAATAAATTTTTTTAACCCTTATACCAAGAACAAGATACAATTTTGAGGACACAATTTCCTTAAGGTTGTAGAATGTAATACGAGGAAAATTTAGTTTAAAATAACATTATGCATTGTACAATTCTTAACAAGCAACACCAAGATTTATGCATGTTCTGATATACTATAAAAATATTATTATTTGAATATGACCATCGTAAACATGATTTTAAATTTGAAGGTTTGAATAGAAGCAAAAAAATTATAAAAAATATGTACAAAATATTTGTATAATATTTTTATTAATGCATAATAATTAGGTACTCAATTTTCAGTAAAGTCATTTTAGGCTTCAAAGATAAATTTTATTAAAAATGGATTATATTTATTTGTAATAGTGTTTACTATTTTTAATTTATAAAACATTTAGAAAATTTATATAATGAAAGATCACCATTTTGGAAATCATCATATCAAACAAAACTTTGGGTGATATTCATGGATTATTCTAAAAATATTGATTTTATAATGAATAATGAAAAATACATATTTTATATAAAACATTCATTTATTCTCAAATATTTATAATGCTCTATTATGTTTTGAATTATTTTTATTATTTCATTAATTAATTTACATTAAAAATATTCAAAATTATATTATTTAAATTTACATTATGTTTAATTTATTTATAAGAACATTTTTATACATAAAAATAAATTTTTCATAAAAAATAGTTTATCATCATTATTTATGGGTTTATATTAAAATTAATTCATGACACATATACGAGTTAAATTTTATAAAATTGAAAAAAAAAGAACTCATAAATTGAAATTAATCCTTAAATAAATTCTTGATATTTTTTTAAGTAAGTCAATTTTTTTGTGAATATTAAGAATACAATTTTTTTATGAACTATGATGTATTTTATAATATCTTTGAGAAATAATCTAGAACAAAAAAATTATGAAAATTATGTTACCAATAATTTATGAAAATTTTTTATAAATATAATAGAAAAATATAAATAAGTATATAATTCCTGATAAATATGAAAATCAGTTTCAGTGTTGACACTTTTCTTGCACAATAATGAAAATGTAAAATCCAGAATCCTAAAGATAATATTTATGAATTAATAATTAGTTTTTATAATTTCATAATTAATAAGAATATTAATTTATTTTATGAACTAATATTTATTAATTATGGAGTTAAATAATAAGAAACATATTGAAATTCTTGTGTAGTGGTTGGAGTGTTGAGAAAAGTCAAAATAACATATTAAATAAATTTGCATGAATTATATGTGATTAAATATACAAAATGAATTAAAAATAAATATTAATTAGGAATTAAAATAAATTATTATTATTTTAATAAAATATATTAAATTTTCATAATAATTATAATTAACTAAAACATTTATAGTGTTATGGAACAGTGTTTGGGAAAATATATGAAGAATTTAGAAAAATATTTTAAAAATATTAAAATTTATAATATTTATTTTATTTTAAATATTCAAATAATATTATATATATTTTGGAAGGATAATTTGTAATATAAGTTATTATATTTTAAATTGGTGGTTTTCAATTTTTTTTAATGTCAAGATAATATAATAACAATGAAAATGAATTTATGTTAATTTTACGATAAAAAAATATTTTAATAATTGATTTAAAAGTAATTAAAATTTCATTACAAATAATTAGGATTTAATATGGTCTAAAATATAATCATGTGACCATTTTTAATACATTTTGTTTTATTGTTAAATTATTTACCCTGAATGAATAATTATTGGAAAAAAACATTGATTTTTTCCTATGAAAAGGAGTCATTTAAAAAATTTGAACAAAAATAGTGTTTGGTTTTTCTCTAAAAAATATACCTAAGTACTACTATATAATTTAATTCCCTCATTAAAAAGAATTTATTAGTACCATAAACATGTTTTCTAAAGTCCTTAAGCTCAATCGAAGGGAGGTTTTTGAATGAAAAATGTATAACTCTTAACCAAATTATTTCTTTTTATTTTTTCTTTAATGCCATTAATTTATATATTTATAATAATAATGTGATAAAATTAGTATATTACATATAATTATATTTTATTTTGTTATTTTCACAAATATTTTTTATCTCCTTTCCATCCTATAGAAAATTAAAACATTGTTCATGCATATGTGTGAATTAACACCTTCATAAAGCAACGTGTTTCATTTTTTCATCACCACCAATCAATGATGGTTATTATGAAGGACTTAATTCATATATAAGAAATAAAGGAAATAATTTTAATTCATTAAATATAATATATCATCTATTTTCTTACATTTTCATCAATTTAAAAATGGAAATGTCAGTCCTGTTCACATGTGGACTACCACTTTGACGAAGTGATTTTATATTTTTGATGTAAGAATTACATAGATGGTGGTGAAATAGAATATAATGTATAAAAATTAAAATATTGTATTTTTTAATATTCTATTATGATTTAAATATTATCCCTTTGACAATGGACATCCTACTGAAGCAGTTTTGTTATTATGAACCAAATGTAATCAAAACGTCTAACGTAATTATAAGTGATTATATAACTAAATAAAAAAAGGTCATAAAAGAAATAAAATGGTTTATTATAGCTTAATGAACATATAAATGGTTCTTATTTAATTGAATAACTAATACCATAATATTATCAAATAGTTAATGAATGTACAATGTTAGATAATATTTAATGTAAGGGATTTATAGTGTTAATTCCCTTTCATTGAGACATAAGATATTTTCACCACATAAATTATTTTGTGGGGTGTATACACTATGTTTTATATGTCTTTTATCATTATTATCTAAAACTAAAAGTTTTTAAAATTAAATTAATAGGTCATTACGTCAATGTTTCATTGGTACAAAAGTTATCAAGTCGTAAGGGGAAATTTACCTTAAAACCGCATTCTAAATGTTTTAAAGATTTATTTTTCTAATTATTTTACACCATTTATATATTATTCCATTCCATTTTAGGATGTATTTATATTGACATAAATAAATTATATACTATATTTTATGTCAATTGTTACTTTAATTTAATGGTTTTGAAAAGGAATATTTTTAAGTATTTTATATGATATGTTTGGATTTTATTCATAGAAGGCCTGAGGATTGTTCCTTGTTAAAGTATAAAAATAAAATATATTTTTCCATGAACACAAATAATTTTTTTTGGGATTAATTTATATGATTTTACATTTTATTCAATAAAAACATTTCTCAATTTGTTTCTACGTATTTTATTTTTGAAAATTGGGTTTAAAAGAAAAGGGGATAAATAAATATTTGTAAATATTTTGATTATGGGTTCAAAAGTATATTTAATGAGTTTGATGGTGGAAGTGGACTATTTTTTCTGTTTTATTTAAGTAATATTCCTGTAAAAAAAATTTATAATGGTGGTTGAGCCTGATATATATCTCTAGTGCCTCGGGGAATAATTATTTTCTAAGGAGAATTATATTCGAATTAATCCATATTAAGGGTTATTATAAGGGTTATTTTAAGGATTCAATGAATATAATAGACCAAGTATCCTATATTAATTTTCTATTATTTCAAGTGACTTTTCATGGTATTTGATTTATTTCATATGGTATGATTATTATATTTTGTTTTAAATAATCATTATTCCCTTTAATGGTGAGAGGTATATTTTTATGAAAATACTTTTCTTGGGTTCTCATTTTTTATATGAATCCCACATGGTTATGGGGTTTTCATTAGGTTTTCATATAATTTTTTATGAAAATACTTATGTATAAATTTTTATATAATGTTAATGAAATTAGTAAATTGAGATTAATGTTTACTATGTTAAAGGTAAACTATCTTATATGATATCATTATTTTGAAATGGACTAACGAGTTTCATTGATTCATTGTATATGTCCCTTAATGGGAGTTTTGTGTTTATCCCATGTTTTCAAAAAAAAAACAATTCAATGGGTTTATGGATGAGTAAGAATTATAATTAAAACCTAATATGGAATAATAAAATCATTGTATAGTGTAAAAAATACTCAATTAATGAAAAGGGTATTATTTTGTAAGAGTTTGTACTTATTAACCAAAACTGTAAACCAAAATATTTCTTTGATTTGTACGTGATCGAATATTTCAATTTTTTATTTTCTATTTTTAATTGAATAAATAGGGTTATTTTTATTGGTATCATACCTAGAAATATAAATATTCTGTTTTTGGCCTCAGATATTGATGTAAGGGTTTGAGGCTATTATATATGATGTACAAAGCTGAGATGGAAGTTGGGGTAGGAGATAATATGATGGTAAAATATGAAAATTATTCTTTAATATAATTATTCATCAAATGATTAGAATAAAAACAAAGAGTCGTCATTTTCATTTGTATCTGATGAATACAATTCAAGAAATTTAGTGTCAATTGACGTGATTATTCAATTTTAAAATATGTTTAAAATATCTATAAGAAGTCGATAATATTATGAAAATCCTTAAACAATTAAAAAATATACAATGGAAACTACAACAAACATATATGTAATGATTATATGAATCTTTTACACAACAAGCTAGATAACCCTATATTTGAAGAAATTTATTTGTCTCAAAAGAATTACTTCAAAATTGTTGTCTAAAAGAAGAATGAAAGTAATTTTATTAACGATACATGTAGTCCCTTATAGGACTCTAGTGATAACTTCAATTCTGATCTAAATCTAAATTATATAACCATAAGGAAAAAAGTTCTTTGTAACATAAAATTATGAGGTAATTTATTCCAATCGACTTTTTCTAAATATAAACATGACAACTAATATTATGTAAAATTAAACAAGAACTATTATATATTATATAACCATTAAAATAAATAACAATTCTCTAAATATGTAACATGATGCTTCTATAAATTAAAATAAATCTTTAAAAATATTGAACTCAATGTTAAACTAGTTATGTTTTCTTCTAGTTGTGATGTCAAAAAAAATTTACAGAATTCCATATTGAAGATAAAAATATAAATTATTATGTTAGTTTTTTTACTAAGGGCAATGAATATTTAAATAAAATCCTTATAAATAATAAATAAAATTATTGCATGAGAAGTGATAATTAAAATATTAAACTGTATAAAAAAATTCTATACCTAGTTCCAAATATATAAATATTTGTAATATTACATACTTTAATTTTTGAAAAAATGTACATTTTTAAATTTATTATTCTGTAATAAACACTCAGTTTCATGGAATAAAGAATTCATTTATTTCTACAGTTTTATTTAAGTCTAATTCTGAAAAATATGTAAAATGTAAGTAGATTCTAATACCAAAATATTTTGCAGATAATAATTCAAAACCTATGTGAATTTGGGAACCAAAACATATTTTTTAATTGATTTGATTTTATAGTTAAGTAAAAACATCAAAAACAATAAAAAATATATTTTATGGTATGTTTTTATTAAAGATATATTAGTGGGGCCTTTTCCAAATTTCAATCACATTCAATTATTTAATGAGTAAATTCCACATTTCTTGAAAATTCCAATGGAAAGATATTTGATATTGGTTTAGTTGGAGATCCACCATCAAACATCATGAGTAATGTATATTATGTTGATGGATTAAAGCACATCATGATAATAAATTATTAACTTTGTGATGATGAATAATTTTTCCATTTTTATAATAGTTTATATTTTTTTCAAGAATAATTTATTTAAATTTAAAAAAACCATAACTAAATATATATTTAACATATATATAAATTATTTTCGTACGTAAAATATAAATTATAAGAATAAAAAAATGATAAATCAAAGATATATCATATGTATCATGGAAATTTCAATGTTAATTCCCTTAGATATTTGTTCCAATGAAATTAGATTTTTTATTTTCCTTAAAATAAATTAGAGAAAATGATCTCTGTGATGCATTCAAATTGAGAATGTAACAAAAAAAATATTTTAAACAAGTAAAACATGTTTCTACTACATTAAATATAAAACATATCATATCATATATGTTCTAACCTTGAATTATAAAAATGATTGGTTTTAAATTTTTTATTTATGTTTTGGTTTTTTATTTTTCCACATTTACATTAGTATAATTAATTATACTTAAAAAAGAATCTTTTTTAATTTTTTAAATTTTTTAAAACTAGAAATAAATTAAATTTATTCCTTAATTATGTCTTTAAGAGGTGATAATGGGATATAATAATGAATTCAATTAATATTTTAAAAAAATGGTATTTAAAAAAACTTTTATACTTCTATAACATTTCAAAAAAATGGTGTTGTTGAAATAGGGGATATAATGCAACAAGAAATTTATAGAGAAATGTTATGTTAACATATAATGGCTACTCATTTGTTGGATGGTATTGTTAACATGACATGTTATGTCAGTATAAGTTTTCTAATAAGGCCAATATTAAAGAAAACATCCTATGATATATTGAATAATATTAAACTAAAGGTTGTATACTTTATAGTTTTTTTATGAAATGTTTATATCATAAACACTAAGGATAGTCTTGGAAAGTTTGATCCAGTGGTTGATAAAGGAATCTTCCATGGATATTTTACTACTTCTAAATACTATAAATATTTCAACAAAAATTAAATTATATTTGAATAATATACTAATGTGAAATTTTATGGAATTGATACTTTTTAAAAAAGAATACATTTGATGAACTATATGATTTAGTGAATAAATAGAGAATTTAAACTGATGTTTAGAATAAAAAGGGTAATGATTTAGTACATAATTATGAAAAAAAATTATCCTCAAATTAACATAACCAATGAAACTGAATTTTTACAACTTATATATCATATAACCCTTAAAATTTATACTCAAGAAACTATTGCAGAAAACCTAAATTTCGGATTTTGACTAAACCGACGGTTGGAATCCATTTTTAAGTTTTTACCATTCTTTTACAATTTGAACCTACGACCATAAAATAATACCCAGATCGTAAAAATTGGGTAGTCTCTATGAAATAAGAGATAGACCTATTCAAGAGGAACAAGCCATGAGAATTAGTTGATAGACCCTTCAACTATCTTATTATTGGAAATTAATGGTTATTTAAGAAAAAACAGGATGATCAAGGTGTGATCAATTATAATAAACCTAGATTAGTTATAAAAGATTATAATCAAGAAGAAGTAATTTATTATGAGGTCCTATTTTCCAATATCTAATATTAAAATCCATTAGAATAATTTTTTCATATGCATCCCATATGATTTTTAAATTGTATTAGGTGGATGTTAAATATTCCATTCTAAATGAATATTTAATGCATGAATACTATATTGAACATCCTCATAGATTTTGATACCATTCCTTTAAAAATTATGTCATTGATCTTACTAATGTTATTTATGGTCTTAAAATATCCGATGGTGCTTATAATGGAAGATTATGTTATTTTATATTATCGAATGGTTTTATTGTGGGATTGGAATACTCCCTTCATTTTAAGAAGGAATAATAAAAATATTCATCAATTGTAAATACATATGTTGATGATGTTATTTTCGATTCAACAAACCAAAAAATGTGGTGTGACGTTTCGAAACATATAAAAAAAGAAAATTATATGATCATGGTGGGTATGTTAAACTATTTCCATGGATATCAAATCATACAAAATAAATTGTGGAAATATTTTTAACCCATGAAAATAGATACCTTAATTACATAAGATATTTCTATATTAAAATAGTTAGTCTTTTTGAAATCATATTTGTTTCAAAATTTTCCCACGCCTACATGAATCTGGATAACTAGTTTAAAATAATCTATATAGAGGAATATTTAAGAACATACTTTATCTCACAACAAGTAGACAAAACTTTATCTTTTTATTATGTATTTTTACTATATTTTAATCAATCCTAGAATAATCTCATTTTATATCTACATATATAATTTTATGATATTTAAAATGAATAATTTATTTTCCTTGAATTTTCTAAAATCCATTGATATTGATTGAACGTCATATGAAAAGTTAATTTTGGTTACTGTAGAATATATATAAAGAGTAACTTATGAATATATAATATTTTATAAAATATGTAGTTCCTTTGTCAAGTTATAAAACACACTCTCTTTCATTATCAACTATAGATGTTGAATACCTTATAGTTGGTATTTTTTGTACAATTTTTTTATATGAAACAGACTCTAATGGGTTTTTTTTTAATTTTGATCATATTACAATAAATTGTGATAAAATGAGTGCTATAAACATTTTAGAATATCTAATAAACCATTCCATAAAATGTATATGGATATAAGGAATAATTAATTAGTATATTAGTAATAAAATATGGATATATTGTTGGAATACATTGGTATAGAAAATCAATTTTATGTTGTTTTCACTAATCCACTTCCATCTGATCGATTTTATTTTATCAAATAAAAATCAGGTTTGTATTTTTTTTCAATTTATTTCACTCTAATTATATATGTTTTGATTTTTTATGTACAAAACTATTTGTAGATAATCTGTGGTATTTATCCATAGTTGTGTATTTAGATTCTATATTTTAATTTTTGACATATAATAAAGTGATATGTTTCTTGTTCTTTATGATTAATATTTCAAATCTATATAAGTGACCATTCATATATATATCAAAATATAGAAAGAGAGTAAATCGGTATTCAAATGAAAACATCTAACCCTTATAGCCCTTAGAGATTTATTCTTTCATTATCAAACACATCATACAACCAATAATTGAACCTAGATTCATTTTATTTCATTGATCATGGTAAATGAAAATAATTCTAATATTATTAACCCAGGTATATTAAATATACCAAGAACATCGAAGAAGGTACTCACTAGAAATGTTTTAGATTTTACCTGGTTGGATGGAATTGAAAATCTAATAAATAATGTTATAAAAATTTAAGGATGGGTGTATGTTTATGATTATAAGTGGAATGTGTTATTTTTTAAGAAATAGGTATCAAATTTTAAGACCATTTCGTAATTAATTTTTTATATAATAACATCCTTGTCATGTCATTTGTGAATTAGAAATATTTATTTATGTTTTGGTGGAAATGGTTGGGGTTTTATTGGGTTTTCATGAGGGTTATAATCCACTCTATTTTTATCATTGATGAGATAATACCTCATTAGATTATGAAGTCTCTTCTTTGAGTTACAGAGATAGGGAATAAGGATTTAAAATACGTAATGATGGAAAGTATTTTTCAAGTTCATTTAATCTACAATAACTCAATGAGATGGTGAGTTTCATAAGATCCTATTTGGAGATATTTTGATGATGCACATATATTTTTTTAAATAGGATTCAAAATATAGATAAATATATCATGAAATATAGGTGCCAATTTTATTAAAATACTATAAATATTTATCCTGTTAGAAGTATTTTGATCATCATTTTTGTAAAAACTGTTGTTCAGTTAAATGATGTTATGTAATATCATTTTCATTGGTAAAAAATCATAGTGTTGGATTATTGAATTGAGGTTGATAATTCAAGAGATTCACTATAAAAGACCATGATTCCACTATAGGTAGGGACAATTTTTAAGAAGAACCTATTCAGGTTGAGGGGGAGTAATCCATAGTAATTATAATCACTGGAAATCCTAAAGAATTTTATTCCAGTGTGTAATTTGAAGACCCTTTAAATGATGTTACTATTAATCAAAGAGTAAGGATAGTTATAGTTGTTATATATTATGGTATTTAACCCAAATATACAAATAGAACAAAATAAGTTGATTAAGGAGCTGAATATGGGTTGAATCAGGGTTTAGTTAAATAATCTATAATTAAACCTATCTATCCTTGTGTTTATAGAGAAATGATTCTTGTAAATACAATGCTACTATCAGTTGTTCAATTTTCTAAAACCACAGAAGGGTATCTAAGAATATTAAGTGGGTTTTCACCATTATTTAGGAAAAAACCATATCAATATTTTTTAAGTAGTTCCAATTTTTGAAGTCTATAGATCTTTTGAGGATGAATGAATAATTAAAAGGCAGACAATTCATTTTATAGGGAGTGAGTTTATAGAATCAAAAGAGGAAGAATAATAAATTGTAGAGTGTGATGTTCTTATATAGATTAAAAGTAAATATAAGTAACTTTATATTGAACAATCTCAAGTAGAATATTACCCATGAGTATAATATAATTAGGAAGTTACTTCTATTATTCATGAATAAGAGCATTGTTGTAGAAATGACTTTCAAACTACAAATGTTTCAATTTATAGTTATCAAATTATATAATAGTTTGATGAATTGATAACATATGATAATTAATTTAAGGTTTTGTTGGAATAATATAGAGTTTAAATTTAGATTCTTATGAAAAATGTAGTTTCAAAGAATGATTTAGATTTTGTAATGATGGTGTTGGTGTGTCAGTTCGAGTATATCAAACGAATACCATATATTTAATATAAATTAGTTTTAAGATAAATCTTGATGTTCTAAGGGGAATTCTAAAATATTCTTTAGATGCATATTAGGGATTTATTTCTACAGGATCATATAATGAATGATCAGTTGAGAGATCTTCCATGGGAGATAAGTTGGAAGTTGTCTTTGTGGAACGTTAATCTCTCACTTCCAAACGTACTTGTATATAATGTGAACTTATATACCCATAAAATATTCAATTAATTCAAATTTATTTTTCTATGGATATCTGTAGTATTATTATTTTTCCTATAAATAATCTTTATAATCATGAAATCGTTGATATGGTTGTGAAGTTTATTGGATGCCTAGTTCACATCCAATTACATTTATTTTTTGGATGAAAATTTTGTTAAAATTCATTATGAGGTTATTTTTTCTCAGCCATATGATTCCTCATTGTCCAAATAGGATGAAATTACTAAACCATCATAGAGGTCCAATGAATGTAAATAATTTTGAGTTATTCCTATAGTAGTTAGAGTTGTATTTTCCCATAACACCGGTGGAAATATTTTATCATAAATTCAGATGGTTGTGATGAAAAGGTTCATCAATATTTTTATAGTAATTAAAACATTCAATGTTTCATCAGTACCTTTTTATAAAAGTCATTGATATTTATTACAATTAATTTGGACTTTTGATATAATTATTTTTGTAAATATGATCCACATGTGTGTGGATACGCTCTTTTATTTATAAGATTGAAGAATAATTGGACTTGTTATTCCGGATCACCATTCTATTTCTTCATAATTACTAAAATAGATACATATCCTACTTCCATGTATACAACGTAAAATTATATACTTCTTCCCAAATACAAAACTCATATTGTTTCCTCCTCAAATTTTTTGTTCACTCTTATATATATATATCGTTTACTAAATGATGAGGATGCTTATTTAGGACTTTGGGAGAGTATATCTAAGGTATTTTCTTGTGATAGAGCTATCATTGGAGTAAAATTCAAATTTGATATCCCACTTAGTGAGATGTGGGGTGAATGTGAAGATTTTTCATTTCCTACCACTAATTTTACCCATGACCTATCTCAATATTTTAACAAGTAACCTTTGAAAATAAACCATCTGAGGATTTACTAAAAATCAATTTATTTTCTCTATTATATTTACTATTTTATTCATTGAATATTTATTTCATAAGTCCACTCCAATGATTTTTCCATTCATTAATTTTTATTAAAATAATTTATACATGTTAAATTGATACATAAAATTTTTCTCTCTATAATTTTATTATAAATTTTTATATAAAAAATTGTAGAGTATCTAAAGAGTTTTTTTAGAAAAAATTAAAACACTATTATCATTAATATCCTATTGATTATTTGATATTTGGGTTTTGTAATCACCAAAAATGGAGAGACTGTTGGATATAATATTTTTTTCCCACCACATATCATAAATTCATTTATACTTTGATACTAATATAATGCTCATTTAATTTAATAATATTCATATCTTATGTGTTTTTTAGATCATATCTATGTTTATTAACTCATTTGAATTCATTGAGTTATCCTTGAAAATTTTCCCAAGGAATTTCTCTGTTATGCCTGAATTTGTCTTACACACTAAGGAATTATCATTTGGAAAGAATCATCGCATTTGAAAATTTTTAGTTTGTGATAAATGATTTTTTATTACACATGTTCATTGTAAAAGTATTATCTTATAGTGTAAGCAATTTCGCTCTCATGTAGTTGAAATATCTAATATATATATATTATTCTCAGAAATCAAAAGAAGATGGATTTGCATTAAATACATTTCTCATAAAAGAATTTTAATTTATCATACAAAATAGAGCTTAATAAGAAAATTATCATATAAGTTTTCTTGACAATGATATGATAAGTGTATTATCTTATGAAACTGTTTCATCTTATAATACTTGAATTATTATACTGGAATATAACTTCCAAACATTTATCTTACAAATATCAAATTAACTTATGGAGGAATCAATTTTCATCCTCATAGTTATAGTATTTTTTGGATACACTCTTTATCAGTTCCATATCTTCTGTAAATATAACTATTTCATTTATGTACATCAATAAATAAGTTACCTAAGTAACGAAATTCATAATTTATTAAAGTGTCTATTTCCAAGAATTAAAACATTCCCCGAATATGTAGTCTATTGCATCATACCATATTTTATTTATGCCATTTTTTGAAAAATGGGATACACACCAATTTAGATCTTGATTATTCAGATTTAAAAGGGAATAATTTTTTAGATCATTTCATTAATAACTATGCTCAATTCAAATTAAAATTATGTGATAGAAAAGGATAAATTATGGATGTATGAACGAGAATAAATACAAGAGTCTCATATAGATACACACACACATAGTCCATTCTCACCTATATGATCAATTATTGATCATCTATTTTTCATTATATATTTTCTTTTGAAAATATTGAATCTCAAGAACCTCTCTCTAAAGATATTATTTCTCTCTGGATGTTTCTTATTCATCATATAGTGGCTGCATGTAACTGTCCGTTGGACCTGCAATAATCTTTATTTTCATCACTGTAATGATTATGTCTCACTATGTTAATGTATTATAAAACCATGGAATATAAATGTAAAAGATGTCATTGGTTGAAAGATCTAGAAACTTTGTACCAATTGAAACCTAATTTCACTCAACTAGAATGTCCTTGAGAAAAGGACATTTCTAGTGAAAACCCTCCGAAATTGAGGAGTATAGTGTTTGTGGAGTGGTCTCAGGTTCCTTTATAACCAGAATCATTGTTATTTATCTCTATTACACATATCTATTATTATTATTCATTCAATTTCACTTTTTATATAAGATAAGATCAAAATAATTTATTCCTTTAGAGAGGGTGGGTTTTAATGAAAAACAATTTCAGAAATAGATTCATCCCCTCTCGATTCATTGTGAAACTTTTTTCTAACCAATTCAAGAATCGTTCACAACAAAAAAACATTATAGTATGCAAAAATAAATAAATAACTCGTCAATTAAGAATAGTGATACCTAGAATATAGTTATGTAACAATGATTTACCATTTGACTGATAATGTGTATATAATATGAAAAAGAAAATACAGTACAGTTAGGGCTTCTTACTTCACTGATATAATCCAAAAACTTGATCTATTGATCTCATATGAGTTATCCTACATGATCATGTAAAAAAAATTGTTAACAAAATTATTATAAAAAGTGAGGGTTTATTGACAATCCAAGTTTAGTGGACACCCATGCAGGGTGTGAGTACATAACTTAGAAGTTAAACACTTATATAAAAATATACATAGCTAATTAATAGAGTTCTATGAAAATGTGACATGTCACGATAACTAAATAACTATTGAAAAACAAATAAAAAATAACCACCATCATTCTGTAAGACCATGACCTCAATCAACCATACCAACTTTAGATAGCTCCTATGTATCTCTAAGTATGTAATCATGACCATTCCAACACATATAATCGTGTCAACCCTAGTATGCATATCAAGTATAACATAAAAGGATAATTCTCATAAAATTTTACTTCAGAGTATAAAAGATAAACACCATTACCAAATCTATTGAAACCCCTCTATTTATATAAATATCTTCCCTATGTGAGTTCTCTAATATAAGGGAGGAAGCGCATATGTATCAAAAAACTCCCCTAAGGACGTTTTCTCATGTTGGTATCATATATCTCATATATGCGAGTTTTCTTAGCCAATGGTAACACAGACCACCCTAATGTTTTTTTATATGGGGACAAATACCACACATATGAGTGTTATATATGCATAAATAAAAGATAAACACTATATGTGTTTCAAAAAAACAAATAAATACCACCCATATGATTGTTTTTCCCATTTCATATCATCGAGTTCATGAGCTATATTTTAGTAAACAATATTGGGAATCCATATGCCCCAAAATAAAAACAATATAAAAAACCATATCACTGGTTGTAAAAATTACGAAATCACTTATCACTTTCAATATCCAAACAAAATGCCTCACTGGGGTCAATTTCAATAATTCATCGGATTTGGTCCCCTCGATCTCATCATGGGAGAGGCACCATCCTTAGGGTCATATAGGTCATTAAATGGGTTGATTTACCTTTCTAGTGGTCTTCTGTCTTAAGAAATCCACTTAGGGAATAACCCATCTCATAATTGTCATCATACCCCTCAATTGTGTCATAAATAGAACCATTATTCATTGGCTACCAAGAACAAACCATATTATAAAAGCTCATAGTAGATGGCTCATGGCCCATCTAAAAAAACGTTCTCAAAGATAAGTGCAGTCACTCAACCCAATCCTATTCAACTTATGGTTTGTCTACCATGGAAAAACAAATGTCAAGGGTTCTAACCATACCTACTAGGTCTATTAATCCCAATTCATGCCATAATATTATAGGATGGTTGAAGAAATTATCATACTCAATAGAAACTATGTCATATTAGGGCTAAACACACCTATAAAGGGGACAAAATATCATACGAATCCTAATTTAGTCATTTAATCCTTCAATAAAAAGGGGTTAAGGAAACATGTTAGTTTACAAGGGCTGATCATGGACCTAAACACCTTGTGAAAACCATACATATTCATCTAATTTAATTAATTTAACGATTCAATTAATTATCAATTTGGAAATTGATTTAATAAATATATCAATTTATTTAACACAGAGGTTGATCAACCTAAGATGATGATTCCACATGAATGAAAGCAAATAATAAAATGAGTACATGATAGGGTGTATATGAAATACAACCTACCACAACCAATATTCCAGATTTATTTACAAGGGACAAATACTATTGCAAGGCCTACTGAGGTCTTTCCAAAATAAATTGTATCTTCAAAAACGAAATAGGATCCTATAAAAACCATGACTCCCCAAATAAATTAATTTTATCAGTTAATTTTAATTAAACAATTTAATATAAATTGGAATATATGGGGAAAACATATTGTGTCACTACATCGCACCAAAACAATATTCTATCAGTTATGGGATGATCATAACAAATTCAGAGTACAAATCAATGTCCAAGAGCTAAGTACTAGAACTATTTCCATAATTAATTTAAAATAGTTTACATGAAAAAATTTAATTAAATCTTTTTTGGGAAATGAATTTGAATAAATAATGAATGATCCAAAAGGGTGGTGTTAAAACATGAAAAAAAATCCACTGTAATTATAGTATGTGTGATAGAAGATTTACTTATACAATTCCAAGATATTAACTTCCAAGAAGACTTATATGAATTTAACATGGAGGATTATAAGACCTCAATTCAATCAACCAACATTTTTGGCATAACATTTATGGAGATATGCAAGAAAATAATTAGAGACCATGAAGGAAAAAATCACCATTAAATTTAGCTACATCACCGCCCATTTCAATATCATTAACTCTATAAAGAATCCTTATTTAGAGAACTCACTCCCCACACTATCCCACCTTGAATAAGCTGTTGATATTTATGATTCAGGTATTTTCCATGGGATATTGTATTTTGAGAAACACTTAGTAAATAAAATTTCGTTTGAGATTGAATCTATCTATAATTTAAAAGAAATCATTTCTAGATTGGAATTTGAGGAAACATTTTAATACCTTAAGGTATTTATTTATTTATTTAACAATGAATAATTATATATTTCATCTTGTATTCATTAACTAAAAACAATAGATGTAAGAAACCCAAATTTGTTTTCATACATCGAAGAGCCCAAAAATCATGAATTTAAACCTTCACTCATGGATTTAAAGTATGTGTAACTAATTAAGGGGGAGAAATTTATTGTAATAATTTCTAATAATATGACCCAAACTTAAGAAAATAATTTTAATAATGTTATTTTATCTAATGTGCAAGAAATAGGGTAGAGTTTAAGTGATATTATAGGCATTAGGCTAAAAACATACCCACACAAAACACTAATTGATGAGAATCTAGATATATTAGGCATATCCAAAGGAGTATAAATCCAACCAATAGAGAGATATTAGAAAAGAAAGTGTTAAACTATTTTCATGAAAAATAAATCATTTAACCAATATCTAATTCACTATGGGATACGCCAATCTATGTAGTTCCCAAGAAATAAAGTTTTACCATTATAAAAAACAAGCAAATTGAATTCATCCATATGAGAATTCAGAATAGTAGAATATAGAGTCTTGTTTGTAGAATGTTGAACCAATTTACTTGGAAAGGGTCACATATATTTCTAATTAATTGATCCTATGATAAATTGGTTGGTAGGTAAAACATATTATTCTTTTTCATTGGGTTTTTAGGATATTTTTAGTTATACATTTCCCTATAATACTCATAGAAGACTACCTTTACCTACCCCTTTGATAAAATTTCATAAAAAATGATTCATTTCATAGTATCAAATTCCTATGATATATTTTATTGGTTTATAGTAATTATACACTTATACCATGATAAGGACTTTATAGAGGTATACATGGATGGTTTTACTACTATTTTATAGTCATTTGATCATTGTTTTGATATTGGGAAAATGTTTTGAAAATTCACATAAAATATCAATGTTTTAATTTAAAACATTTAAATTTCATTGTGGAAATTAGTATATTCTAATGGAATTTCATCTCAAAAAAAATGGTACTGAGGTGGGTAAATCCAAAATTGAGGTGATCAATTCCTTTACGTAATCAACTTATTTCGAAAATGCTTGATATTTTCTAGGCCATGTATGTTTTTTCATGATTTTTATCAAGTAATTTATTATGTTTTATCTCCATATATCACTGGTTAATCTTAAAAAGATGTTAATTTTATTTTAATATTAAATCAATGGAATAATTTGATGAACTGAAAAAATACTATTAACCCCACTATTGATTTTCCCACTATTGGAAGATCCCTTTTGAGCTACAATGTGATTCTTCAAATTAGGATGCGGGGTATGGTATCCTAAATAAGTGATGTAAGACCAATACTCTATTATAATTACCCAATAACACTAGATTATTCCCATATCTACTATACTACTATGAAAATAGAATCTAATAATTTTTTTCATTAGATAAATTTAGAACATGTTTTCATTAAACTAAAATCTATATGTTTTCGGACCATGAATCTCTTAGATATTTAATGAAGAATGCAGATGAAAATATGTGGCTATTCGAGTGGATGATTATACTTCAAGTGTTAAACTGATATATTAATAGAAAAAATGGAGCTTAAAATTAGGTAGCCTGGAACCTGAGTAACGTTTCCAAAATCAATGGAAAAAAATTCCATATCTATACCCACTAAATTACCACCAACCAATAGAACAATTTTATTTGGTTTGAGGATAAATACCACATAATACAGACTTGGTAAATTATTTAGTCACTTACCAAGTACCATAACAATTTAATTCCCATAAAACACTAAAACATAAAAGATATTTAATATTTTACATTTGGGAAGACCCATACCTATGGAAAATTTTTAATGATCATGTTATAAGAAGATATTTTCTTATGATTAGATTTTAGTTTTTAAGTTATTTCATACTCTATCCTATACAGGGAACATTTGACCACAAAAAAACTAACGTAAAAGTATTTAAATATTTTATTCATTGACCCACATTGTTTATGAATAATCAAGAGTGTTGTAAAAATTATGAAAAATGAAAATTTATTTCAAATATTTTGTGGAGACAAAAAATTATACCAAAAACCCCATATTGTTTTGTGAACATTTTTATGTTTTGGAATATCATTTATGGGACACTATCCCTTGTCTTTTGTAATCTCTTATTTTTTTATATATTATTAATAAAAATATATGGATGAAAAGGCTGCAAAAATTGACGATTCCATGGTTTTGTGTTCTTTTGATAGGTTTAACAAATAATTTCTGGCTTGAAGACTAAGATACATCAATAGTAATGAAGGGACATAATTTTTAATATATTCATGGAGGATTTTTGAAATATAGAGTATATCACAAGGAATACACCCAATAACATTAATATAAAAATGAAACATATGTTGTTTTAAATAGAAAAATTAACGTAATTTTGATAAACAATATTAAAACATAGGAACAACTAGATCCAAAGGCTGGAATGAACATTGTGGGATTAAAATATAATAAAGAATACAGCCATACAAATGATCCCTTGCCTAATTTTTGTGAGAAAATTTGGCATATACTAATATAATTATAAAAAAAGTCATATTGAGTTATTAAAGAATTTAATTTTGACATGGAAAATCTAAAAATGAGTTGAAATTTTAGTTTGGAGAGTTGGAATAAATTTGTAGAAAAGCCTTTAAGAATTTGAAAATATGTAAGGTACATGAAATAGTCTCACATGATTTGTTTATTCATCAAGAAGAGTTTTACTATAGAGGCCATGTTTTATTATAATACATATAGATATAGCTGATTCTAGGTAAACTTCTTTCCAAATGGGAATGCCCTATCATAATTACCGATATAGCCTCTGTTGGTGATGTGTAGGATGTGAACGAATGAAACCATACACCAATAAATAATAATGGAAAAGGGTTTAATACGTATCATGAGAATCTTCTCTAAGAAGTAGCGGATGATATCAAACTCCTCAAACTTGTTTATCAATAAAGATCACTATGTTATATCTCTCCCAAAAATTTGATTCCACATTTTTATTTCATTTGAAATATGTTAACATGATAAGTCAGTTTTAATTTATTTATGATACTACATCAATTAAATGTGTTTGATTGAACCTTTTTAGTTTAATATATTTCCAAATTTTTATTCTTTTTGAGTTTTTTCAAACTTTTTATGACATTTTATTATTATTTTAATGATTTTGAAACAAGTGAGCTCAATTAGAATACCATTTCAAAATTTTAATCCAACATCATGATAAGAAACTAATTTTATTCCTCAAATAACTTTAGACGAATTCGTAATTTTTTTTCAATATATAAATAATTTTATTTCATAAAAATACATTGATTTTCGAAACTGATTCCTTATCATACTATCCAGAATTTGATATAAATAATTGAAAGGCTTTAATCCAATTTTGAAATTTTATTCAAAATTCCTTATTAATTGGGAGAACCAAGACCTTCGTGAGTAACTATAAATTTATATGTGATGTAATTAAATACCTAGAGTATACAAGGACTATATTATTTAAATTATTGATGCATTATTTATACGTACAATTATTCACTTACAATGAACTCTATTTTTAGACTATCTATAAATTAATCCTTGTATCCCTTACGAATTAGGAAACAATTTTTTATGAATCCACATTATAGGCTAAATTTCCCTATATACATTGATATAGAATATTTTCTATTATTTAAGTTGAATTCAAGTGTGGTGGAAGGGAGAAACAGACCTATAAAATATATTTATTTGAATCTATTTTAATTCACTGAAGGATTTTTTTTTAAAAAATCTTACTATTTTTGGAGAAAATGCATGATTGGAATAAAAAAGTAATAAGTTTTATTTCATTCAAGCATGGGCCTGAAATCCCCCAAATATTTTGAATTTTAAAAGTCCCTATCTCTCAAAAATAAAAATTTATTCCAAAGTGTGATCCATATCCAAATATTGAATGAAACAATACCACAAATGGGGTGGGGAGATGGAATATATATACTCCATGATGTTGAAATTCCATAATGGGATGTCATTCACAAGATGATTGAGGAATTTTAAAAGTCTGTTGGAGTTGGAAAGTTCTTACATATGTTATTCAGTGGAGATGGTGGAGAAAATGTGATCAAGATATTGAAGAGAGTACTTGGAGAACATCATGAGGAAAGAATAATACATCATAATCTGGATCATGGTAGGTCCCATGCCTATCATATAAATTCCTATGTCCAGATCTGCATTCAATTTTAGAACCAAAGAAAAAATAAGGAAACCTAATGGAGGAAACAATGGAAGTGAATTTTTCTACCACTAAATTGATGTAATTCATGGGATTTATAGAGAGAAATAAAGGAATTGAAGTTGAGTTGGTGGAATAGGAAGTTAATGAACAAATCAGAGTTGGAGGAAACTAAAAACCATTCTTTATGATTCAACGTATATCTAAGCCCATTAATAGAGCATCAGAAGTTTTACAATCAATTCCTACCAATCCATAAAAAAAATAATAACCTTTATTAATCCCTTATAATATTTAAATAACAAGAATAAATGGGTTTTTATAAGTAAATTATTAATTTATATAATTAAACGTGTACGAATATTGAAGGAGAAAAACATTACTGGAAATAAAAGTTGGCTGCTGAGTGAAATATTCTGAGAAGTTTGGTATAAATGCTTTTGATGGATTAACATTACAGAATCAATTAAATTCACTCAATATTGATATGGAATCAAGATCATTAAGGAGGATAGATAACCTATGAATTTTCATGTTTCTCCCTAATTTACTCATTGAATAATATGTTGACCAGTTTCCACATGCCCTCAGGTGTTCCTCCCCATATTCCAAAAGATTCTGACTAGAAAATGTTGATTAAGATAGTACAATGAGGAGACTATAGCCCCTTTTTAGTTCCACCCATAATAGAAAATCATAAAACATCATCCAAAATAGTAAATAATTATATTATGTAGAAAGAATAATCATCCATCAATAATATAGGATATAATTTAAAAACCCAAACAACCCTTCCATGTATACATTGACCACCCATTGTGATAGTGACATATACATATCAGAATAAAATTAAATAAAATACACTAGATATCAAACATCTTAAGAAAAAAATCATCTCAAACTCTAATTCCATCAGTTTTGTCCAATTTTACCATGATATCTTAGGCCTTAGCACAAACCTTTGCTTACAGTCAAATGAATGTCTTGTTGGGTACCCATGTGAAATGGTGGCCTAAGTATTGTTTGAGAACAAAAATCAGCAGGGAACAACTATTTTGACCCCATACACATCAAAAAATGCAGTGTTTTTCCATTCATATTTATTAGTTGAATAATAATAATAACAACTTCTATAAAAATAAACACGGTATCACCTTTGGCCACGTGGTCACCTGGGATGATGGTACCTAATTGAGACACTACTAGAGACATCTTTTGAGTAAGCTACATGTACATAGGGGGAAATTAGTCCTACTTCCATGATCATTCGTACACTCATCGATTATATATAAGGTAAAATTCTTTGTATTATATTGATATGAAATAAATAAGTCATTGATTATGATCCTAGTCATCCTAGGAATACTAATCAAGTTATGAGTAACTAGTGGAACCTAAATGACATGTATACATTCCCTATTCCATTTTGATGTTAGTTTTTAGGTCACAATTTGTATGAAATCAAGACTTTTAAAATAGAATTAATTTAGTAGGGGGTGGACAATAAGCAATATATTAGTAATACACTCACGATCTGAGATGATAACTCAACACCAACCAATCATTATCCAAATATCCTATTCTTAGAAATCCCTACGAAATGAAATCCTAGTGTATCCACATAATCATAGGTATTATCCCACACATCAATTCAGGTAACCATAATCAACATCATGGATGAAACCAAAAATATAATTCATAGGAGAAATTCATCCACCTGACAACCTATGAGATCCTTTTGATACTAGATTTCTAGTAATCCCAGGTTTTAAGTTAACTAAGAGGGTTTTATAATAATTCCTCAGAAACATCCCTTATTTCATGATATAGGGAGGAATCTAAGAGACGGTGGTAATTTTTTTAATGATAGGATATATTATTGGATACTGAGCTCACTAAGAATCCATGTATTTATGTGCATTAATCAATTCCATTTCAAACATTATAAAATTGTTAATTAAATTTTTCATTAATTTAGAGGTGGATACAAATATGTTGGGGATCCAACAACATATATTCTTATTATCATCAATCTATACACACAAGCATAAATATACATATTATTTTAAACATACACATCATATTGATTTATCAAATTTAGGATTTGGAGGAACCAACATCTGATATATTTGATAGATAGGGATATCTCCCTAGAGACCTTGTCACCCACTAATAAAGGAATTTAGGGGTGTAATGTACATAAAGCATTACCTGATCATTTATAATTATCTAAGTCCCACCAATTAAAATATAGTTAATAAATGAGTTGATACATAACTCGAGACTGGAGTGTTTTATGAATTCCAAAAGCCAAGTTATTATGATTCTAGACATAGTGGTCATGTTTCTAGATCCCCGATTTAGGGGAATACCCTTGGTCATCACTACCCATTACCATCTTTCCATTACTATGGTCTGAACATGTTCATGAAAATTTACTCTAGGTCCCCTCCGAGACTTATCCCAACACCAAAGCCCATATTTAATAGAAATAATACCATTAAGATGTACCATAAAACATATTAGGACCATTAAGGCATCAATAGATTTAATAATTTAGTTTTAGGGTCATGAATGACCCTAATGTCAATCCATACTAGTACAAGAAAAACCACCTTCGTAATAAAGCTCATGAAAACCACTAAGTCTATGTGTAATGGGTCTTTGTCACTAATTCTATATTTACGGATCTCTATGAAGGTTCATTTCAATATATGGGAATCATATTTTAGTAACTTCATGGCCTATGATGAATGAGGAATTGAGTCAGAACACAAGGGTCCAAAGTGACCCCAAGAACCATTCTCTCCTAATATATAGAATATGGAAATTAATTTATTTAAACAATTTATCTAAAATATATAATAATTTTAAAAAATATAATTGAAAAATAAATTAAATTTGGGTCATTCACCATTAGTTTCATGACCTAAGTACATCACATAACACATAGTCATTAGAAAATTGATTAAGGGGAAACAAAGAGAGATAGGAAAGCATGTTTTGGCTCTTTTCCAAATTTGTTCCAAGTGACGACAACAACTGTCAAGGATATTCCAAGCTCATAAAACTCTTCATTGATAAACTAAGCCTTCATCAACATTTTTAGAACATTTTTTATAAAAATAGTAATAATTAATTAAATGTAACAACCATAAATAAATAAGTAATTTATTTCGAACTCAACATGAAGTTGGAATACACAATGACGTATCTAGATTTTCTATTCATTGACTAATGTGGAGTTAGCTACCCCTGACTCAACCCTGAACTGAAGAAAGGAACAATCCATGACCATAACCCCTAATTTCAACATTACAAATTTTAAAATTTATGTAAAACTAGAGAAAAATCCTTTCAACGATGTACCTTAATCGAAATGATGAACCACTAGGTGTGAACGAAATCCCATGTCACCTTATTATGAGGTAGGGGAAAATCCTTAATGTGCTTGGTCGATTAACAAAATTTAGTTGAATCAAATCCAAAACCAAAAACTGGAAAACAAAAAGTTATCATTGAAGAGATGTGAATCCATAAGGATCTTACTGGTGTCAAAAAGACACCTCAAATCACCAAATAATTTCACCAAAACACACCAAATCAAAGGGAGTATCAAAATTTAAAGAGGGAGGAGATCCCCATGGCTAGATGAGGAAGAAGGATGACAAATAGTGGGTTTCACCCTATAAAAACATGATTGTTAAAAGGGTAATTTACCATATAATGATTAAATCAATGATCAGGTGGCTTCAGGTAGTTTCATGACTACAATATTGGACGTAGTTACCACCCACCCTCTCCCAAGGCCACTCCAATTTCCCTGGATGACTCCTAATCCTATAACAGTGTCCCAAAAAACTCTCTTTCGGTTATACTTTCCTCAAAATACTTTTTATATTCTTTGTTATAAAATTTAAAATTGTACATATTTTAAAATTCAAATTCTTTTTAAAATTAAAAATACCTTCTAAACATGTGATCTTACAGCCTCACATCGTATTTTACTTATCACCCTTGACCAGTGTCAATGGGAATCCAAATAAACATCCCAACCTACCTCATCAATGAATTTATATCTCGAAAAATAATATTCTCTATCTGAATTCCTATGGCATATTCAAAATGTCACATTGAACATATGACACTTAACCGATAAATACTAGATCCAACACTCGTAACATCTATTAGAACATTAAGACGACACTTACCAATTAATGTCTACTTTAATAGATGGCAAATTCATCATTTGATTTATCATCCATCCTTTGGTGCTCCCTATCAAAAGTTCTTCCTTTTAATCGGATGTTTTTCTCACAATACCTCCTCCCAATAAAATCCATACCAAAACACACCCATTCCATCCTAAAAATTCATAATATATGATTTTAAACTCACTGTACCTAATAACACATGAGGTATTCTCTGCTGATCGTAAATTCCAAAAACAAATGAATGAATTCCTATTGAAAAATCATAACATCGAATAAAATTTTATTTGACTTGAAAACATGTGACCGATCAATGAAACATCCATATCAGATCACATAAAACATGATCAATGGGGTTCTCACTGCTCAAAATCCTATATTACACAAAAAATTGGTCAAATATTCTCTAGAAGACTCTTTTTATAAATAATCTATTTAACCCCTAACACATCACTGAAACCCCAACCATGATTTTGTTTATCCTAGTGGAGTCCCATGGTCATCCATGCACATTCACCAAAGTCCATGTCAGGATCTTGGTGTAATTCCACATCTATATCACTAGTCAACTGATCTTGTATCATGATTTCCATGAGAACTGGTGAAATATTGATTCAACACCTTTGATTTTTTACAATTCAATTTGATCCTAACATTCTTTTATAGACTCTAACAAATACCATATCCAATCCTACACCTTAAATTCACTAAAGAATCTAGTTGAACTTTGGTATATTTATCCATCTGTATAAGAAATAAAATACGATCATTGAATAATTGATCCAGCACTCCCAAAAACCATCTCAGATAAGGGTTAGGTACAAGTGGATAACATTCCATTCCACAACATAATAGAATCATCATAATAATACCAAAATTGAAAATTCTTACTCACCATAGAATATTCCATGGCCAGAAATTGAAATAACAACCAGCATTGCTGAAATACGCTCATTTCAGAGTGTCAACACCAACATGATTTATCACCCATTCTTGAAAAGTGGAAGTGTTATCTATAAAACACATTGAAAAAAAATCTTAATTTGGCCACAGATGATGAGCTATTTCTCAATATATTTTAAAATTTTATACATGTCAGTTCACCCAAGCATCACTTATCTCAAAATAGGAAATAATTTTCTTTTATTAAGCCATGAAACCAAGTCTCTTAAAAAATAAGTTACATGGTCCAACCTAGAGTAAAATGTATCATAGAACATGGTCAATTTAGTGAAAAAACCCACATCAATTGGTAAATTCCATTATATGACACAAATATATTGGTTATTACTCCCACAAGTGTCTCATTAACTACCAGCGACCCTCATCCATATCACAATGATCACCAATTACATTCCCCAATGGTATATCATGTAACCATCTAATGTCATTTCTAACTCCCAAAAGTGATGCGTAATGGATCCCTTACCGGTCAAGAATACACCCCGAATAACAATCAAATGAGTCATGTTCCATCATGTTCATATGAACAGTGCTCAACTATATTCTATTACAAATATTCCAAGAGTTCCCTATAAATCGATCTTTAAATTGGGCAGATAACTTATAGAACGATCCATTACAAGACTGCCTACCTCAGAACATTTTTCAAGAACCAACGGTTCTCATTCTTACCCTAAACCATGTCAACCTCACCCACACTCCTTGATGCCACACAACACCATTCCAGTCATGAACCTACACACACTCTCCAACCACACTGATAAACACACATAACTAGTAAATAACACCAGATCCCAGAATATTCCATCATATTGTAGTGGGTCTAGTTACCCAAGAACCCTTTGTTGAGTCAATAATGTTTTTTATGACTTTTACATTCCTTCATACTTGGGGGGAGAGTATAAGTCAACAAGGTTTCTTTATGAAATTACCATTCCTTCTTGTGTTGAAAATCAAAAAAATATTATCTCAAGTAAAATCTTGTTTTACCCTATGTTTTACTTCTATATGGAAAAATTTCCTTCCCAAAGGAAATTTATCCTTACCTTGTTTTACATTGTTTTTTATCTTGTGTAAGTATAATATTAGGTGTCATATGAAAATATTCATAATCATATAATACATAGATATGAAGCATTCTGTTTTCAAATACAAATTCTGGATACGAAATTTTATGATGTTCAACTACGAATTCTGGATACGAGACTTTATGAAGTTCATCTCCGAATTCAGGATACTAAATTTTATGAATTTCAACTCCAAATTCAGGTTACGAACTGTTATGAAGTTTGACTCTGAATTTTGGAAGAAATTGTAAGTCACACATTTTGGTACATCGTAGGTGATAAAAACTAGAAGAGCTAGGCTCAGAGCTGAGTATCATGGTTTATGATTTCCTTATGGAGAATCAGTATGTAAAGTGAAACAAAGAGTTATGAAAATTTTCAACATCTTAGAATATATGGGAGAAAAAGGTCATGATTTTGATACCATTGTAGATAATATTATAGACATTATTCCAAACTAATGGGAGTCAAAGAGAAAAGCTATTGATGAAAACAGAAAGGGTATTCATATTTCCTTAGGTAAACTATTTTGAACTCTTCTTCAGCATGAGACTATGATGATGAGTGATACTGATAACATCAAAAACAAAAATGGATATGGAAGCGTTGCTTTTACTACAACGTAAAATAATATGAAAGCCAAGTCTCCTTAGAGAGTTACTTGATTAAGGTCTAAGAAGGTAGTTATAGAATCATAATCTAATGGAAGTGAATCTTCATAGAATTACTAAGAAAATATTGCTCGGAGGATGAACAAGATAGATGGACAGAGTAACTTTCAATACAAGTATATAAATAATGAAATGAATGATAAGAAAGATTCAGATGTTACTTGTTATGAATGCAATAGAGATGGACACATTAGACCTGATTTTCCTATTCCCAAGAGAAAAGAGAGAAAATAATATAATTCTAAGAGAAACAGACATAAGTACTATAAGGATAAAGCTAAAAAATTCTTGAAAGCTAATGACACCTAGTGTGCCAACATTGGTGACTCTTAAGATGAATCATCATATTATGAATCTTCTGGACAAGGATATTCTTGGTCTAATATCCAAGCTACCTATTGAAAATAGTTGTTTGATGGCTAAGGTACACAATGCTGAATCAATGTCCAATGTTACTATAAATGAATACTATAGTGATGATAAATATTATGACTCTTTGGATGAAGAATCTTCAACTGATGAAGAAAATAAATTTCCTACCTTTGAAGAAGTTTCTAGGTTTTCCAATCATCTTGAAATTGAGAATTCAAAACTCATGAAAAAACATGATAAGGAAAATTCCCGATATAGTATTCTTACTAAGGAAATATCAGATCTTTCTAAAGATCATGATAAGAAAAATGCTGATTTTGAAAGTATTTCAATAAATCGTGAGGAAGTAAATTCTAAAAGGAATAAACATTATAAAGGTCTAGAAAACGAAATTTCATCGAAAAATGTTTTTGAGAATATCTCTTGTTATAATGATATTATTTTGGAAGACAATAATTTAGTTATTAAACTAAAATGAGAAATATTTTCCTTGAGGAATTATATGTCAAACATTACCTTAGGTATGGAAAATTTTGATAAAATGTATTCACAAATCCGACCTCTGAGGAATAGTTCTAGTTTTGGATATACTAGTTCTAATCTTGCTTTTAGTAACAATTATTTTTTCCCTCAAAGTGGTCTATTCTGTAATATGTGTCAGTGTGGTGGGAATTGGGAAATATATTGTTCCTTAAAAAAACTCAGTCATTAGGATTTCATAAAGACTATTTTTCTAAAAGGATGTGGGTGCCTAAAATTTTCATTCTGAGATTTCTGGATCCAAGCATGTTTGGATTCCAAAAACCTAACCTTTTTCTTATTTATAGGAAAATAGACTGAGTACCAACAACAATATATGGTACATGGATAGTAGATGTTCCCAGCATATGACTGGTAACAAAAAATACTTTGAAAATATTATCAAAACGAATAGGGGGAATGTTACTTTCGGAGATAATGCAGAGGGGGAAATTATTTGTATAGGTAATATTGTTCTTCTTGGAAAAACATTACTTTCAAATGTTTTGTTTGTCAAGGGTCTTAAGGACAACTTCATTAGAAAAATCCAATTATGTGATGAAGGTTACCTTGAGAGTTTTGGAAATGATAAATACCTAGTACACAATTCCAAGGAAGAGTTTATTCCTTCTTCTCGTAGGCAGGAAAATGTTTGCACACTAAACATATACGACCTTAGAAGCCAAGATCTACCTTGTCTCAGTGCAATGGAAGATCATTCTTGGTTGTGGCATAGAATTTTAGGACACTGTAACCATACAAACTTATCAATACATTCTAAGAAAATATTAGTTAAAGACCTAATAGTGGTTAGATTTGATTCTTAAAAAGTTTTTGATCCTTGTGAATATGGAAAAAAAACATAAATCTAGTTTTAAATCAATCGGTGAAGCCTCAACTAATGATGCATTACAGTTGGTGCACATGGATAATTTTGGTCCAACAAAAACTGGAAGCATTCGGGTCAAGTATTATGTATTTGTTCTAGTTTATGATTACACCAGGATTACATGGGACTATTTTCTAGAAAAATAATATTATTCTTTTTGGTATTTCAAAAGTTTTGGATCCCATGCTATTAATGAGAAAATCCTATCATTGAAAACTATTCATTGTGATCATGGTGGATAATTTCAAAATTCTAATTTTGAAACTTTTTGTAGTAGAAAAGGCATCACTCACAACTTCTCAGCACCAAGAACTCCTCAAAAAATGGTGATGTTGAAAGAAGTAATAGAATTATTCAATAGATAACTAAAATCATGTTGAGTGAATATTTTGTAGCCAAATATTTTTGGGCTGAAGTTGTATGTAATTATTGTTATACTATATGTCAATTTTTAATTAGAACATTCCTTAATAAAACTTTTTATGAGTTATGGAATGGTAGAAAAACTAGAATTTTATACTTCAATGTCATTGGTTGCAATGTATTCATTCAGAATAAAAAATTTAATTTACATAAATTCACACCAAAATATGATGATTGAATTTTCTTAGGCTACTCCACAACTTCTAAGGCTCATAGAGTTTTCAATAAAAACCCATTTACTGTTGAAGAAACAGTACATGAGAAAGTTGATGAAACTAATCCCTTTGTTTGTAAGAAATCCCAACCTTCATCTTATGATGTGTTTTCAAAAACTAATTATCAACCTATGATACAAAATCCTTCTGATGAGGAAAATTTCAAAGAAAATTCTTCTGAAACATTTACCCCAGAAGATTTCCTACCCTATGGTTATGAACATGCTGTACAAAACCCAAATCAGGTGTTTCATAAGAATCATCCCAGTGATAGTATTGTTGGTGATGTGAATCAACCTGTAAGGAATAAAAGTTTCTTATGAAATGAAATTGAACATTGATAATTTCTTTCCCAATTAGAACCAAAAAACACTGATGAAGATTTAGGTGATGATGATTGGATAAAATCCATGCACTATGAGCTAAAAAAATTCCAACGGAATAAGTTCTAGACCTTGGTTAAAAGACCTATGGAAACTTTTGATATTGGAGTAAAATGGGTCTTCATAAAAAAATGTGATAAAAATGGAATCATAGAAATAAATAAAGAATGACTTTTTGATAAAGGATATAATCAATAAAATAGAATATACTATGAAGAAACGTATGATCTAGTAGCTAGAATTGAATCTATTCATATCTTACTTGCCTTTGCAGCATTATTCAATTTCAAACTTTTTCAAATGGATGTGAAATGTTCTTTCCTTAACGTTTTTGATCAATACGATGTTTTCGTAGAAAAACCTCCTTGTTTTGAATAGAGAAAACATCATGATTATGTTTTTAGACTTACCAAAGCTTTATACGGACATAAGCAATCCCCTTGAGCCTGATATGATAGACTTACATGATTTTTTCTCCAAAATGATTATTTTATGGGAAATGAAGATCCAACTCGTTTTATAGAGAAAGATAAGAATAAATTTTTGATTGTTCAAATTTATTTTTATGAAATTATATTTGGTTCCACTCAGCAATCATTAACTGATTCTTTTTAAAATCTAATAAAATGTGATTTTGAAATGAGTATGATGGGTGAGTTAACATTTTTCCATGGTTTTCAAATTTCTCAAAAACCAGAAGGAACTTATATATGCCAACATAATTATAATAAATACATTCTTATAAAGTATTTACATGACAAAACTAAGAGTATTAGTACTCCCATTGGTACCTCAAACACACTTGATCTTGATGAATCAGGGAAACAATAGATCAATTATCTTTTATAGGTATGATAGGAAGCTTACTTTACTTGAAATCTAGTCATCCAGACATAATATTTTTAGTATTATTATGTGCAAGATATCAATCCAATCTTGAGGAATCTCATTTAAAGGAATTTAAGATAATTATCCACTACTTGAAGGGAACCATGGATTTAGGACTCTTTTATACTTCTGGAAATGATTTTATCTGGAAAAGTTTTTCAGATGCTGAATTTGGTTGGTATAGAATGGATAGAAATAGTACATCCATAATTTTTAATTTCATATGAGATTCATTATTTTCTTGTTCTTTCAAGAAGCAACACTCAGTGGAACATTCGACTGCTGAAGCAGAATATGTAGCAGCTGGAATTTGTGGTGCTCAAGTGTTGTGGATGCAACACACACTCACAGACTATGGTGTGAGTTTTACCAAAACACAAAATTTTTTGATAATACAAGTGCCATTTCCCTTAGTAAAAACCCTTCACATCACTCTCGTGTAAAACATATAAATATTATGAATCACTTTATTAAGGATCACACATGAAAAGGAGATATCATTTTTCCATTTATCGGAATGGAAGATCTACTTGATGATATTTTCACAAAATCATTACCTGTCGATATATTTGAAGACATTAAAAATATGTTAGGAATGATGATTGTAAGGTAATATTTCTTGATTAACGTTCTTTTTAATCAATATTCTTACATTAAAAAACTCTATTTTATAGGGGATTACATTTGTTTGTTTTCGTAATTAAAATTTTTCGTAATGAAAATTTTCAAATTTTTCATAATGATGTTTTTAAAATTTTTCGTAATGAAGATTTTCATATTTTTTTGTAATGAAGTTTTTAATATTTTTCGTAATGATGTTTTTCATATTTTTGGAAATTAAGTTTTTCATATTTTTCATAATGAATATTTTCATATTGAAATTTTGGTAATGAATATTTTCGTATTGAAATTTTCGAAATCTATATTTTTGCATTGAAATTTTCGTAATGAAGATATACGTATTGATGTTTTCGTAATGGAGATTTTTGTACTTGAAGTATTTTTTCGTAATGAATTTTTTCGCAATGAATTTTTTCATAATTAATTTTTTCATAGTCGAATTTGTTTTTAAACTAATGTTCTTCAAGAAGAAAATCACATATTACGAATAACCTTCCTAGCAATCTAAAAGGTATGATTTACTTATTATGTTTTTGTAGACATTATTTCAGACATGGTATTTTATTTTTTATTTTAAATTCTTGAATTCTAGATTTTCTTAAAAAACCTCAAAAGATCAGATCCTACCAATGTTTTCATTGCAGCTATCATATCAACCATTAGATCTGATCAGAAGGATTATAAGCCATTGGATTGAAATGAGAAGATGAGTCGTCACATCAAAACCTATTAAAGGAGACCCCAATGGTTATCCCACCTTGGTTCTCAAGGTTATTGAGTGTCTAAGCATTGCCTCATTTCAAAAGATCATTATGAAATTTTCAGAAGTACTGAAGTTCGAATGTCTCTAGAGGCTTCTTCTCAAGAGATGTCTATCGATAAGCCAATATCAAGCTGGAAAATTTACAGGGAGAGGTTGGTACATCCGAAAATTTTCAAATATGATTCTATTATATCCAAGAATATCAATCATAATGGATGGGGGAGTATATCAATATCTAAGACAAGAACATAGAATGTTGTTTATCCATATTTTCATAAAGAATTTTATGAATAAGTTTTCTATATCAAGGAAGATGATAGACAAATGTTTTCTTTTATGTATTTTGAAAAAACATATAAACATTCTTAAACCAAGGTAGCTAGCTTGGTGGTGTTGTCTTATGAAGTAGAAGCCAAGTTATGTGGCCACAAATTACCGGATGTTCAGGGATGTTTTGTCAAGGTGAAGGCTTTGGAATGTCATGGACATACAAATGCAAGACCATAAAAATTTCTCACCTATCTACCATCAATCGATCCTACAGTTATAGGTTCAAGGATTTTTCGTACCGTGAAAGGGTGACATGGAAACTTTCAAGAAAAGTGATATATATATATATATATCATAGATTTCATGGTAAATCTAAGGAAAATAAATTTGATGATACACATTCTCAATACGATAGAGAATATCAACAATGGGAATTTGAGATTCCAATTTATCATGTATCATGTCGTACTCTCAAAATTGATAGTTCGGTGTCTTGAATCATTCAAGATTCCAAGCAGTTCCATGGTGAGGAATTGCAATGTTATGGTTTTTAGTGATGACACATTGAAAAGAATGAATATGGGATTCTCTACGGAGTCATGAGAGTTTTGTGATCTGCCAGAAGAAGAGGTAGAAGCCATTCCGAAAAATGATGAAGATGTTGAACCACCAAAGAAGGATGGAAAGAAATTAAAGTTGAAGGATGTGGAATTAGAAGGAAAAACACCTAATTCCAATGAAGGCCAATCCGCAACTCCAATGCCTAAGAAGTAGAAAGATTATCCTGATGAAGTCGTAGAAAAATGGAGAAAGGATATGAAAAATAGAAAAGAAGGGAAGCCACCATTTGGTTTGGATCCTGCGGAGGCTAAGGCCTTAGAAGAATCAACTGCTGAAGAGCATGAAAATAAATCCATAGAAAATAAGCTTAAGAAGAAAATGTCTTAATGTGATGTTGTGAAATACCTTTTGAAGGCTACTTAAGTAGCTTCCGAGAACATCCATGTTCCGAAAACCTTCTTAGTTGAACCTTTACAAGAGAATCTAGGGAAGAGTTTCTTCACTCTAGAATAACCTAATGAAAAACATATTAAAGAGGTGGAAGAAGTGGAAGAAGTGGAAGAAGTATAAGAAGAAGAAGAAGAAGAAGAAGAAGAAGAATAAAGTGGTGACATAGTTGACCATATAAAACACGTTGAATATTATCAAGATAAGGGAACCCCATATGAAAAATTATAACTCTGAACATCTGAAGCCGAGTCCTCGAGGCTTGTCACTCCTGGAAAAGAAGAAGAGAAGGATAAAGATAAAGGAGAAGAAGAAGTAAACAAGTTCTCTGAAGAAGAAATTTTAAATCATGATTTCATTCAACCTGGGGTTGCTGAGGTGAGAAATCAGAAATAAGATGTAGATGAAGATAGAGTTGTTCAGTTATCTGATAGCGAGCTTGAGTCCCTAGATGAGGAATCCGTACCGAGAATTGATAAGGTTAAGAAAGTGACTGTTGATACTCCTATAAAATCTATAGTGAAGAACAAGTAAGTTGAAGGAACATCAAAGATAATGCTTGTTGAGCTAGAAAAACCATCCTCGCCATGTAAAGTCTCAGATTCAGAATCATCATCACATGGAAATGATTTTTTTGAAAAATCATTGAAGAAGCTTTTCGGGTCCATACCGACCATTTCAAGTATAGATTCGAGATTCCAGATGCTCCAACAAACACTTAATAAGAAATCAGATTTGGTGTCCATGGTGATGGAAATGTGTGTCAAGATAGAATCAGATTTCAGAACATTCTTCATAAGCTACAAAGCTCACAGAAAGTCGTGTAAGAAGATATCCTTTTGGTCAAAGAGGTTGATTGAATAAATGAGTGAGCTTGATCAGTTCCATGACGTAGTAAAGGATGAATTTGATATAGTTGATGGAATGATAAAGTATCTTACAAGTAGTTTTGAAAAAAAGATGACTCTAGAACAAAATACATGAATTAAACAGGTGAAGGATCTGAATCGGAAGCTTAACATTGTTGCTCAGTGCTGGAAAAGTGAAATAGATCTTCCGATTGAGATCAAACAGAAGCTTGTAAAGCAGGATGATGTCTTGCAGGCTTAGGTAGAGGCTCTGAAAGCTCAAGATGATAGGATCAAAGCCTTAGAGAAGCAAGAAGAGGAGGATCACAGAGAGTTAAAGAAGCTGAAAACCATTCTGAAGAAGCTAATACCCAAGGAAAAAGAATAAAAATAGATCCAAATCCGATCTTTGGTTTTTTTTCCTTGTACAAATTCTTCCTATCCTAATGAAAATTGTGGTTGCTTGTTTTTTGTTTGGTTATTTGTACTATTATTTCAGGAACCATATTTTTTTCCACTCCCTCAAAATCTATTTGAAAATCACAATGGGGGAGAAGTAAAAATAATTATAAAGGGGGAGAAGAAAAAAAAAAGAATTCTAAGTATAGATGAAATATCCCTAAGTAATTGGGAGTTTATCTAAGGGGGAGTTTTCAATACCGAGATTTCCGTAATCAAGTAAAAATCATTCCGGAAATCCAGAATACGAACCTTAGTGTTCCAAAGCCTAAGGGGGAGTTTAGTCATATTCATCTTTGTCAATGTGAAAAGGGAGACAAGTTTTTTTTTTCAAATCTAGAAAAATTTTCAAATTCTCTTTATTCTTTTTTAAAAGGTTTTTTGTGCTTTCCAAAAAGGGGAAGATTGTTGATTCAATAATGTTTTCCATATGATTTTTCCATTATTTATTACTTGTGGGAGATTGTAACGCAATAAGGATTCCTTATGACTTTACCATTCCTTCTTGTTTTGAAAATCACAAACACCTTATCTCAAGGAAAATCTTGTTTTACCCTATGTTTTACTTCTATAAGGAAAAATTTCCTTCCCCAAGGAATTTTATCCATACCATGTTTTACATTGTTCTTTATCCTATCTATGTATAAAATTTTGTTTCATATCTAAATTTTGGAATTATATAATACTTAGATATGAATCATTCTATTTTCGAAGCTGAATTCTGGATACGAACATTTATGAAGTTCAACTCTCAATTCTTGTTACGAACTTTTATTAAGTACAACTCCAAATTCCGGATATGAACATTTATGAAGTTCAACTCCGAATTCAGGTTATGAAATTTTATGTTGTTTGACTACGTATTATGGATTTAAACCCTAATGAAATTCGAATCCTAATACGAGTCACGAACTTGTATAAAGTTTGACTACAACTTTTGGTTACAAATTATGGTTACAAATTATGATTATGAATTCTTATGAAATCTAACTCTGAATTCAGACTACGAATTCTGTTAAAAATAGTATCTTAATATTCTTTTATTATATACTTTGTATAGTATTTTTCATTATAATACTATCTTTTATTTACTTACACTCTTATTTTTTGAGTTTGGTTATATAATCACATTATTTCTTACACATGTTTTAGTTAAAAAACGATCTCATGTTTTTAGTTACTAACTAACCATTGGTTGAGTGACCCATGTACAAGTCCCTCCGAGAATTAAAGAAAAATATAACCATTGTAAGAGGGAGCCGACCGTTGAAGCCATGCATATAAATAGGAGCTCATTTGAACGAGCTCACAGCATTTTTACAACATATGATCTTAAATTGTCTCTAGAGAGAGATTCACTCATGCTTAGTGCGTACTAAACTTCTTGTTCATATTTTCATTGTGAGAATATGATTGTTGCTATGTACAATTGAGGGCTTCCTGGGATTGGAAGACATAGGTGTCAACTACCTTGAAGTTGAGGGCTTCATTGCTGAGGAAGACAATGGTGCCAAATACTTTGATGTTGAGGGCATGTGGGGATAGTAAGACAGACTCTGATCTTCGTATCGAGGGCTTACCCTAGTGTGTGTAAGACATACACTATTTAAGGTATAAATCAAGGGGCCTTTATCCAAGGTTGTTGCATACCCATCTCTTTGGGTTAAAAGATTTACTACTGTTACTTGTTTTGTTACAAGTTTTCTGCTACATTTGTATTGTTGAGGAATGTATAACTATCTTATACTTCCTTATACTTGTACTCTGATTTAGTAAGATTCTATACGCATTAAGGTCGAATCTTCATCTTTGTAAACTCTTTTTAGGTTTCATTTTATTTAACCATATTTCCATATCCACATTCTCGGAATCATATTTCTAGAATATAGAAAGTGTGTAGAACTATAGGTTTGGTGAATTATCCTGTTTAACCTCGTTAAACATAACCATATTTAAAAGTTCTAAAGGAATTTTTAAAAATATACAATTAACCCCTCTCTTGTATTTTTAGCATCATTAGATACTATATACAGTATCTCTATTATTTTGATCCTACATTTTGTATTATAGAGTATATCATACTCACATACCATCTCAACACCCTTGGTGCTTCCTTTGAATCCTAAGGAATCAAACATCAAGATACATAAACCCAAAGAACCTCCCAAACATCAGTCATATATTCATAGTAATTTAGTAGTTCTTTACATCAACGGAAACCACTATCCTGGGTTGACTCCTCTCAAGGGGTTCCCAAGATCAAACCAAATGTAACTCACAAGGGTAAAATTAGAACAAAGTATCTCTAAGTCCCCACTTGTCGACACCTCTTAGGTCTCATATAAGGTCAAATAAGTCCATCAACCTAGTTCATATGTTAAACCTCATAATAATGCCTTATCCCATGGGATGAAATCAATTCACCCACCTCCACCCATGACATCTATGTGGCCAAAAAATCAATCATAGAGTCTCATGTATGATGAAATCACAGGTCCGAGACTGTAGAAAATTTTGGTGCCAACATATAGTCCATATATATTTTTTATTTATAAAAAAATATAAAAATTCTAATTCCCAGCTTGACTGTTTCACATCATCTAATGTGCATTAAAACCATCTATAAAGGAGGTAATTTCTAGGACAAGTAAATAAAATATCAACCTATGAGTGTCAAAAATTCCTACAGGGGTTCGATTATATGGGTTTTAAATTTACATTTTATAGAGGAAATATCAGTATATGTTTCAATTGAATTACCATTTAAGTGAAACCCATTAATAAATCAAAAACATATGAGTTGATTTTAACTGATTTACCATTTTTGGATTAAACTGACCAGAATCAAAGTACCAATCATTGATTCTTACCGAGAACCCTTCTATAGGGTCTCTCCCTTGAAGGTTATAACCAATAAATAAGCTATTGACATATAAATAATAATTTCCATTGATGATATGCACCATGGGGGATACAACTACATGGTTTGTTTAAGTATGTTTTCATTCCAGGTTATGTCAGAAAACACTTTATAAGTTTTTCATAGGACATTAAATAACCAAACTGAGTAAAAATAACCTATTAGGGGTCCAATTACTAGGCACCATATTCCCACCCCAACCCACCATCATCATATAACCTCCTATTTATAAGGAATGCATATTCATCCTTGATATCTAAAGTATCACCGTAGATCAAAATGATCGTTCAATAAAATGAAAATTCATAAAAATTAAACCATACTCAGAATAATTACGCCCAGCAAATATATATAGAAACACGATTTTAGGAGTTGTTGGAACTGTAAACAACAAAGTCCCATTTATTAGTGAAATCACACACTAGGATGCATATATCATGTGTATTATATATTCTTCATATCATGAATGATTTGACTCTTTACTCTATATGAAAAGAGTTAAAATCAAGCACTATGCTCTATCTTATGGGAAAAGAGAAATAAATCCAAAATAAATAATAAAATTCTATAAAATAATTGCATCAATCGAAGGGAAAATCATATTTTTATAACATTGTAATACAGGAACATCAGTACGATATCCCTGGTAACCTGGACTTCAAACTAGAACAAGTGCTTTCGATGAACCAATATGACTTCCATCACATATTAAAACACATTACTAATACTCCTATATACCATGTAAATAATAGTAATGTGATTAGAAGTAAATTATATGATACAATTTTTTCATGTGGAACTATAGTTAAATCATTGAATAGTATTAAGATCGGTTTACCACATTATGTTAAGAAGGAATCACCATATTCTAGAGATTTCCATCTAGAAGTAGGGGTGTAAGATGGTATGTATGGGAGACTGTACTCCCATATCAGTTTCTAAAAAAATAAACAACTAGAAAATATTATCTACATTAATAAATAATTAGAGTACATATAAATAATAACCATCCAACATTAATACATAATATTATGTAAATACTCAAACAACCATTCCATTCCTATATTGATCACCCACTAGGTCAGTGAAATACACATACTAGAATAAAAGTAAATAAATGAAACGGGTTCCCTAGATCCTGATCCTAAATGAATATAACCCTTAATGTAATCCAAGTTGTCTTTGTCAACTATGATATCTCGGGAAATAGCCTAAACCTATTACTCCATTAAATTTAATGTTTGATCAGGTATCCATGTGGAATACTATCTTGAGGAGGATGTGAGTACAAAGCATAGTCGGGAACCACTAATCCGACCCCATAGACAACCGGTAAATATAGTTTATGTGAATTTGGATTAATAGAGTCAATAATAATAAATATAATAATAATAAATAATGATATTAAATTAAATAAAAAACATAATTCTGTATGCCTTATATCGACCAAATATGATCGTACCTACATCGGCCAGCAGTAGACATGTCTTTTAGTAAGATATTCCACCACCGTGGGATATACGTCATAGCCCTAAGATCACCCTTAATCGCCTATATTAAATATTTGTAATAATTACATGTATAATCTAGAAATATTGTATGTAAGGAATCTATTAGGATCCTAGGAATCTGAGGCATACTACTCAAGTTGTTAGTAACAAGTGGAACCCAAATGATGTTTGGATGTCACATTTTTCAGTATGATTTCGGACTCCTAGTTCCATTTTAATTGAATATAAAGACATAGAAACATGAATGAATTCCTATGATGATGAACCCTATAAAATATATAGTGAATACCCAACCAATATTTGATAATTACATGACATGTTTTAATCGATGAACAAAAAAAATTCCCATACTTTTTTTGATAAAAAAATCATGGGGAATCTCCCTGAGCCTAGGGAGTATCACATGTATTAATAGAGTTGATCAACATCAACCTCATGGATGTCCCAAACATTCATTTCTGGGGAGAAATGTGTCCAATAGAAAACATCTGGCATCATCTTGTTCCTAGAATGATTTGAATGTCGTGTGATAAACTAACTAAGATGGTTTTCCAATATTCCCATAGATTATGCCTTTATTTCCTCATAGTGGGAGGAATCATAGTGATCTAATACAATTTTTTAATGATATAATTTATTATCATGAGATCAATAGGAATGTAATGGCCCAAATCTCTATGGTCCATTCCATTGCTGAAATATGGTGTTTGAGGTGTTCTGGGAGGTCAAGGTGACTCATCCCCAACACTTTTCCAAATTTCCAGTTCTGTGAACTGTGTTTTTGGATTTCTGAACAGTGTCATGGTGTCACAGAAATGGTGTCACAATCACGGTGTCACAAAAATGGTGTGACAGAAATGTTGTCATAGAAACAATGTCACATTAATGGTGTCATAGTCAGGGTGTGAAATAAATTGTGTCACAAAAATGGTGTCATAGTCATGGTGTAACAATCAAGGTGCCACCAAAATAGTGTCAAAGAAACAGCACCACAGAAACAGTGACACGGTCACGGTGTCACAGAAATTGTGTGACAAAAACGGTGTGAATGTCTCAGTGTCATAGAAACAGTGTGACAAAAAATAGTGTCATAGTAATGGGGTCATAGTCCCAGTGTCATAGAAATTGTGTAACAGAAACAGTGTCACAGAAGCGGTGTCATAGCCACAATCTCACAAAAACGGTGTGACAGAAATAGTGTAACGGAAACGGTGTCATAGACACGATGTCATAGAAATGTTGTCATAGTCACGGAGTCGTATAAATGGTGTCCCAGCTCATGAACAGTGTTTCCAGAACTATTTCATATTTCCTTCTCAAAATTAATATATTTTTTCATTTTCGTTGATTAAACGTTCTTTTGAAATTAAACACTTTTAAATCCTCGTTTTAAGTAATCTAGGGGTGATTCAATGGGGACAACTAATATATTAATTTTCCTAAGGCTCGTGAGGCTTTTACTTGGTCAAACAACATGGTTCAATGCAATCATCTTTTAATTAAAATCCATCATATCTTACACTGCTGCTCAGTTAAATATCCTAAAGGGATAAGATATCTTCCCCCTTATTCTTCCCCGTTTTACTCTTGTTTGAGAAACTCGAAGATTTCATTACTTCCCATAAAATTTTTGCAATAATAGTTTCCTCCATGGATTGGTTCCCCTTGAATTTCATCTTACTCCATGTGCACCCTCTGTTTTTTGTGAAACCAAACAGCATTAATCAATCTTTGATATAATGAATGATATATCACCATTCTACTAGGTAAATCTCCTTATGATTCAACATTCCCTTTTATGGAATTCTATCTCCATTTTCATAATGGACTTTTCTGGGGTGTTGACTAGTGTGGTGGTGTCTCTCCATCCTTAGGTGATATAGTTGTCATGGGGATGAGTTTGTAATCCATTGTGTGACTCATTCTAGTATAAATAATGAAAAAACCCATTTGAGTTTGGGGATTAATTTATTCTCATTTCTTTTACATGCAACTGTAGAATTAGAAATATTTATCCCACTGCATCGCAATGGAATTTACATAACAATTTTTTTTAACTAGATAAATAAATTGATATTGATCGTATGTTATTGCCTCTTCTTTTGCTAGATAGTGTGATATCTGTGATTTCCGTGTATAGAATTTCATTCATTATGGAAATTGGTAATGAAAATAAAGACATAATTAGTTGATAATTGTTAGGATAAAGATAAAGAGGCATGTAAATGAATCTGGTTGATGTTGTTGTAATTTTAGGCTAATCAAATTGATGCAGTAAGAATGTTTAATCAATTTGAGTTCAGTGCCTGTTTAGGTTTCCCATATTTGGAAAATTGAAATAATAAATTGGTCAATTATATATGGATTAAAGAACTGGTTTTTTGGTAAAAGATAATTCCGTGTTGGGTTCTGAGTTTCCTTATTTCATGTTTAAGGGCGAAGAGCCCAATTTATATGATTTTTTTTCCATTCTTCTTGTGTTGTGATGTGATCCTAGATGGTTGTTATGATATGTGGGGGTAGGGAGGCCCATTGGTTTTGGTAGATGTTGACTTATAGGGTGGCGAGAAGCATCCGTTTATGTATGTGGGTGTCAGGTAAGACACCTGAGATGATGAAACGGGTTGAGTGTGAATGATTAGATGATTGTAGGATCTTGTTTGTAGTTTATATTCTTTAATTTATCCACTACTAAAGCCACCTGGTTTTTTCTTACCTTCCATCCAAAAGGGGAAAATACGTGCAGGGTATACCAATTTATTTCCGTGTTTAGCTTCTTGGAGGGAGGATGGGTCTACGTTCTTTCTATAGGTGGAAAACACTTGATGGGTAGTTCACCTACTCACTGGGTTGATCCCCTTGTTTTAGTATCATAGAATGATTTGGTAGAAGACCCGAGAATATGTTAAGGTAATAATGTTGTTAATAAATTATTGAATAAATGATGTTAACCCATGGGGTTAGAGCATGTTGGGACACAATACTGAGGTCACAAATTTAAGGAATAGTGGACTTTGGGTGTCATCCTAATGAATTATAATGTAGAATTGTTAAGGGTTAACTAATGTTTAAATAATTAATGAACATAAAGTGAAATTTATAAAAATTGAATGAATAAATGTAATAATTATATTTAAATGGTTGTGTGATTTAAGGATACATAGTATTAAAAGTTTCAATCACGATTCCGAGAGACGTTAGATGAAGTTGAGTCTAAGACTAGGTTACGCCCATAGTGTGGTTGTAATCTATTGTATATTATGTAATTTTTGTATATCAATATTCTACTCCACAATTTCATTTAGTGAAACTAACACCCTAGGGATTCTGATCCATGGGGGTGTTTTCCCAAACATTTTGGTCAGAGGATGGATGGATGACTACACACTTTGGCCCCACTCTCTTCTCTAGGTAGTTACATGTGCTAGTAGGCACAATAGTTAGTTTTACCCATATATGTGTGTAGAGGGTTGTAATGGCTTCTGGTTTTTCACAAATATATATTCTAGATATTGTTTCCAATGGACTACTATTGGTGTAACGTGTATAGGCTATGATGGCTTGAGGATCCTTACTCTGTGTATGGGTTGTAATGGCTTGAGGTCTAATGCTCGACGTATGATACAGGTTTTGTGAGCTGTGGGGGCTCCCAAGAACTACACGGTTACTTTCATTACGTGGACGTGGTGGGTTTTTATCACAAGTTTCATGTTGTGGTGCTTTTCCTAGGTGTCTTTGGGTTAGCCTTTTTTGGAGGGAGATGGTTATGACGTGCGATGTTGGTGAAAAGCGGAAAACCAGTGGGGAAGTAGTAAAGGGGTACCCTTGATATTCTAATTTATATTATATACTCTTGTATATGATACTTGGTGAGGGTATACATAGTGAGGCTAGAAACATAGTATACCTTTTTTAGGTGATGAGTTATTATCACTTGTTGTTCACTATGGTTTAGCATGATTTCGTTACTTTTGAACAAGAGGATCCAAGCAGGATCCTACTGCGTATACAATTTTACTCACCCTATGTATATATAAACTATTTTTTTGGTCACATGTAGAAGGTTGGAGATCATGTTAGTTTCTACTAGCAGGGGGTTTCAGGAGTTGTTTGGGCTTGTTGTTGATGCTGTTTTTACTTTCTTTTGGGTACTTGTAGTTTTCCCCTTTAGTTGTATTAGTTATTTATGACATTAATTATGTTCACATGGGATTTATTTTATATTGTTTTTTGAGTTGTAGTTGGTTGGTGTCGGTCTTAAATTTCTATTTTTTAGGTGTTCTCTTCGAGGGTAATTCCTCCCATTAGTGTTTTCACTATACCCTCAGGGCTATTCTCTAACCCAGGGCCTACTGAAAGCGGGACTCGGGGGATATTATCTCTCTTATCACATTGCCGGCCCTGGAGGGGTACACCTTGTATGGAGGGGGTCATGATAGAGTGTTTTAAATGTAATTTAGGGGGATTTTATGGAGTTTGGTGTTAGGCACATGTGAGGTTTCATTGGATGGAAGGGAAACGATGTTAATCATGTTGAGAAAGTTATGTAAGCATTGGAGACTGGATGAGACATAGGATTTTAGGGCTACCTTGTGATCTGATGAACATACCATTAAGTTTACAATGGCTATTAAATGAGGTGATACTAGTTTCTTGGTAGAGACATAGGAAAGGATCATGCATCATTATTTTTTGTGCATGTGTTTGAATGGGTAGACATTCGGATATGTTAAGCTAAAATGAATAAAAGAAAACAATTAATTAGTCAATGTTGATTCATCCATATTACATGTTTATAATCGCTAACTATTGTTATTTTATAGGTATGGCTCCAGGTCAACATCCTCATCAGGATCGCATAGAATATGCCTAGCAGGCTATGCCAGCAGATCACCATAGGGTAGTGGTCGACAATGATGACACATGGAGGAGTAATCTCTAAGAGTTCTAGCACTAGAGTCTACAGAAGTACGAGGGCTTCATTTCGTAGGATGTTACAGAGGACTGTTTGGAGGAGGTCGATATAGGATTTAGTTCGATCTGTTATCGGAAGGAGAATTGGGTATCCGTGGATGGGACGATACAACATGAAGCAATGATGCAGTGGTGGTTAATGTTCCTCGGGGATCACGAGGAGTCGAGGATCTCATTGGAGGAGTTCCTAAAACAACTTTAGAGTCAATTTTCATTCATCGGCCACGAAGGAGTCTAGGGGCCAGGATCTTCTTACCCTTCTACAGGGGAGATCCAGTGTGTGGTATTTTGGAATACATCTCAAGATCCTTTTACAATATGCTTTGGACTTATCTCCTGATGAGGATGCTAGGGAGAGGCATTTCGAGGAGGCTTTGCATCATGGGATCCAGCACCAGGTCACCCAATTTATGCTGAAGACATACCTTGAGTTACTGTAAAGGGAATAGGTTGTCAAGTGGACATTTTCCAGAACTGGATCTTCATGATAGAGGAGTCGTCATGATTCCTCACGAAGCATAACTGTGGTCCGGGGTTATCCGTTTTCCTGGCAGCAGAGTTTCTGTTCGGTGAGGTGTAGGTTCCAGCAATCGACATCTTGTTTCTCCGAGGGAAGCGGCTCTCAGGACTATACCAAGTGATCAGGAGCTTATTTTACTTGTGTTTCTTCAGAGAATCATCATCGATAGTTCCCAACCATTCAAGGCAGCCATCGTTCACTCAGTGTTCTACTCTATGTTACTCCGTTGAGGTACTTCCAGCCGAGGAAGCAGTACTATGTTGCACATGATTTAGATCAGCAGAGGGTAGATGGGGTAGCTAGAAGATAGCCTCATGATGCTCTCCGTCCTCATAGAGTAGAGTGCGGTTGTGGTGGGGGTCATCATCAGGGTCAGAGAGGTTGTCAAGAGGTCGTAGTCAACTTCATGCGTTATCATTGCCAGCTCCAGGCGAGATGGACACCGTTCAACGTACCCTTTTCCTATTTTCTAACTTGGTGTATTCCTTATTGGATTCCATAGTGAAGCAATAATTTATATCACCTGATATTTTACAATCATTGTTACTTTAGTTAGAGATGCTTCACGTGCCCTTGGCATTGACTACACAAGTTAGAGGTCGAGCTGACTAGTTTGAAGTATGTAGAGACTGTGGGCTAGTGATGGGGCAGCACCACTCTGGGGGAGGTTCTCTATGATTAATGATACAACCATATGATGTCATCCTCAGCTTGTATTTTTTGTATTCATTGTAGCCTATCATGTATTTTTTTAGGAGGTCGGTGGTGTTATTCGATGAGGATGGAGAGCCAGTAGTTTTTGTTGGCGAGGGAGAACCTCAGATCGGTCATCTGCGTGTTCCGTCCTTATCATCCTTGATGGATGAACTGATACTAATTTCTTCAAAGGTTCAACAGTTGGTGTTTCCTAGAGTCATTAAATAGTACCCTTATGACTTTCTTGAAGAGGTTGTAGAATTACCCCCTCAAAAAGAGATCAACATTGGGATCGAGCAATATCCAAAAGTGTTTCCTATATCTATGTATCCATATAGGATGTCCCTTTCTGAGTTACAAGAGAAACATATACATCTTGATGGTCTGTTACAATGTGGTTTTGTTCATGAAGAATCCTGACGGTAGTTTACGGTTGTGTATTGATTATTGTCGCTTAAACAAAGTGACAGTGATGAATCGCTATACTCTTCAACGGATTGCTGATTTATTAGATCAACTAAAGGGTGCAAGTTAGTTTTCAAAGATCGAATTTCGGTATGGAAATAATCAGATGCGGGTGATGGATGAGGATATCTCAATGTCTTCTTTCCATTTTCATCATGGAAATTATGAGGTCATAATAATGTCGTTCGGTGTGATGAATTCTCCAACTATGTTCATGGTATTGATGAACGTTGTGTTCCATAATTTCATGGATATGTTTTTGGAGGTTCTAATTGATGACATCCTTATGTACTCGACATCTATGGATTATTATAGAGAGCATATGCACTCCATTTTGGGAGTTCTTCATCAACTACTATTGTTCGGGACGTTTTCAAAGTGTGAGTTTTTAGCTCGAGAAGTCCATTTCATGGAGCTTGTTTTGTCTTATATCAGAGTTTATGTGGGCCCATCAATGATAGAATCATTTGTGTCTTGGGAATCCCCCAGGACAGTAGCAGAGGTGCAATGTTTCTTTGGTCTCGCATTCTACTACAGGAGGTTCATAGCCGATTTCTCTCGTGTTATGACTCCTCTTACAGCATTGACAAGGAAGGATCAGGCTTTCCTATGGACTTATCAGTGTCAGGCAGATTTCAAGTATCTGAAGGAGAAGTTAGTAAGTGCTCCAGTTCTTTGTCTTCCAGCAGATGGAGTTCAGTTTGATGTTTTCTACGATGCTTCACATCTGGGGGTTGGCTGTGTTATAATGAATCATGGATCATTTGTTTCTTATGGGATTCATATTTGTTATCCCCATGAATGTAACTATTCCACCCATGATCTTGAGTATTAACTCGTTGTGTTTTCTCTGAAGTTGGGGAGATATTATCTCATTGGAGAGAACATTGTGGATTTCACTGATCATTGGAGCATGAGATATGTTTTCTCCCCACATGACTTAAACATGAGACAACATCCGTGGATGGAGTTTATATAGGAAAACGACATCAAAATATCATATACACCTAGAAAGGAGAATGTTGTAGCTGATGCACATAGTATGAAGTCACATGGTGATGTAGTGCGTGAATTTGGTGATTCTTGAAGAGTTATGTAAGAACATTTGGCATTACATCTCAATATGGGAGATGTTTGGAGGAAATGTTTTCTTTTCCAAGTGATGGTGTAGTCATATATATTGCAACAAGTGGAAGAGCCCCAGTTGGGGGATATGAGGTGGAGGTCTACAGAGACTGTGTTGTTTGTGGCGAGGCCCCTGTTGGTTGGTCTGAGGATGAAAAACATCAAGTGTTGTATCATAGAAGGCTATTTGTTCCTTTGTTGATGTGTGATATGGTTCTCATAGTGTCCCATAGTTCTCCATTTGCAGTGCATCCTGGCGTGAAAATGACGTACCATGCCTTGAGGAGTCATTTTTGGTGGCCTGGGATAAAGCGTGCAGTTGTGGATTTTGTGGCTTGGTGTATGGTCCTCCAGAAGGTGAAGGCCGAACACCGTGTTCTGGGTGGTCTACTATAGCCATTAGACATTCCTCAGTGGAAGTGCGACGACATCTCAATGGAATTTTTTTCATGTTTACCTCGATCTATAGGAGGACATGATTCTATTTGTGTGGTATTGGACTGCTTAACAAAATAATCCCACATTATAGTAAGCAAGGAGTTGAGGTCAGTGGATGTCTTGTGAAGGAAGTTTCTGGAGGAGTTACTGAGACTCCACGGAGTCCTAAGGACAATCACTTCAAATCATGATCCTCGTTTTACCTCGAGGGTGTGGAGAGGTCTCCACCATTCATTTGGTTATCAGTTATTCCTTAGCACGACTTTCAACTACAGATGGACAGTCAGACAAAGTGGACTATCCATACTCATTAAGAACTGTTACGCTCTTATGTCCTGGATTTTACATGTTCATGGATGAGGAAGTTAACTTTGGTGGAGTTCCCTTAAAATTATATTTTTCAATCCACAATTGGTATGGCGCCATTTGAAGCCTAGTATGGCCAACATTCTAATTCTTCGTTGTGTTGGACTTGGTCGGAGAGTCAGAAATTCTTGTAACTGAACTAGTGCATAATACAAAAGGGATGGTTCATGTAAATCTTGAGAGGATAGAGACAACACAGGATTGTAAGAAATCATATGTTGATCATAGGAGGAGACCGTTTGAGTTTTATGTTGGGAATCATGTGTTTCTAAAGGTTTCTCCCCATCATGGGAAGCGAAGGTTCAGATGAGGGAGTAAGCTCCCTCCACGTTATGTTGGTCCCATCGAGGCTTTGGATTGTGCTGGGGTCATGGCGTATTGAGTAGCACTTCCCCCACAAATGAGCCAGATACATGATGATTTCCATGTATCACAGCTCCTTTGTAGTCTTCATGATGACTCAGATGTCATCGATTGGGGGAGATTGATGTTTATAATGACGCGAACTTCGGGGAGAGTTCTGTGGAAATCCATGACCGCGAATAGATGTGTTTTGTGGGAATTATAATCCCTTGGTTAGTGTCTTGTGTAGACATGGAGGAATGGAGAAGAGTACCTGGGAACATGAGTCACAGATACGCACTCAGTTCCCTGATTTTTTTGATGTGCAACTCTTTTCATATAACGATGTTTGATTTGTGAATATTAACATTTCATGTCTATAAGACGGATTTATTTTTTTGCTTCTTGTGGATTTCTTTCTTTTGAGGGTTTTCTCGATGGGTGGTTGTTGGGACCCTATTTTTGTTTCCCTTTAAGTGGGTTTTGAATTGTAAAGGGCAAAAATGTTTTGAGATGTATCTGATGTAATGGCCCGAAAGATCTGGTCCATTACTTTGAAAAAATATGGTGTTTGAGGTGTTATGTTAGGTCATGGTGACTCATCGCCTACATTTTTCCAAATTTTCTATTCTGTGAACATTTTTTCAGTTTTATGAATATTGTAATGGTGTCACAGAAACAGTTTCACAGAAATGGTGTCACAGTCACTGTGTCACAAAAACAGTGTTATAGAAATGGTATCACAGAAACGATGTCATAGTAATGGTGTCACTGTAACGGTGTGACCAAAATAGTGTCACAGAATCATTGTCACAGTCACGGTGTCACAAAAAAGTTGTCATAGAAATGGGTTCACAGAAACGGTGTCACAGCCACGGTGTCACAAAAACGGTGTGATAGAAACAGTGTGACAGAAATGGTGTCACAGTCACTGTGTCACCTAAACGGTGTGACAAAAATAGTTTCACAGAAACAGTGTCATAGTCACAGTGTCACATAAACAGTGTGACGGAAATGGTGTGAATGAAATGTTATTACAGTCATTGTGTCACAGAAACAGTGTGACCGACACGACATCCTGGATATAGTGTCACAGACACGGTGTCATAGAAACGGTGTCACATTCACTGTGTCACAGACACGAATTCTTAGAAATGGTTTCATATAAGCAGTGTCACAGCTCATGAACAGCATTTCCAGAACTGTTTCATATTTTCCATTTCCAAATTTCCAATTTTATCTAGTTTTTTCGATTTTACATCTTCTTTGATGTTAAACGCTAGTAAAACCTCATTTTATGGACTCTAAGGCCGATTCAAAGGCCATAACTCCTATATTAATTATCCTAAGGATCAGGATGCTCTTAATTGGTCAAACTGTGTGATTTAATGAGTCCTCTTTTAATGGAAAATATAGGTTATCATAAACCAATGCTCCTTTAAATCTCTTAATGTGATGAGATATCTTCCTCCCAAATTATTCAACCTTGTTCTTAGGTATGAGATGATCGAAACTTTCATTCCTTATCATAGGAGTTGTGCGACCAAAACTTCCTCCTTGGATTGGTTCCCCATGAATTTCTTCTTGGTGCAAGGCACCCTTTTTTTGGGTGGAACCAAGTAGCATCGATCAATATTCGATATAAGGTATGATCTATGATAATTGTTTTGGGTATATCTCCTTTTTTTTCACCTTTCCCTTTTATGAAATTCTATATCAATGTTCCTAATAGACTTTTCATGGTTTTTTACCCATGTGGTATTGTCTCTACATCCTTGGGTGGATACAATTGCCAAAGGGAGATCTGGTCGTAATCCATTGTGTGGATCATTCTCATATAAATAACGTCAAAACCCATTTTATGTAGGTGATTCATTGCTTCTCTTTTATTTTACATGAAACTATAGAGTTACAATGTTTTAGCCCACTAGATCACAATTGAATTGGCATAATAAATATTTTAACTCGATAAATAAATTGATATCAATTGTATATTATTGCATATTATTTTTCTGGATAGTGTGATATCTATCCATTACCTGTTTATATTTTTTTACTTGATGGAAATTGGTAAATAAAATAAAGATGGAATTAATTGATAATTGATAGGCTAAATATAAAGAGGCATGTAAATGAACATGGTTTTTTGTGTTTTATGTAATTTGATATTAATAAAATTGATGCAGTAAGAATGTTTAATCAATTTTTGACAGCTTAATATTGTGATTTCCCATAGATCGAACTGGAAAATAATAAATCATTTAATTAAAGATGGATTAATGAACAGTTTAATTGATAAAGTATAATTCCTTTTAGGTTCTGAGTGACCCTATTTCTTGTTTAAGGGCTAAGGGCCCAATTGATATGATGTTTGTTTTCCTAATGCTTGTGTTGTGATGTGAGCCTAGATGGCTATTGTGATATGTGGGGGCATGAAGGCCTATTGGTTATGGTAGTAGTTGATTCCTATACTAGAAATATGCATTAGTTTTTGCATGTGGGTGTCAGGGAAGACAGCGAAGATGATGAAATGGGTTGGATGTGAATGATTGGATGTTTTATTAATCTTGTTAGGTGTTTATCTTATTAAATTTCCTCACATCTCAAGGAAACGGGTTTTTTCTTACCCTCTATCCAAAACGGTCAAAGACACGTGGGGTATGTCGCGTGCTATCCGTGTTCATCTTCTCAGTAGAGGATGGGTCTATGCTTTTTCTATATGTGGAAAATACTCGACGAGTAGTTCACATACTCACTAGGTTGTGCCCCATGTGTTTAGTAGCATAGAATGTATTTCTTGAGTCCCTGATAATATGGGAAGGTAATATTTTTTTTAATAAAATAATGAATAAATGATGTTATCCCATGGGGTTGGATCTTGTTGGGATGAAATATTGTGGTTATCATTTATTGGAACAATTGACTTTGGGTTTGAGGCTAATGAATTATAATGCGGAATTCTTAATGGTTAAATATTGTTCAAAGAATTAATGAACTTAATGTAAATCTGATAAAAATGAAATGGAGGATTATAATAAAGCTCATTAAATGGTTGTGTGCTTACAGGATACCAAGACATAGAAGTGGACGTTGGGATTCCAAGAGATGTTAGGTGCAGTTGATTCTATGACAAGGTTATTCCCAGAGTGTGGTTTTGAGCTATAGTATATTCTATACTTTTTGCGTTTCAATACGCTACTCCACCCCGTCAGTTAGTGAAACTGACACTCCACGGATTCTGATCCCAGGGGGTGTTTTTCTCCAACATTCTGGTGGGAGGATGGATGGATGAATACCCCCTTAGGCCCCACACTCTTCTCTTGGTAGTTACATGTGATGGAAGGAATAGTGGTTAGGTGTACCCATATATGTGTGTAGAGGGATGTAATGGATTGTGGTCATTCACAATCAAATATTCTAGATATAGTTTCTTATGGACTACTATAGGTATAACATGTACATGTTGTGATGGCTTGAGGATCCTTACTCGGTGTATGGGTTTTAATATCTTTAGTTCTAATTCCCATTATATGATAGACGTTATACGAGATATGGTGGCTACTGGAATCTTCTAGGTTACTTTGTATATGTGGACATGTTGGTTTTGTTGCATGAGGTTCATATTGTGGTTCTTCACCTAGGTGTCTTCGAGAAAGACTTTTTTGGAGAGTGATGCTTAGGAAGTGCGACATTGGGGAAAAGAGGAAAACTTGTTGGGAAGTAGTAGAGGGGTAGCCTTGATATTATTTATTATATAATATACTCTTGTATGCTATACTTGGTGAGAGTAGATATGGTGATGATGGGAACATAGTATACCTGTTTAGGTGACTAGTTTGTTTCACTTATTGTTCACTTTTCTTTAGTATTATTTCTTTACATTTAAAAGAGATGCTATGATGAGGATCCTACTGAGAATACTGTTATACTCACCCTATGTTTATAAAAACTATTTTAAGGTCACATGGAAAAGATTTTATATCAATATGGTTTATACTATCTTGGGGTTTCAGGAGCTTCTTGGGCTTGTGGTTGTTGATATTTTTACTTTCATTTGGGTACTTGCAGTTTCCCCCTTCAGTTGTAGTAGTATTTCATGACATTACATATGTTTACTTGGGATATATTTTATATTTTTGACTGGGATAGAGTTGGTTGGTGTATGTATTTTCCTTCTATTTCTTGTGGGTTCTCCTAGAGGGTAATACCTCCCATTTGTGTGTTCATTATACCATCATCACAAGTTTCCATCCCGTGGCCTACTTGAGGTGGGACTTAGTGTTCATTATCTGTCTTCTCACATTTCCGGCACAGGAGGGGTACTCCTAATGGGGAGGGGGTCATGAAAGAGTGGTGTCAATGGCAGTTTGAGGGATAAGATGAAGTTTGGTGTTAGGAATAGGTGGGGTTTCTTGGGATGGAAGGGAAATGGTGCGAATCATGCATAACAAGTTCTCTAAGCATTGGAGACCAGATGAGACATAGGTGTTTAGGGCGCCCTATGATCTGATGCAAGGACCTTTATGTTTACAATGGATACTAAACGAGGTGATAGAAGTTACAGGTCTTAGACCTAGGAAAGGAGAATGCATCATTATTCTGTGTGCTTGTTTTCTAATGGGTAGATATTGGGATAAGTTAATATAACATGAATAAAATAAAAGAAATAAATAATTAATTTTTAGCCTTCCATATTCTAGTTTTATGATATTTAACTGTTTTTTATTTTACAGGTATGGCACTAGGTCGGTGTCCTCGTCACGATCAAATAGAATATGTACAGTCGGTTATACCGGCAGATCACCATAGGGTAGAGGTCCACGACGATGACATATGGAGTTGGAAATTCTGAGAGTTTTGGCGCCATAGTCTGCAGAACTAATAGGGATCTGTTTTGGATGATGTCACATAATACTAGTCGGAGGAGGTCGAGATAGGATTCTATTCAATCTATGATCAGAATGAACACTTGGTGTCCTTCATTGTGATGATGTTTCATGGAGCAGTGAGGCAGTGATGGTTCTTGTTCCCCGGGGATCACGAGGAGTTGGCGATCTCATGGGAGGAGTTTCGAGACAAGTTTAGAGTCGAGTATCTTTCTTCGACCGCAATGGCATCCTGTCACCAGGACCTTTTTACCCTTCGATAGGGGATGTACAATGTGAAAGAGTTTGGAATCCATTTCAGGAACCTTTTAGGATTTTCTTCAGACCTATTTCCAGATTAAGAGGCTAGGGAGAGGCATTTGGAGGAGGATTTGGATCCAGAGATCCAATTCCATGTCACCCCATTTAGTTTGAAGACAGACATTGAGGTACTAGAAAGGGTAGAGGATGTCCAGAGGACATTTTCTAGAACTGGATCCCCACGAGATGGGATTCATCATGATTCCTCACGAAGTAGAGCTGTGGTCAAGGGTTCCCGATTTTTAGGGAAGAAGAGTTTCTGTTAGGTAGGGGGTAGGTCCCAGCCCTCAGCATATCGATTCACTATGGGAAGAGGATCTCAAGCCTATGACAAGGGATAAATCTTTTGTTCTTCTTATGGTAGTCGAGGGAATAAGCTGTGAGAGAGCCCAACCATTTAGAGCAGCCCTCTTGGACCAGGTGCTCTGCTCCAAGTTCCTCTGCTGATCCAGTTCTAGCCGAGGTAGCAGCATAAGGTTGTACCAGCTTTGGATAAGCAGAGGGTAGATGCGGCATATAGAGGATAGCCTCATGACTCTCCCCATTTTCATAGAGCAAAGCACGTCTATGGTTTTGGTTGTCATCAGGGTCAGAGAGGTCGTGGAGAAGGTCACGGTCAGCTTCATGCTTTAGCATTTCCGTCTCTAGGAAAGGCAGATGTTGTTCGAGGTATCATTTTCCTGTTTTCTACCTTAGTTTATGCCTTGTTTGATTTAGGGGAGACACACTCCTTCATATCACCTGCACATGTCCATGTATTGGTACTTGAGGTAGATAGGCTTCCAGTTCCTTTGGCATTGACTACGTTAGTTGGAGGTCGAGTTGGCTTGTTTGAAGTATTTAGAGACTATGATCTAGTTCTGGGGAAACACCTCTCTCGGGGATATTTCCTATGTTTACAGATATAACCATAGGATGCCATCCTCATCCTAGATTGGTTTTATTTAGTGCAGGATATCTTGGATTTCTTCAGGAGGCATGTGTTGTTTCATGGTGAGTGAGACCCTAGGATTGGTTTGAGGCGTATTTCGTACTTATCATCCTTGATGGATGAGTAGATGTTGAGTTCTTCAGAGGGTCAGAATATGGCATTTCTTAGGTTTGTAGAAGAGTACCCTGATGCATTTCTAGAAGTGTTTGTAGCATTATCCCCTCGATGAGAGATCAATTTTGGGATCAAGCTACAACCAGGAGAATCTCCTATCTATATGTCTTCATATAGGATGGATCCTTATGAGTTACAAGAGCTACACGTATAACATGATGTTCTATTATAGTGTGGTTTTGGTCATCCGAGTGTGTCACCATGGGGTGCACTTGTTTTGTTCTTGAAGAAGGCTGATGGTATTTTATTGTTGTGTATCGATTATCATTTCCTAAACAATGATACAACGAAGAATCTCTATCCTATTCCATAGATTGATGATTTATTCAATCAACTGAAGTGTGAAAGTTGGATCTCAAAGATTGAATTGCGGTCAGGATATGATCATATGCGTGTGAAGGATGAAGATATCTTGAAGACTACATTCTATTTTCATCAGGGGAAATATGATTTCATTTCAATTCGGTTCGGTGTGATGAATGTTCCAGCTATGTTCATGGGATTTATGAACAATGTGTTCCGTGACTTCCAAGATATGTTATTGGTGGTTTTCATCGATGACATCACTGTGTACTTGATGTTTGAGTAGGATCATTCAAATAATATGAACAATATCTTGAAGGTTCTTCGTCAACAACAACCATTTGGGGTGTTGTCGAAGTGTGAGTTTTGGGATAGGGACGTACATTTCATTGGGCATGTTGTGTTGAATAAGGGAGTAACTATAGATCCATAAAGGATAGAAGTAGTTGTATATTAGGCAGCCCCTTACATACTGGAAGAGGTGTGATTTTTCCATGGTCTCGCAGACTATTACATTTGTTTCGTAGCCAATTTCTCTCAGGTTTTGACTCCTCTTACAATAATGACTAGGAAGGATCAAGCATTTTTGTGGACTGATCAATGTCAGGAAGATTTTGAGTTTCTGAGGGAGAAGTTAGTATGTGATATAGTTCGTTTTCTTCTCGTAGAGGGAGTTTAGTTTGATTATTTCTACGATGCTTCACATTTTTGGTTTGGTTGTGTTCAAATGAAGTAGAGATCAGTTGTTTCTTATGGTAGTCAGAAGTTGCATACCCATGAACATAATTATTCCACCCATGATATTAAGTTGCCATCCATGGTGTTTTCTCTGACGTTGTGGTGAAATTACCTCATTTGAAAGCGCTTTGTGGGTTTCACCAATCATAAGAGCCTGAGATATGTTTTATCCCAGCACGACATAAACATGTGACAACGTCCATGGATGCAGTTCCTACAGGAATAAGACATTAAAATTACATATACCCCTAGAAAGGGTAATGTTGTAGTTGATGTGCTGATCAAGATGTCATGTAGTGATGCAGTGCGTCAATCTGGAGTTTCCTTGACAGTTATTGAAGAACATTTGGTTTACATCTTCATATGTGAGAAGTTAGGGGTATAGTTTGTCTTTTCAAGATGATGGTGTAGTCCACTCTGGTGTAGCAGGTGGAAGAGTCCCAGTTAGAGGATCAAGAGGTGGAGGTTTGGAGAGACTGAGTTGTTTGTGGTGAGGCCCCTAATGGTTGGTCTTCAGATGAACAACACCGAGTGTTGTATCACAACATTCTATTTGTTCCTTTGGTGATGAGAGAGAATGTTCTGATAGAGTTCCATAGTTATCCTATAACGGTGCATCTTGGCATGAAAAAGATGTACTGATCCTTGAGGAGTCAGTTTTGGTGGCCTGGGTTAAATCTTGCAATTGAGGAGTTTGTTTCTCGATATTTGGTCTGCAAGAAGGTGAAGGTCAAACACCATGTTATTGGTGGTCTACTCCATCGATTAGATGTTCCTCAGTGGAAGTGGGTGGACATCTCAATGCAATTTGTTACTCATTTATCTCGATCTACGGGAGGACATGATGCTATTTTGGTGGAAATGGACCATTTAACAACTTCATCCCACTTTATATCAATCAACGAGTCGAGCTCAATTTATGTTTTTTCAAGGTAGTTTCTGGAGGAGGTGTTGAGACACCACAGAGTCCTGAGGATGATCATTTCTGATCGAGATCCTCTTTTTAACTCTAGGGTGTGGAGATGTCTCTAGCATTATTTAGGTTCTTAGCTATGCCCCAACACTGTTTTTCATCTACAGACATACGGTCAGATAGAGCAGGCTATCAAGACTCTTGAAGTCATGTTATGCTCTTCTGTCCTGGATTTTGGAGGTTTGTGGATGAGGAAATTATCCATAGTGGAGTTTTCATACAACAATAGTTTTTACTCCACCATTGGTATTGCACCGTTTAAAGACTTGTATGCCTGAACATTCAGTTCTCCATTGTATTGGACTGGGGTCAGAGAGTCAGCAATTCTCGGACTGGATGTACTGAAGAATACAACATAGATGGTTTAGGTGATTCGTGGGAGGATGAAGAGAACAAAGGATCTTCAAGAAACCATATGTCAGTCAAAGGAGGATACCATTAGAGTATGATGTTTGGAATCATGTGTTTCTAAAGGTGACTCCCCATCGTGGGTAGAAAAGATTCGATCGTGGGAGTAAGCTATATCCCTAGTTTGTTGGTCCCTTCACGGTTTTGGCTCATGTTGGAGCCGCGGCATATCGAGTAGCACTTCCCCCATAGATGATCCGATTATATGATGTATTATATGTATCACTACTCCATCGATATCTTTATGATGACTCTCACATCATCAATTTGGGAGAAATTGATGTTGTTGATGTTGCGACCTACGAGGAGCAACCTGTGGAGAACCAAGACTGCAAAGAGAAGGTTTTGTGTGGGAATTCTATCACCTAGGTTTTTGTCTTGTGGAAACACGGTGACATTCAAGAGAGTACTTGGGAACATGAGTTGTATATACGTACTTAGTACCCAGAGTTTTTTTTATTTAACTATTTTCATATAACTACATTCTCATTGTGGTTATAGACCATTCATGTATATAATATGGATTCATTTTGTTTCTTCTAGTGGCTTTATCTATAAATATATGTAACTCAATTGGTGGTTGTTCTGACCCCGTTTAATTTTCCCTTTTGATGGGTTTTGAACTCTCAAGGATGAGAATGCTTTGAGAGGTATCTGATGTAATGGCGGGGAACTATCTAGTCCATTCCTTAGCTAAAATCTAGTGTTTGCGGGGTTCTCGGAGGTAAAGGTGACTCATCCCCAAAACTTTTCCAAATTTCTATTTTTGGGAACAGTGTTTCCAGTTTTATGAATAGTGTCACGGTGTCATAAGAACAGTGTCTCATTCATGATGTCACAGAAACGATATAAAATAAATGGTGTCATAGAAATGGTGTCATAGTCACAATGTCAAAGTCACTATGTCATAGTCATAGTGTCACAAAAACTGTGTCACAAAAACAGTGTCACAATCACGGTGTCACAAAAACAATGTCATAGAATTGGTGCCACCGAAACGGTGTCAATGAAATGGTGCCACAAAAAGAGTGTAACAGTCATGATGTCACAAAAATGGTGTGACAAAAACAGTGTCACCATAATGGTTTCATAGAAATAGTGTGACAAAAATGGTGTCACATAAATGGTGTAATTGTCTCGGTGTCATAGAAACGGTGTGACAGAAACAGTGTCACAGAAATGGTGTCACAGTCACAATGTCACAAAAATGGTGTGACGGAAATGGTGTCACCAACACGATGTCACAGAAATGGTGTCATAGTCAATGTGTCACAGACACGGTGTCATAGAAATGGTGTCACACCTCATGAAAAGTGTTTCAAGAACTCATTCATATTTCCTTTTCCAAATTTGCATATTTTTTTAGTTTCACCGATTTAACATTTTTTTACATTAAATGATTTTGAAGCCTTCTTTTAAGGACTCTATGGATGATTCAACAGGAATAAATAATATATTAATTTTCCTAAGGCTCCGAATTATTTTACTTTGTCAAAACGCGTGTTTCAATCTGATCCTTTTTTAATAGAAAATCCAACATATCTTAAACCGCTTCTCCATTAAATATTCTAAAGGGATGATATATCTTCCTCCCTTATTCTTCCTCTTTGTAATCGGCTGTGAGACACTCGAACATTTCAATCCTTCCCATAGGATTCATACAATAAAACTTTTCTCCTCTGACGGTTTCCCCTTGAATTTCATCTTGCTGCTTTTGCACACACTATTTTTGGTGAAACCAAGCAATATCAATCAATATTCAATATAATGTATGATATATCATCATTATTTTGGGTATACCTTGTAACGACCTGACTCTTAGGAAATTATATGTATCGTTAGTTTTTTTATTGAATCTTTCCATTATGATTTTTTAATGTGTGTAATGTCCTAAGGAAGGTCCGGGGAGTGTCCGGGTGTTGTTCGGAGCCAAGGAGTTTGAGAAATGGACATACAGACAGGGGCGCACGGCATGCGAACGACTTGCACACGGGTTTGGTAAACCCTTCAGCCTTTGGTCTGGAGGCAGTGAGGTGGTCACGGTTTGCACACGGTTTAGGTAAACCGTCTACCTAAACAGTACGACCCAATTTCTGGATGCATCAAGATGCGCACAGTTTGGTAAAGTGTGCGCCTAAACCGTGCGACCCTGTTCTGGGTAAATTTACCATTTTTCCCTTAAGTTCTTTTTATGCCTAAATCCTATTTCTTTCCTCCTTCCAGCGGGAAGAACATAGGAGGATCCTTCCTTGAGCTCCCAAACCCTCTTCTCACTCAATCTCTTGTGGTTTCTTCCCAATGTGTCTAAATCATTATCTGATATAATATTTGGAACACCCTCTATAAGGCTTACCTCACACACCCCTTTTTCCTTGGAAATTTTTTTATCCATTGTACAATTTTGATGCAGGCTCATATGCCCTATTTTGAGGGCATTAGACTCAAACTCAGATCTCTTCCAACCTACAACGAATCTGAGGGTGATATCAAGCGAGCCTACGCCTATAGCTATAAGGTAGTTGGTCACATGTTCTCCTTTTGGGTTTTAATCGCTTTGAGTTATTATTTTCGTTCCATGGTTTGTCTTTCCCCAAACCCCTTATTTATAATGACCGCTCAATATCTAAATGACCCGTGTTTTATAGGATTGATGAATCTAACATTGTTAGGGTGTTTAGATAAGCTTTGTACCTGGAGTGGTCAACCCTAGGGGACATGCCTTGAGATTTGGCCCCTTTTCACCTTTAAACCTTAATAATATGTCTTGAAAGGGAATTTTCCATGTTAGTAAAATGAGATAACTTGGTTTGAGGGTGGCTCGGATGATTTTTCCCAAACCCTTTAATGAATTGAAATGTAAATGTGGCATGATTTTCATATGTGATATTATAAGATGTATATTCTATGATTTGATAGTGTGATTTGATATAAGATGGATTAACTTATATTTTGTGATCTGAATAGTTATTCCATGCTGGGTTAAGATGCTTGGGATAATACATGTTGGACAGGAGGCATTCTTGACCCGGGCCAGATGAATCTCCTTGGGTTGGGCGGGAGGCATTCTTACCCTATGCCAGATGAAACTCTGTGAAACAAGACGAGAGGCACTTATACCTCGTGCCCATATAACCTTGATGGGTGGGAGGAATTTCTACCCCACACCAGCTACAATGATTGAGGACGAGAGGAATTTATACCTCCTTCCCATATAACCTTTATGGGTGGGAGGCATTTCTACCCCCACACTAGCTACATTTCTTATAGACGAGAGGCATGTTTACCTCATGCAAGTGATAACCTATATCTATGTACATATACATCTGGTGATTGTTTAGATTTCTAGCCATGAGCTGAAGCAGGTAGACCCGCCAGGTGTCTTTCCGAATCCTGAGCGGGATGGTTTTTTATTTACTTTTCTTAACATAATTGCAGTATATTACTCATTGTTTTATTCGAACACCTATTTGGATTACACGTATACCCCATTGTTGGTGGCCATCTGTGACCTGTCTCACACCCTACCCTGGCGGCCTCCTAGGCAACCGTGTAGACTTTACTGCTACAGGTACTAGTACGTGCAAGTGTCTACCATCAGGTTTTTGATACTTGTATGTTCTAGCTGTAGATCTAGTGCAGAGGATTGAGCATGGCTAGAGATTCTTGTGGACTACTTTTGTTTCTTTTTGTATTATTGTATATCATGCTTGTCGTCTACATCCATTGTATCATCATGCCATGCATCCATTTTGTATCAGAAACTGACTATGTGGATTTTTTATATTTATCAGGGTTTTCCTTACTTCTGTTGTTTGGTTGTATGTTTCCCCTTTTCTCCTGTTTTTCCATTGGTTTTGATTCAGCTATTTGTATTACTTTGCTTCTACTACGCGGTGTACTCTGACATGGGGGTACAGTCTCCCCAGTGACTTACCATTACACACCCACTACTAGTCGGAAGCCCTTGGCCTATGGGGAGATGAGCTAGGGGTCATGTGGCCAACTGGGCTCAGGGATCAGGTTAAGGGGCAGGTGGGTTCGGGACATCACAAAGTTGTATTACAGGATTTCATTCTTTCATGCATTACTATTTGGTGGCGATAGACTTGGAGAATGGGAATGCTTAGGGACATAGTTATAAGCCGTTCTTGGGCGTCACGAACCCATGTACGGGGGAAAGACCAAGATGCCTATTTTATGTTGTTAATAATTCTACTATAAACTGTTGATATCATTTCACCATTTGGTTCTTGACATGTTTTATGATGTTATTGAGATTTTCAATGTTGGAATCTGGATTTCATGGTCGACCCGACGAAATTAGTGTTATGAAATAGAACATTCATCACGATAGGATCAATATGATTAGGACATGAATCTTTCCATGTCACGTTTAAATTTTCAGTGAGCATTGTCTGTTGTTTATTTCCACTCCTTGTTAATATGTGTGTAGCTGCTCTAACGTTTCATGCATGTTGTAAATTGAGGAATGATGTGGTTTTAGTGGGTTTCACTCTTTGGTTCATAAGGTGTATGGTCCCTTATGGATCGAAAAATGACATTCCAAATAAACCAATAATTTACTTTAAAAGAAATTCAAATGCTTGATATGTTCTAGTAAATGAGAGATGACATCCAAGTGTGTGTCATTTTTCAGTTCATGAGGAGTATGGGGCCTTATGTTTTGGGAAATTTTATATCAATGTATTAAGTTCAATTTGAGCAGTTGGAGGTCTTAATAAGTTTTTCATATGGGTGTGGATAGGTGATATTAGGGGTATGAAGGCTTAGTATCTATCCTAGATTCTAATGTTCAACATTTTACTTGTTGGATTCTTCTTTTAATACATTAGTTTGGAATTGTAGCACTATTACTCTGAGATTTCCTTGAGTTGCATGTGTTGATGGCGGTGACAATCACATTCCTGAGGTGGCAGGCCCTGAGCCGTCAGCTGATCTTCCTGTCGAGCCACCTGTGGATCCTCTTACAGTTCCTGAGATGGGTGTCGATGCCTAGTTATGTTAGAGCTTCTTGCGTTTGATGCAGAGTGTGCAAGGTGGAGTTCGACCTGCCCCGAGTATGGAAGAGTTGAACCGTGAGTTTCAGTTGCAGCATCCTTCAACATTTATTGTAGATGGAGGACCACTTTCTGTGGAGTCCTGGTTGGGGGCTATTCGGACCATCTTTGAGCACATTGAGACGCCTCTAGAGAGGAGGGTCAAGCTCGCAGCTTATATGTTATGTGGTTCATCCAGGAGGTGGTGGGATGTCATCACCCAGATGGGACAACAAATAGATATGATCTGGACTGATTTCAGACCATCTTCTATGTTTATTTCATTCCACAGACTTTGAGGGCTGAAAGAGCTAGGGAGTTTATGAATCTGCAGTAAGGGACCATGACAATCATTGAATATCTGTCCCGTTTCACTGGGTTATAGTGTTCTGCTTCTACAGTAGCTGTTGATAATCTCACAGTCACTAGGATTTTTGAGGATGGGATGTGTTACAACATCGGGTCGCATGTTAATGTGTTCAGGTTGAAGACCATTTCAGAAATTGTTAATCCGGAGTTGATCATAGATAGAAATTTGAGAGATCCTGATTGTGCGAACCAGGGCGGTTCGGAACCTAAGGGTTCTAGTGGATCTGCTTCTGGGATGAAGTAGCGTTTTGAAGAATCTCGTGGTGTTAGTAGTTGTCATACCTTTTTCTCTGGTGGTACTCCTATCTGTCACCAATTTGGGGTGCCAGGACATATGAAGAGGCATTGTGCGCGAAATCCAGTGGATTGTAGTGGTTGTGGTAGGTTGGGTCACCTCCACCGTTTCTGCATGACATTTCCCCTAGGGTCCAGTGAGAAGGGATCTGTACCTACTCCATGATCTTGTGCTGGATCAGCATGATCACGTCAGTCCGGATGATGGAATACCGCCGACTAATCAGGCCGTGGTGGCGGTCGAGGTAGTGGTAGTCCGATGTTTGACTATCAGCACCAACAGGGCGGGTCTGCTCAAGGTAGCCAGTCTGCGACTCAGGTTCGTGGTACCGTCCAGTTATATGTAGTCAAGCCCATTCCGCAGGAGTAGTACGCCGAACTATCTACTATACGAGGTACGATTATAGTTTCCTCTACATTAATATCTTATTTGTTTCACATAGGCTATTCTCACTCGTTTATATCGAAGGAGATTATTGGAAGTTTGGGCCTCGACGTAGAGTCTTCTCATGGTATGATCACATTAGATACCCCATTAGGTATCCGTAAAAAGGGAGATTGTCATTGCTAGAATAGTCCCCTTGAGGTGGGAAGTTACCTTTTCGTGTGGAACCTATTAGTTCTGGATCTTAAGGGTTTTGATTTAATAATTGGGATGGACTTGTTAGTTCCCTATAGAGCCCGGATTGACTGCTAGCGTCGGAGGGTGGCATTTATGTCACCATTGGGAGACACGCATATCCATAAGGGAGAATGTAATCTTAGTGCGACACGAGCAGGACCGGAACGCAAAAGTTTAGGTGGTGTCACAACACAGGTTTCATGTCTTTATCTCGATGGCCAAGGGTTTCAACCCTCTATTGATCCTCCTGTGGTGGAGAATTTCAGTGATGTATTTCCTGATGATTTATCTTGTCTACCTCCAGGGAGAGTGGTGGAATTTACTTTTGAGCATATACCAGGAGCAACACAAGTGACCATTCATCGTTGTAGGATAGAACCTAAGGAACTTCTGGAGCATAAGAGTCAGTTGGAGGACCTGGAAACAAAAGGCTTTATATGTCCCAGTACATCTCCTTGGGGATCACCAGTTCTTTTTTCCAAGAAGGAAGATTGTACCATTCGACTTTGCGTGGATTATCGTAAGATAAATCAGCTGACTAATAAGAATCGGTATCCTTTACCTTGAATTAACATCCTCTTTCATCAGCTCCGAGGAGCGAAGGTGTTTTCAATGATAGATTTGAGGTCGGGATATCACCAGGTGCGTGTTAGGATACCTTACATACCTCGGACGATGTTCAGGAGCAGGTATAGTCTCTATGAGTACCTAGTCATGTCATTTGGGCTTACGAATGCATGTGCAGGGGTAATGGCTCTTATGAATCATATTTTTCATTGTTACCTTGATTCTTTTATTGTTGTATTTGTGGATGATATCTTAGTCTATTAACGTTCGAGAAATGACCATGCAACCCATCATGAGATCATACTGAATACACTGAGAGATCATCAGCTTTATGCTGAGCTCAGTAAATTCCACTTTTGGATAAATAAGGTTCACATCCTGGGTCACATTATTTCAGAGTCTGGAGTTTCTATTGACCCTGAGAAGGTGAGTGCTGTAATTTCTATGGAGCAGCCCAAAAACGTCTTTGATATCATGAGTTTCTTGGGGATTTCTGGATATTATAGTAGGTTCAATCAGGACATTTCACGCCTAGTAGAACCGCTTACAGTTTTGACCAAAAATGGGGCGAGGTTCGATTGGTCAGAACCTTGTGAAGTAGATTTTCAGGAAGTGAAGGGATGACTAACATCAGCACCGATGCTGATTTTTCTGGATCCAGGCAATGATTATACAGTCTTTTGTGACACGTTAGGTATCATTCTTGGAGCAGTCTTGATTCAAGAAGAGCGAGTCGTTTCGTATGGTTCTCATCAGTTAAAGCCTCATGAACGGAATTATCGGACGCACGACCTCGATCTCGCAATGGTTGTACATGCCGTACGCTATTGGAGACACTATTTGTTGTGAGAGAATTTTGTGGTGTTCACTGATAGCAAAAGACTAAAATATATCTTCACTCAATGGGACCTAAATCTCAGTCAATGCAGGTGGGTCGAGTACCTGCAATCCTTTGATCTCGAATTGGCCTACACTCCTGGGAAAGGAAATTCAGTAGCCGATGCGCTGAGTCGGAAAACACAGTCATAAGTATTTTAGGAATCTAATGAGGAGTGGAAGCTGATGGACGTATTTTCAGAGATGCATGTTGAGGTTCCGGAGGGTCAGGATCAGACTGTTCTCTCAGCCATAGTGGTGACATCTACTCAATTGTAACGGGTCAGGGCTAGATAGTTATCAGACCCGGAAGGCCTTGTTCCACGGGAATGTGTCGATGATGTTTCTTCTACAGATTGGACTGTTTATAAGGGTGATACATTATTGTTCGGTGGGAGTGTATGGGTCCCAGCAGACATCAGAGAGAATCTGATGAGGGTTTTCCACGCCTCAGCATGGGCAATTCACCCAAGAATCACCAAAATGTATCGTGACTTGTGACGATAGTACTAGTGGCGTAACATGAAGCATCAGATAGCCGGTTTTATTATGTGTTGTTCCACCTGTCAGCAAGTGAAGGAGGAACATCAGTGTCCGATAGGGATTTTTTAGTCATTGTCCATTCCATGGTGGAAATGGGATGATGTTTCTATGAACTTTGTAACTGGTTTACCCAGGTCACCTCATGGCGATGATGCAGTATGCGTTATCGTCGATGATTTGACGAAGGTTTCACATTTCATACCAGTGCGAGAGACCTTCACAATTGAGACTTGGGAAGAATTTATGTCAAGGAGATAGTGCACCTTCATGGAGCACCTCATTATGTTGTCTCAGACAAAGAGCCTTGTTTTAAATCTCGGTTCAAGAAGGGTTTACAGAAGGCCATGGGTACGCAAGTAATTTTTAGAATGGACTATCACTAGCAGAAAGACGGACAGAAAGAGCGTAGTATACCGGTACTAGAGTATATTTTACATGACTGTGTTCTTGATTTTGGAGGTTCATGGGAGAAACACATTTCTCTTGTCGATTTCAGTTATAATAATAGCTTGTAGGATACCATTGATATTTCTCCCTATGAAGCCTTGTATGGTAGGCCTTGTCACTTGCCTTTGTGTTAGATTGAAGTAGGGGAGGCAGCTGTTCTAGGACCATGTCTGGTGCAGAAGACTATAGAGTAGATACAACTTATTAGGAAGCGTATGCAGACAGCTTAGTCTTGACAGTTGTCCTATGCTAACAAGCAATGCCGACCTATTTATTTTGAGGTTGGGGACTGGGTTTTCTTGAAGGACTCACCCTGGTTGGGGTATACACGTATACAGAACCAGGGTAAGCTTTCACCGAGGTTCGTATGAACCTTTGAGGTGATGAAGTGAATCAGACCAGTAGCTTACCAGCTTCCACTTCCGAAGAGATATCAGGCAATCCACAATGTTTTTCATGTGTCTTAGCTACACATGTACTTTTCATATTCAAATCATGTTTTTCATCCTGATGAGGTTGTACTGGATATGGATGCTTCCTTCAAGGAATATCCAATGAGAATAGTTGAACGATGTGTGAATACACTCCGTGGAAGGTCTGTTCCTCTTGTACGATTGCTATGGCAGCACGACTAGGTACAGAATGAGACATGGGAGTGAGAGGATGATATATGTTCTCAATGTCTAGAGCTCTTCATCGATGACACCTCTGTACCCACGGAAGGCCATCTCGGGGACGAGTTGCTTTAAGGAGGGGAGGTTGTAACAACCCAACTATTTGGAAAAGGTACGGATCAATTGTTTTTCTTTAGAATCATTATTTTAAGCTTGTTTAATGTGTGTAATGTCCTAAGGAAGGTCCGGGGAGTGTCCGGGGGTTGTTCGAAGCACGGGAGTTTGAGAAATGGACTTTTAGATAGGGGTGCACGACCTGCACACAGCTTGTGTATGGGTTGGGTAAACCGTGCGGCCTTTAGTCTGGAGGCAGGGAGGTGTGCACGGTTTGCGCATAGTTTGGGTAAATCTTCTGCCTAAACCGTGCGACCCTATTTCTGTAGGCAGCATGATGCGTACGGTTTTCACACAGATTGGTAAATTGTGCACCTAAACCGTGCGTCCCTATTCTTTGTAAATTTACCGTTTTTCCCTTATGTTCTTTTTAAGACTAAAGCCTCTTTTTTTCCACCTTCCAGTGAGCAGAACACAAGAGGATCCCTCCTTGAGAACCAAAACCTCTTCTCACTCAATCTCTTGTGGTTTCTTCTCCCATGCTCTGAATCCTGATCTGCCGGAAGCTTTGGGTCACCCTCGGTAAGGGTCACCTCACGCACCCCTTTTTCCTCGGCAAATTTGGGTATTTGTTGTGTTATTTTGCTGTAGGATCATATGCCCTATATTCAAGGAATTGGACTGGAACTATGATCTCTTATAACCTACTACGAATTTGAGTTTGATATCAAGCGAGCCTACGCCGACAACTCTAAGGTAGGTGGTCAAATGTTCTCCTTTTGGGTTTCTGTCTCATTGAGTTATGATTTTCATGCCATGGTTTGTCTTTCGCCAAACCCCTTATTTATAATGACTTCATACTATCTAAATGACCCGAGTGGTATAGTATTGATCAATCTAACCTTGTTAGGGTTTTTAGATGAGGTATGGACTTGGAGTGGTCAACAATAGGTGATATACCTTGAGATTCGGCCCTTTTTCACCTTTGAACCATAATGATATATCTTGAAAGGGAATTTTCCATGATAGGAAAATGAGATTACTTGGTTAGAGGTTGGATATGATGATGTATCTCGAACCCTTTAATGAATTGAAATGTAAATATAACATGCTTTACTTATGTGATAATATAAGATTGATATTCCATGCTTTGAAAGCGTGATATGATATAAGATGGAGTTCTTTATATATGTTGATGTGAATGGTTATTCCATATTGTGTTGACATGCTTGTGATAATCCGTGTTGGGCGGGAGGCATTCTAACATTGTGCCAGATGAATCTCCATGTGTTGGGCGAGAGGAATTCTTACCCTGTGCCGGATAAAACTTTGTGAAATAGTACGAGAGGCATTTATACCTCTTCCCAAATAACCTTGACGGGTGGGAGGCATTTCTACCCCACTCCAGCTACATTGATTGAGAATGAGAGGCATTTAAACCAAGTGCCCATAAAACCTTTATAGGTGGGAGGAATTTCTACCCCACTCCATATATAGTGCTTATAGACGAGAGGAATGTCTACCTCGTGCCAATTATAATCTATATCTATGTACTTATACCTCTGGTGATTGTTCAGATTTCCACCCATGACATGAAGCAGGTAGACCCGCCATGTGTCTTTCCGGAACCTGAGCAGGCGGTTTGTTTATTTACATTTCTTTACATATTGCAGTATATTACTCATTATTGCATGTGAACACCTATTTGGATTACACGTAGACCCCATTGGTGGTGGCCTACTGATACTTGTCTCACAACATACCAGGGTGGCCTCCTAGGAACCAGTGTAGACTTTATTGCTGTAGGTACTAGTAGGGGAAAGGGTCAAGCGTCAGGTTGTTGATACTTGTATGTTCTAGCTAGAGATCCAGATAAGAGGATCGAGCATGTCTAGAGATGCCCGTGGAATACTTTTGTTTCTTTTTGTATTACTGTATAGCATGATTGACTTCTACTTTCATTGTATCAGCATGCCATGCATCCATTTTTTATCAAACGCTGCCTATGTGGATTTTGTGTATTTATCCAGGTTTTCCTTACTTCTGTTGTTTGGTTGCATGTTTCCCATTTTCTCATGTTTGTCCATTGGTTGTGATTCCACTATTTGTATTACATTGCTGGTATTCCGCTATGTACTCTGACATGGGGGTACAGTCCTCCCACAGACTTACCATTACACCCCCGCTACTAGTCGGCATCCTCTGGCCTATTGGGAAATGAGCCAGGGGTCATGTGGCCAACCGGGCTCGGGGCTCGGGTTGAGGGGAAGCCAGTCCCGGGACGTCACACACATCCTTATGTTTCTCCTTTCCATTTTATGGAATGCTATATCCATGTTCCTAATGGACATTTCTGGGGTGTTGACCGGTTTGGTGGTGTCTCTGCATCCTCGGGTGGATATAGTTGTCACGGGGGATGAGGTAGTAATCCATTGTGTGGATCATTCTAGTATATAAAACGTCAAAACCCATTTGAGGTAGGGGATTCGTTGGTTCTCATTTCTTTTACAAGGAAAAATAGATTTATCATATTTTATCTCACTGGATCACAATAGAATTGACATAATAAATATTTTAACTGGATAAATAAATTGATATTGATCATATATTATTGACTCTTGTTTTGTTAGATAGTGTGATATCTATCTTCTTTCCATGTTTATCATTTCATTATTGATGTAAATTGATAGAAAACATAAATCTGGAATGAATTGATAATTGTTAGGATAAAGATAAAGTGGTATGTAAATGAATCTTGTTGTTGTTGTTGAAATTTGATGTTAATAAATTGGCGCAGTAAGAATTTTTAATCAATTTGTGATAGGATACTATTTAGGTTTCCCATAGTTAGAACCTACAAATAATAAATATTTTCATTCATGATGGATTAAATAACTGTTTGTTTGATAAAAGATAATTCCTTGTAGGGCACTGAGTTACACACTTTCTTGTTTAAGGGTCAAGATCCGAATTGATATGATGTTTTTTTCCTTCTACATGTGTTGTGATTGAGCATAGATGGCTCTTGTGAAATGTGTGGCAGGGAGGCCCATTTGTTGTAATAGAATTGGATTCCTAGAGTGGCTAGATGCATCGGTTTATTCATGTGTGTATCAGGGAAGACACCAAGGATGACGAAATAGGGTGGATATGAATGATTGGATTTTTTCTGAATCTTGTTGGTTTTTTGTATTCTTTACTTTCCACATAGCTCAATGCATCTGGTTTTTTCTTACCCTCCTTCAAAATGGGGAAAAGAAATATGGGGTATACCACGTTCTTTCCCTATTTAGATTCTCAATGGAGGATGGGTATATGCTCTTGATATGGATTTCAATGACTAGAAGAGTAGTTCACCTACTCATCGGGTTGATCACCTTGTGTTTAGTAGCTTATAATTTTTTTCTATAATTCTTGGTAATATGGGAGGGTAAAAATGTTATTAATAAATTATTGAATAATTGATGTTAACCCCTGGGGTTGGAGATTGCACGGACGCAATACTGAGGTTACAATTTAAAAGAACAGTAGACTTTGGCTATGATTATAATGAATTATAATGTGGAATTGTTAATGGTAAACTAATGTTTAAAGAATTAATTAATATAAAGTGAAACTAATAAAAATGGAGTGAAGGAATGTAATTAAGATCATTAAATGTGTATGTGCATATAAGATACCTAGTCATATAAGTGGAATTTAGGATCCCGAGAGATGTTAGCTAAAGTTGAGTTGATGACTAGGTTATGCCCATAATGTTGTTGTGAGATATAGTATATTATATACTTTTAGTGTTTCTATACGCTACTCCACCCAATAATTTTGGGAAACTGACATCCCGGGAATTCTAAACCCTCGGTGGTGTTTTCTCCATCATTCTGGTAGGAGGATGGATGGCAGGCTACCCCCTTTGGCCCTTCTCTCTTCTCGTGGTAGTTACTTGTGTGGGTAGGCAGAGTGGTTAGTTTTACCCATATAAGTGTGTAAAGGGCTTTAATGGCTTGTGGTTATTCACACACATATATTTTGGATATATTTTCCTACGGACTACTATGGATCTAACATGTATAGGATATGATGGCTTGAGGATCATTACTCGGTGTATGGGTTGTAATGGCTTGAGGTCTAATGCATGACAGATGATACACATTATGTGAGCTACGATGGCTCCTGTAAACTACCTGGTTACATTGATTATGTGGAAGTGGTGCTTTTTTTCACAAGGTGCATGTTGTGGTGCTTCACCCAGGTGTCTTCAGGCAAGCCTTTTGGAGATAGATTCTTAGGAAGTGCGACCTTGGGGAAAAGTAGAACACCAATGGGGAAGTAGAACTATTTCACCCTTGACATTCTTTATTTTATTATATACTCTAGTATGCGATACATGGTGAGAGTATCCATGGTGAGGCTGGGAACATAGTATACCTGTTTAGGTGATGAGTTAGTTTCACTTGTTGTTCACTGTTCTTTATCATCAATTCTTTACTTTTGCATGAGAGGCCCCAAGGAGGGTCCTACTGAGTATACTTTTATACTCACCCTACATATATATAAACATTTTTTTAGTCACAGGGAGCTAGATGGTGATCAAGCTGGTTTCTAGTAGCATGGGGTTTCAAGATCTATTCAGGCATGTGGTTACTGATGTTTTTACTTTTTTGGGTACTTCCAGTTTTCCCCTTTAGTTGTAGTAGATTTTTCATGACATTACATATGTGTACTTGTGATTTCTTTTATATTGTTCTATGATTTCGATTTGGTTGGTGCTTGTCTTATCTCCCTCTTTCACATGTGTTCACATAGTGGTTAATTCCTCTCATTTCTGTGTTCACTATAACCTCTTTGTTATTCACCAACCCAGGGCCGACTGGAGGTGGGACTCGGGTGGTCATTATATATATTCTCACATTTCTGGCCTAGGAGGGGTACACCTTGTGGGGAGGGGTCCTGACATGGAATCCAAGGACATAAAACCATTAATCACTTTAAATTCAATCATTTAATTATATTTAATGACTCCTTTAATTCATTACGAGGTGGATACTTATTTTTTAGGACTCCAACTTGATATAGAATTATTTACATCCATACAGACATAAAATTATAAATAAACATATGATTATAAACATATACATTATATAAATTTGTTCCATTTATGATTCAACATAAATTAAATTCGATATAATATATACATAGGTCTAAGTCCATGGTTTCCTTTGCACCTAATCAAAAAACTTGTTGAGAGTGGAACATCCTAGAAAAACTACCACTATATTAACAAATACATAATTCTATGAAATTTTAGTTTAGCTGATAAAATCTTTGATACTTGACATGAAGCTAGATGGATAGGAATACACACAAACCCATCTTAATATGATGTCAGCCTTAGTATATGTGCTACATGATTCACTATTTAGGATAATACCCTTGATCATCACTAGCCATTCCAAATGGTCCCATACCATGGTATGAACATGATCACAGAACCCTACTCAGGGTCCCCTCCCTGACTTATCACATGGAAAAGTCCCATCTCTAAGATAAATAACACCAGTAAATAATAACCTCTTACACAACATGTATATTAACGCCTCAATGGTGTTATTTGGTTATTAATTTGGTCATAAATTACTCTCAGGGCCAAGCATAATGGTTCAATATACACAAAATTATTAAAGAAGGTATTGAAATCACTTAATTCTTAGTCTATCTAGTCTATCTCACCCATTACCAATTTAAGGATCTGGTTGGGGTTCATTTAAATATATTGAAATTGTATATTAGTAAGTTGAAAACCTATGATGATAGAGGAATTGAGCTGGTTACCAAGGGGAAAAGGTGTCCCATATAACCTTTCTATCTATATATATACTCTAAAGAACCGGATTTATTTTAAATAATTTAAAACAACTATTTAAGAAGTTTAAAAAAATTAATTGAACAAAAAAACAATTATGGGACCCTAACCATCAATGGTAAGACTTAAGAACGTCATGAAACATATTTTCTTTAGAAAATTACTTATATAGAAAGTATAATAGAACACCTACCTCATTTCAATGATTTTCTATATTGGTTCCAAGGGCCGGTAGCAGCAGGTATGGCCTCTATAATCTATTCAAATATCTTCTTTTAGGAACCAAGCATGTATGAATATTTAAAAAACCTATCTTGACAAAAAATAATAATTAATTAATTTAATATAACAATCATAAATAAATAATTAATTAATTTAATACTAAATACAAATAATGAATACTCACAAGATGTGACATGATCCCAAGTTATTCAACCAATAAGGTTCCAGATACCACTGATGCACCTCCGAACCCAAGATTAGAAAATTCCCAAACCAACACCATAAATTGCATCATTAATTGTTTTTCATTTTATTGAAAATCAAGGGAAAAGTCCATGGAATGATATAAAGTAACTGAAATAGTTAACCATCACATCCAACCAATGTCCTAGGTCACCCTATTTCGAGGTAGATAAAACTCCATAATGCACACTTTTGATTCCACCGTGCTCTAGTGAAGTTCAAGTTAAAACCTTAAAACAAAAAATCTAAAATTATAAAATGAATAGAGGGTAAGGAAAAACTATTTTACTAAATTATAAGTTGGAACTTAAAATGATGAATAATTCCCTAAAGGAACCAAAATAAAAGTGTTGTTAAAGGAGAAAGTGGGGGGGAGACACTTGGATGCATGAGAGATAGGGTGAACGAAAAGAGGGTAACCCCCTTTGAAAACCAAATGGTAAATAGTACATTCCCCTTTAATGATCCCACCCATGAGTTGATAGAGGCAAGAGACAAGTCAGTGGCTCCAAGAAGTGATTATTTTCACATCCAAATACAATAGATAAACTAGTTCCATTACTATAATATTGTTTATAACATCCACCCAACCTATCATGGGGATCATCTGAGCGCCATTGAAGACTCCAAAGACTCAAAACAGGTTTGATACACCTCTACTAAGGTGTTCCATGACTCAAAACTTGGTTCAGTATCATGATTTTAAATCATCCTGACCACTTCATTGAAAATTTAATTTATTCTGGAATTTCAAAATCCCATCTAGATACATGGTCTAACATGAACCATGGTGTTAATAAATTTAATTTACATGGGACAGTGATTGAATATTTCATTGTTAGACTTTTTAAACTCTAATATTATTAGTTTCAATATTTATGTGTTGGGGAATTTATAGATCCAATAATTTAATAAATTTAAGTGGGTATTGTCATGGTTTTCATACCACTATTTTATTAGTCACTAGCTAATAATCACCGGTTTGATTTATAGGATAATTTCAGGATTTAGTATGAAATTTTAAAAAAAACTGAGTTAGATCATGAGAAATTATAATAATAAATCATTTATTTAATTGGTTTAATTTTATTTTGATTTTTTTGGTGATTCGAAGATATTTTGAAGAAATAAAATAATATATCGATGTTCTAGGATTACTATAGACAACTAAATATGGATAAAAAAAATACAAAGATCTTGATTGACCACACAAATAAACTATCATATGGTCATTTTTTCCGATTTTTTGATCTATTAACTTTGATAATATATTGTCTATAGGAATAAATTCTTAACCAAACACATGTTGATCTGACCAACTTTTTGTTCACTCAATAAACTAAAAAGTAATCAACCAACCATGTGTGGAGTCACCTCTTGTTTGATATGTCAAATGAAAGTTAAAATTTTGAAACAAAAAACATAATGTGATCGCATGTTGAAAAAAATACCATATTATAGATAATAAAATGTATAAATAATCTTGATCAAAAAATCCTTTCATCCACTAAATTCACTAATATCCAAGTGAGAACACAGTGAACATTCAACATAGTGATTCTCATTCCTCATGTTCACTTGACTTTAATGAATTTACATACATCTCATGGTCAATATATTCCTTTGATCCTTATGGTCAATAATATATTTCCAAAACAATTACTTAAAAATACTCAGCAATGTTTATTTCAAAACGTCATTAAACCACATGAACATTGACCCAAAACATAGGGTTTCCACACCAGCATGTATGTGATCAATTTGAGGGAAATACATGGATCTTTTCGTACATAATATATTAGTCACAACAAAACAATTAAACCCTCATATTTTCTATAATATCAAATAATGAAATTTGAATGATGAAAGGAAAAAAATGATAATCATTTTAGAAAGGAGAAGATATCATGGGGTTTACTGGTCAAAAGTCAAGTGGACCATGAATCTATAAGAGAATAATAAGGCTTGATGGAGAATGGATCCATTGTACTTGGTCATGATTTCATTATATATAATTTTCTACTATTTTTTGATCCTTTTTTATTATTTGTTCTCTTTAGTTTCATAACTCCTTCTTATTCCCCTTTATTATGTGTTTCCCATTGAATGGGGGGTAATCATACGAGTTATCGGGGAAGGGATGGGTTTCTCTTGTTATACATGAGTCCTCATTTATCATTGAATAAAATATTTAGTCTTATTTATTTTTTTCGTTCATGTTGATTGTTTAATTGTTTGAATACTATCATGTTTATGGTTCCGAAATAGTTTTATTTTATTAATTAGATTGAAAATTGATAATATCATTACTCTTGATGCAATTTGATTTATATAAACAATTTGGATAATTAATTGAGTGTTTAGAAACCAATAGAAAATATGTAGGGTTGAAAGTTACTCTTTTATTTCCTAGGAACAACAACACCTAATTGGGGTTTTCCTTGGAAGTATGGGAGTAGATTGGTGAAATTCCTATACATAGGAAGGGAGTTCAACCATGAAACTTTAACATGCTGAAATTTAGTTTATATTATTTTAAATTAATTCCAGGTTAAATATCATGGACCACATGTAATACCATGCTTAATTGAACTTTTATATAATATTAAAATATTATTATTGTAATATGATTATTATAAACATACCATTGGATTGATAGGTATGAATATGAATAACCAAACAAGGAAATAGATGTAGAAAATCTATCCTAATAAAAATTTAGTGATTAATTTCTAGGAAATATGTACTCAATTTTATATGATAATAATTAAATTATATAAGGCTAAGAACATGTAATGTTTAAAAGGGTCATTTTTCAATAAAAACTTATTTAATATTTATTTTATAAATTTAATTTAAAATATAAATATATCATAATTTTAGTATAAAATTCAAGGAAATTTTATTTATTATACCAGAAATATAATGGATAATAATTCATACATTTATTATTATTATTTTATAAAGGAATAAAAAATCATTTGATGGTAAAAGGGGAAATTTTTTTAAAAAAAATTCTTTTTTATGTTTATAATGTAATTGTTTATTGATTAATTAAATTAATCATGGTTTATTAATGTTTTCTATGAAATTTATTTATAATATATTTGATGAACTAAAATAACAACAATCTAGCGTTTTTACAAGGTTAGTAATTTGTATAAATTCACTTTATTTTTTGAAAATACATTTTTTTCTAAAAATGGTTTCTACGAGTTTTGTGCATGGACAATAGAAATATTTTATACCACTTTTAGAAATTAAATTTTATCAAATTATAATCATTTTTATATTAATTATATTGAATTTTTATTTGGGGTTATTTTTTTGTTTTTTTTGAAATGGTTGATTTTTAATTGAATAAAGAAAATTAACATTTTTAAAATTAACGTAACATTTATAAATTCATCAGGATTTAATATTTATTTAAAATTTAATAAAACATTATTATATACAATATATTTCTTTAATGAGTAAAATAAATAATTTCAAAACATTATTTTTAATTTGTAAACCCATTCTTGAATTTTTTTGAACATAACATGTATTAAATTATAATTAAAAACTATATTTTGATATTTTTATTTAGAAGTGTAGTTGGAATGTTAAATTCGATTTTGGATTTTTTATAATGTTAAAAAGTATTTTTTTAATAATAAGGCATTATATATATGTATATCAACACTGATCAGGACTCATTGTCTTGAATAAGTACAACATCATTTTTATATAAAAATAGTTTGTTTTCTAAAAATAGAGTTTAAGAATTATATATTCTTGTATTAGAATTAATTAATACCACTTATAAAAATTGAATATTAGAAGATTTATTAATATTTAGAATCATCATTTTCAAATATGATAATGAGATTAAATTCAATTTTTCCTACAAATAGTAGTTACCTTAGTAAAAAAAATTTACCATAGAAGGGGTAAAACTAGTTAATATGGTGGGTTAAACTGAGAGATAAGGTTAAAAATATCTCAAAAAATTCATAAATACAATATCATAAGTGAATTTAAACCATAACATATATTATTTTGTAATTGGTTTTCCTTTTGAAAAATATTTTTTTTTCATATTAATGTTCATAATTTTTACAAGAGTGTTACTCCTATAACTTATAAAAGAGAACTTCTTCTCCCCACTACCCCAGACACTATTAACACCTATATTGACCACGATTTACCCAAAGTACTCACAATATTTTCCACCTATGTCCTATATATCTTATTTATAACACCCTAAGGTTGTATGGAGTAATTTTTTTGAAATAAATTTTATTTTTTTGATATGCCGTGTTAATTGCAATAAGCGATTTTAATGATCCACAACAAACTATTAAAAATATTATTTTATCTCTATCATATTTTTTTAGAAACTAAACTAATTGGAATTAATAGAAGTAAAAAATTTAAATATTAATTATAATGTTTTTCATAAATAAAAAATATTGACAAAAATATTTATCATTTGATATAGATATTATATGTTATGAAAATTCTATGTTCAAAAAAAATTCTCTTTTATTTCATTTTGTGAAAAATAATATATTTCATTTTATATAAATTGAGATAATTAGTTTCCTAAAATAAACATAATTTTAAAAATCATAATATAAAAAATATCCTTGGTTAATTGTTTGTTATTTTTCTAAAAAGATTAATATTAGGATGAATATTTAAGAATATTAGTTTTTATTGAAAATTACAATTTCATTTAACGAATTTATATGTAAAATATTTTTAAGAATAGTTAAAAAGTAAAATTAGTTCAAAGATATATCAATTAATCCTATTTAGTTCATTGTAATAATTTCTATGTGGATGTATTATATAAAAACAATTTAAATGTTTCAACAACCTCTCTTTGGAAAACTGATTTCCCATTGTGTCTCCATGTTTAATTTTAAATAAAAAATTTATAATTACATATATGAGGTTTAGAAAATTGAATTAAATATTTTTAATTATAATATCAAAAATTATATAATATCTGAAACTTAATTTTTAACTAAAATAAATAGTAAAAATGGTACAATTTATTTACCCTGGTTAAGGTACAAATATATTTATCAGGGGTTTAAACTAAAATGATACATGTTAAAAATGACTAAAACATATTGAAGACCCATTTAAGGAAATATTAAAACCTATTAATTTCTAATTATAGATAACGATCCAATTTTTATCCTTTTGGAATGTGGGAAATGTGTGTACAAATTTTTCTTTCAAATAATTACAAGTGTGCCCCTCACCTCACTTATAAAAGGTCAACCCCTCTATGTTCCTATTAACAATTCCCAAACCTTTGGTTCATAAAATAAAAAACCATATTCAATTCTTAATTACGTCATATAACCCTAAAATCATTATTCTGGTCATAAATCTATCGAAGGATGGAGTTCGGGGCAAACCAATAAGAGTTATATATATAATGTAACATCCCTAACCATGCGCTTTATTTTATTTCATCCTCAAACTCCTAAAGTTTTTAATAAATAATGATTATATTATAATATAAAAATAATAAATATACTTATATATTTTTATACTAATTTAATTTAACATAACCATGCCCTCTTCCATCAATTGGGATATGAAATCATCATTCTGTGCACGACGAACATCTGCCTCACGAACTGATGTTATTCGTTATCCATCACCACCTATCAGGAAAAAATATATTGATGGATTAAATATTTATTTATGATATATATTACATTATTATTCTTCTATAAGTATTATATAAAATATAACTTCTTAATTTTCATTCTTTTGGAATATAGTAATTTTGTTCGTGTGTGTGAAAAACTATCACCTCGTGAAGTGATGCGATTCATTCATACTTATTACAGTAGGTAATAAGTATGGGTTTAATAAAGATATGTGAAATATGTGAAACAAAAATTATTATAAAATGGGAATATATTTTTTAAAATTTCATTAATCCATCCAGAAAATGGAAACAACAATAATACATTTGTATGACCAACCATCTCCATGAACGATGTTTTTCATTTTCTATCTCTAAATTTATATGGATAACTATATATATATATATACTAAATATATATGTATATTTTTTTATATTTGGAAATTATAGAAATTATTGAACCATCATAAATGTAATATTACATGATATAAAAATCAAAACTCACACAAAAAAATCAGTTATTGCTAGAAATGTGACTTTAACATGGAATATTAAATTAATGAGTTATAAAATGTCATAAATAAATAATTTATGCATATTATATATTTAATAATGTTACTTTAGTAGACTTATAACAATGTTATATTTATTATATAGTATTTATAAAATGTATGAAGGAATTTGAGACATAATGTAAAGGTTTTTTGCCCCAATTTTACTTCTTTGAGACATATGTTATGTTACCCGACTATCTTTTTTGTGAGATATATATATAACCCCTTTTAAATGTAATATAATTACTTCATTTATTATCATGATATTTTATGTTCCATTTAAATTTATTCCTTTTTGTGGATTACAATTTAATGATACCAAAGTGGTAACTATTTTGTGATGCAATCTAATTGTTTATCTGGATTGTTCATGATTATTCTTCCAATGAAGAAATATTATGATATATCTATCATGAAAATATTTTATTTTATTTTAATATTGTTATTATTTAATAATATATGTTTTCCAGTAATTTTCCACCCTTTTATGTAATCAATATTTCAAATTAATTTTTTAATAAACAAATATTCTTTATTTCTATATTCGTTTGAAAATATATTTTATTCCATATCCAGGTATTCTAAAAATATTTTTAAAATGTTTTGAATTTTCAAAAATGATTTATTAAATGTGATATATACACATATTTTACTTTGAAAAATGTGTTATAAAAGGAGTGTTCATGTTTTTTCAAAACAATTCTCTTTTGGATTTTATTGAAAATGTGAAAGGAATCATTATTTTAACATATACATGATGAATTGTATTTTCCAACATCATGAAAACTATTTTATTTTAATATTAATTTATAATAATTTAATTTAATTCATAAATAAAATTATATCCATAATATTTTATGAATTTTTAATTTTAAAAACATACTTTTTAATGAAAGGATATTTTCCTTAAAAAACGTTCCATTGGATTTTTCGTTCCAAATAATTTTCCAATGAGGATCAAATAATTTGATGTTACTAGTGATTTATGAGGTTTATTACCCAATGATGCAATTCAAATTGTTTCTCTAAATTTTTTATGTTTATGATGACACATTTTTTACGAAACCCACTTCTATTTACACATGTTATGTTTTAATGAAATGAGGAAATGATTATAAAACATATTTCATTTCCAGAGGTTATTCCATAATTAAATGTTCTTGAAACCCATTTATTTTCCTGGGATCTGATATTATGAATGTTTTATGATCTTATGAAACACGTATGTATGATTTTCATTATGAAATACGTGGGAACTATACATCCCTCTAATTCATTAGATAAAGATTGATATCTCGTGACATAAAAAGACTATAATGGTGAGTGATCCTAGTTCAGTAAGGCACTCTAATAAATATGATAGTGTTGGGAATAAATATTGAATAATATGAAGTTTTTTTGAGTGAACCCATTCCCCAATGATAGTCTTGGATATGATCCTTGAAATGCTACGGATTTGATTTTCTATGGTTATGTGTATTCCATAAATCTATTACGTATGTCACTGTTATGATCTTTGATTCCATTATTATTCATCTCCTATTAATTTACATGATTTATTATATGACTCTAGTTTATGATATATTATATATAGGGTATGGTTTTCAAATGTCATTCTCACGTTCTCAAAATATTATGCCCATGATATGTTGATATCTCCCTTGTTTACCCTTACTGAGCATCTGAGATCACTCTTTCATATATTTCCTTTACATACCTAATGATGAAGTACTTTTTATGATATTACTAACAAGGTTTCTAGTTATAAAGAACATAGTTGGAGATAATGTAGCTCACTTATAGACTAGTTTTCCATGTGTCTACATTTCCAAATGTAATAGACCTAAATAATATTTAAATTTATTGTAACATTATGTAAGGAGTATTAATCTATCAAGATGTAATATTTATGAATAGTAATTTTGGGTCTTTACACTATTATAACCAAAAGAGCAATCCTATAGGGATTAAAGAGCATGTTCAAGGAATATATCCATGTATGAGGTATAATTATTAACCAAGGCAATTTAGGTTTATTTCTTGGTCTACCACTTTCAAATCTATTCTAACTATCCTATTATAATTAAATAAGTAAATTTATTGTACAAAATATTATTATGATTATGGTAAATGGTTTTATACTACATTTCTATCCTATAGGAAATGAAAACATTTCCCCATGCATTTGTTTGGATTACAACCTCCCTATAGTGATGAACATCATTTTTCATCATCGCCCGACATGGGTGGATATAAAGATAGAATTAATGTATATATTTTATTTTTATGAAATTATTTTTATTATGTAAATATAATATTTGAACTACTATATTAACATTCCATCCTTTGGAAACAGATAAAATCTCTTGTGAGTTCATGTGGACTACCACATCCACAAAGCAATATGATTAGTTTTTCATTTCTACATTACATGGCTAGTAATAAGGATGGATTTATGGAATAAAAAAATTATAATATTAATATGACCCTATAAGTTATTTATTTTAATAATTTATTTCCATTTCAGCCATTAAAAAAATTGAAATGTTGTCCATGATTACGTATGGATACTGTTATCCTGAAATGATGCACTTAAATATTAATTAATTCTTTGTAGATATGGTAGAGAGATTGTATTCAATTTTTTCAAATGGTAAGTATAATTTTTTTATTTTTATTTATATAATAGAACCATGAATCCTTTTACAAAATTAACTTCATTGATGTTAATGTGGTATATTTTGAATTGAATGACCACAAAACATCCAACATAGACCTCATCAATATAGTAAAAAAGTAAAACATGGTAATTACTGAAATAAAAAAATAATAGTTATGTAAAAACATAAAAATGGTTTTTAATCATGTTTATAATTAATAAAATTTTATTATTTAGGAATATAAAATATTTATTTGGTGGGACGGGACTTGATGGAAGATATATTTTTAAAATGTTTCATAAAAAAATTAAACACTAGTCCCTCCTTGTTCATTTTCTTATAAATGATTCAGGAATGTTCAGATTTATATATTTAAATTTTTAGAAAATGAATTTTAGGTACTTTTTAATTTGATTTAAGAGATTTTAAAAAACAATATATTTAATATTTTTTCAACAAGTTGTTTTTGAATTTCTATAAAAAAGTGTAAATAATTTTTTCAAACTTTTACGATATTAAATTATTATCACTCCATCATGTTCCTAATTATTAATATTCTCATAAAATTTTCGCTGGTTTTTCAAATTTTATTATATTCTCATTTATATCCGATTTTTTTTTTCAAATTATTTGTAAAACAAAAATATATTACTTATCATTTTAATAAAACAGAAAGTGTTATTGATTTTTGGATAAAATGATAATTTTTATGAGTATTTTGATTGAAATTAAATAATAAATTTATTTTTGTCATGATATGGTTTCTCATTACATATGTCTCCAAATCATTAAGAAATGCTATAAATTTAACTAGATATAAGTTAATCCTTGGATATGTGTTTCAATAAACAATGATGGTTATTCTTTTGTAAGGGTTCTTGAATGGGTGATTATAAGGATAATTTCCCATGGTACCAACAATGGTTTTCAATGATTTCTATGGGTTTTAAAATTATTCTTTTGATTTCATAAGTTAAGAACATTTTCATAAGATATAATTACAGTTTATAATATTTTAAAGGTGTTTGGTTTGTTTTTAGGTAAATCAATTGATGTGTTCTCAAGTTTTGACAATAAAATCTATTGATTATGACATAGAATTTATTCGCTCTTATATATATTTTTAAGAAAAAGTTGTTATTTGAATATTATTTCATGTGTAGTAAAATTATTATTTGAGAACTATGTTTATTATATAAAATGGAAAAATTCCATATGGGTTTTCATGAACTATAAATTTATTAATGTGTTTCCTTTTTTATACCCCTTAATGAAATTTTGTTTTTCTCTTCCAATATTTCCAAAATTTTTCATAGGGTTTGTGTTTGTGTTTTTATTCTATAATGATCAACCATGAAATTTATTGAATGAATATTGTTTCATGAATTAAATAAAAGTGATTAAATAAAAAAAAAATTTTATGGAAACAATATACATTGTGTGGGAATTTACACTATAATATGTAATTGTTTTCCTAATTATCCAAAACAGTAAACCCAAAAATTCCTACAAATTTAATAAAATGTAACCCTCATTATATTTCATTTAATTTTAGAAATATAATATTTTAAGGTTTGATCGGTTATATTAGAGGGGGGTTTAAATAACATTATATGGTTTTATGTTATTGATTGAGAATAATTTAATAGTTTTAAATACCATAATGGGATATTAAATATAAGGTTCAACATAAGATTAAATTCATAGATAACCATTTGAGGTTTTATATGATGGGGTTTGAATATTATTAAGGATATTTTGGGAGATATTTATTGGTATTTAAGAAAAATGGATGATTGAGGTATGAATAATGATTTGGATTAATATTATGTATAATGTGTAGGTAAATATGTTTAAGTGGGATAAATGGTTATCATGTTTTTTGTAGAATTTTATAATTAGGTTGAATGGAAAATTAAATCTACAATAAGATTTTATTTCGGGAATATAGATTTGGTATTATTTTAGAATCATATACATTTTTTATGATTTATATTATAGTGATTCTTATTATTTTAGGAAAAGATTAGTATAATTTAGAGAATATATGATTAGGGAATATAGATTTTTTGTTTGTGACTCTTTGAGTGATTGATTAGTTTAGTGATAAATGTTAAGTTGATCTTGGAATAATATGTTATTAAATATTTATGATTTTTGGATTTCAAATGTTTTCAAGCATATTTTTAATATTTATGGTGTATTTTTTTGAAGGAAATATTTAATGTTTACCTTTCTTTGATACTGATGGGGTTATGGAGATTAAAGTATTATTTCTTCATTTGAAGGATTATTCCTTTCAGATTTTTCCATATATAGAGACAACTCTTTTTTTGGTTATCATATAGAAATGGTAGGAATAACATTTCACTTATTTCGTAGATATTACTATTTGACAGAAGATCATTTTAGCACTTTAGGAATGAAAAATTTATTATGGATATTTATCATTTAAAACATGTGATGAAGTAGAGGTGGAAAAAAATAAAACAATGCTAAAATTATATATATAAATATAGAATGAATATTTTCTAATATTCACTATATTATTGGTAAATTAATTCCATTGGAAAAAATATTCTAAATCTATTATGTATTATTTGAAAATTATTTATCATATATCGTATTATTCTTTTCAAAACACTTTTACTAATATGAGTCTCATTACAGTAAATTCATAGTTTAATAAATATTAATTAAATGATCAATTTCCTTGTATAATCCTAGATATAGAATTAATTCTTAAAATGAAATTTTAAAAAAATCCTTCCATTTACATATATATGTATCTTCTGCAAATTTTAATGGATTATAAAAATGTTTGAAATTATTTTTTCAACAGACCCAATAAAACATTGAGAGGATAAAATTTATTAAATTGATGGAGAATGAAATACATTTAGATTTTAGTTTATATTGATTTAAATGAATAATATATTTTATATCTTGTACCATACACAACATTGAGCATAAAATGACCATGATATACTATAAAAATATTATTTTTTAAAAATGGTTGTTTTAACTTATCCATTGGATTGAAGACTATGAATTGGAGTATCCAAATTATGAATTATATATGGAAAAAAATTTCTAATAAAACATTAATAATTAATTTTAAGGAAATGAGTACTCAAATTTGAATGATAATAATTAAATCATATAATTAAAAGAACAATTGACGTTTAAAAGGGAATTTTTGTATAAATCATAGATTTTTATATGTCTATTATAAAAAATATATTTCCATTATTTAAATTATTTATTTTGATAAAAAAAATATTTTTTTAAATGGAAAATAATTAATAATTATTCATACATTGATTAACAATTTTTTATAAATTAAGTAAATATTATTTGATGGTAAAAAGTGAAATTTTTCTGAAAACTTTTTTATGCTTTTCATGTATTTTTATGTTAATAAATTAAACTAATCACTATTAATTAAAAACTCTAAATTTATTGATAATATATTCAATAAAATAAATTAACAATCATATAATTTATTTTATTAGGAATGAAATTAGAATAAATTCATTTTGGTTCATAAAAAATATGTGTCAAAAAAATTAAACAATTTTCCCGTGGATATTAGAATTATTTTCTAAACATTAAAAAAATTATAAAATAAATGTTTTTTTACAATTATAATATATTTATTTACATGGGGTTATTTTTTTTAATTTTTTTAAATGGTTGATTTTTGAGTGAATAATGAAAAATATTATTTTTACAAATACCATAACATATATGAAATCAACATGAATTATGATTGTTTTGAAAATAATAAAACCTTTTGATCATCCATATATATATTTAAATTTTAAGATAAATCATTTGAAAACAATCATATTAACTAGAAAACCCATTTTTAACTTTGTGTAACTTTCAAAATATTTTATTTTAATAAAAAAATTAATCATTGCATTTTATAGTGTGTTTGGAAGGTGAAATTTGGTATTGGAATGGTTTTAAGTTCAAATTAAATTATTTTTTATAAATATAATGAAATAAATTCACGGTTACAAACACTACTCAATATTATTTGGTCCAAATATCTATATCTTTATTTTATTCACATAAAAGTACTTTTTTCTAAAAATGAAATTTATATATTTGTAATGATTATATTGAAATTAATTTCCAACAATTATCAGAATTTAATATTAATATACCTATTTTTTTATTTGTAATCATAATTTTTAAAAAAGTTAATGAGGTTAAATTCATTTTTATTCATAATGAAGAGTAATCATGATAAAATTTTTACACCACAGTAAGGATGAAAAGTGTTAATAAGTGGGTTAATATAAGAGATTAGGATTAAAATTTATCAAAAAAAATAAAAAATTTGGTTGAGTATAGTTTGACCATAACCTATATTATCTTTAAAATTGTGGATCTTTGGTTCTATTCTCTGATGAAAATGGATTTATATTATTTCAAATTTCATAATATCTAAAAGAGTGCAACTAACCTCACTTATAAATATAATCCCCATATACTCACTTTTAAATACACATTTACCTCTCGATATAAACTATAATATATCAAATTAAATATTTAACCCTACTAAAAAATCTTATATGTTCTAATCTCACCAAAATAAAAAGCATGTATATCTTAAGCAAGATATCCAAGGAGGTGGTATAAGTCTTAATCAAATTATTTCATGTTTATTTCTTCTTCTACCATCTTAAAATATATTTTAACTATCTTATAATAATGATATATGTTTATAACTATATTAAATTATTATTATTGGAGAAACTTTTTATACCTCATTTTCATCCTTTTAGGAAATAAATTTTTCTCATGTGTACGAGTGGAGAACTACATCCATGAAGTGATGAGTTTCCTTTTTCAACACCACATCACATGGATATGATTCAATATATAATTGATGAATATATATTATATTTATAAAATTATTTTTATTTTTAAATACAATATATTATCTATATTCTTACCCTCTCATCCATTGAAAAATGATGATGTTTCTCATGCAAACGTGGGGACTACAACCTCCAGAAATTGACATGATTATTTTTTTCATTTTTTTCTTACATTGAGAGTAATATGGGTGGATTTAATGAATAAATATGATATTTATAAAATATGACCTATTTTTAGACTTTATCTACTTAAATTCGTTTCATCCATTAGAAAAATGAAAACACAGTTTATGTGTTTGTACGAACTACCGTCTCAGTGAAACATTGTGCTCCATTTTTCATGACCATATTAAATGTTACAAAAATTATATTGAATGTATAGAAATGATAATTATAACCCATTTTTTATATATATAATAAAACCATGACACTATTAACCATGTTCAACATAACAAAGTTAATTTGGGATATTATAAAATAAACGAACTCCAAATGTTGAATGTAAACTAAAATGACCTATTAACTAAATAAAATATTTGAATAAATGAAATAGTAGTAATAATAGTAAAATAATAAACATGACAAGTATCTGAATCAAATTTATAATTAATAAAATTTTCTCATCTTTGAATTTAAAATATATATATGGTTATTTGGGATATATAGTAAGAGTTTTTTTATATAAATTGTAACTGAAAATGTCTGAAATACTTTTCCTACATGTTATTATTATTTTAAATGTTTCAAAATTAATGTCTTATCTCGCCATCATTTTAATTATTAATTATTAATTATATTATATAAGTTTATTTTATTTTTCATATAATATTATATTACCCCCGATATAAGAATTATTAATTTCGAAATATTTTCAAATGAAAAAGTTATTTGTTCTTATTTTATTATAACTGAATGTATTTTTTATATTAGCTAAAATAAAAATTTTATATGTTTTATTATGAAAATGAAATATTGTATGTACTTTTATAATTATATGGTTCTTGGAAATTTTATATGAATTTGGTTAGCCTAATATAGTAATCTAATTAATTATAAATGTGATGTAGTTAACTGAATATATGTTACATTCCAGTGATATGATGGAAGTAACCATGATTATTATTCTGTTGAAAGGATAAATTTATGTGTGATTGTGAGTATAATACTACAAGAACCATATATGGTTTTTAAATTATTACTATTTGTATTAAAATCATTTTAGAATATTTTATAATGTAATAAAATTAAATCATTATTAACGTAATGTTTATAATATTTTCAAGGAAATTCCTTCATGAGTTGTCAGGTTTATCTAAGTAACTCTATTGATTTTGATTTTTAAATCCATTATTATATTAAAAAAATTATAAAAACATTGTGATTAAAACGTAACATTATTTGAAAGTGAATGATTATTTAAATCCATGATTATTATATAAAAAGTAAAACATCAATATATGTTTTCAAGAATTTCAAATATATTAACAGGTTTTCTTTATTTTTATATCCCTTATTGTAATTTTCTTCATCCCATGTATACAGATGTTTTTCCAAAGGTATTATGGATATTTTGGGATTATAAAAATGTCAACGGTGACATGTATTTAATTAATAACATATGATGAATGAAAAATTTAATATTAATATGAGACCTGTTTTTGTGAAATAGAAACATATGTTGTGCGGAAATATACACTTTTTTTGATAATGGTTATCATAACTATCTAAAATTCCAAACGTAAAAGATCATGGAAAGGTAATAATGTTCCACCCATGTTATAAATTATGTAAAGCTGTGTTGGTAAAATTTATGGTGCTAAATATGGTTTAAATAAGTGTTTAAATAACTATATATGTTATGATGTTTTCGATTGAGGGTAATTGAAAATTTTTAGACGTCATCATGGGTTAATAATTCAATGGATGATTGTAAAGTTAATGAAATGTAAATAGTTTTAGGTTTTATGTTATGAGATTTTAAGATCATTAAATATATTTTGGGAGACATTTATTGTGTTTTAGGAATAATGAATGATTGACGTATAAATAACCATTTGGATTAATATGATCCACAATGTTCATGTAATTATATTAATGTTTGATAATTTTTATCATATTTTGTAAAGAATTATATGAATAATCTAAATGAAAATTTTAATATAGTATGTGAATTTATTTTAGGAATAAATATTGAGTAATATTTTAGGATCATATATGGTTTTTTATAGATTTATTTCGTGGTTATTTATCTTATTTTTTGGAAATGATTAGTATATTTTAGAGAATATATGAGTTTAGAGTATTAGTTTTTTTATGTGATTTTATAAGTGATTAATGTTGTGTGTAGATAAATATTAAGTATATCATCGAAGAATATATGGTCAATTTTTTTATTTCTTTGGATAGGAATTAGGTCGCAAATATTTTTAATAGTTTTGATGTCATTTGGTTATTACATGTTTTAATTTTTTACATTGGGTGTTTTTTAGGTTTTGAAGATTAATTTATTATTTCTCCATTTGATGGTTTTTTATTATGGAAATTATCTTATCTAGTGCTAATATTTTTTTATTTTTTAATGGAAATAAAGAGTAAAAAAAACTTGACATATATTTTTTCGATATTATGATATGATAAAATAGAATTTTAGTTCATTAGGAATGAAAAATCTATTATGGTTATTTATCATATAGAATATGAGATATTGAAATGTGGAAAAAATTCTGATAATATAACCAAAGGATAAAAATGTGGAATGAAATAAAACAATTATAATTTTCAAATATTCTCCATATCATTAGTAAAATAAGTCCTCAGAAAAAAAAGATAAATCTATGGCATATTATATGAAGAACATATCTTAACAGTCATGGAATTATTTTAAAAACACTTTCAATAGTATGATTTTAAATATGTTAAAGGCATGGTTGAAGAAATATTTTTGAAATGATAAATTTCATTGTCTAAAAATATACATAATTGTTCCTCTAAAAACCAAATATAATACTTATTTGTTTTTGATTATGTATATTTATCTTGCACTCTTTGGTGTTTATTTTGATAATGATTCAAAATAATTTTTTCATTGGACATGAGACAAACATGTAAGGATATAATTTCATTATGGTGGGGGATTTAACAGAATAAAAATATTGCATATCATTAATTTATTGAATACTATGGTTTGTACCATTTACCACACACAACACCAATCTTATATGAATCACAATATACTATAGAAATATTAATATTTAGATATGATATTTATAACATTTCCATTGGATTGATAGGTAGAAATATGACTAAATGAATTATGTAGTACATGTATAAAACATTTCCTAGAAAAATATAATAATTAATTTATAATATATTATTACACAATTTTGAAAAATAATAATAAAAAAATATAATTTTAGAAATAGTTAATGTTTTATATGGGATTTTATTTATAAAAGTGATTTTTATTTATATTTTATATATTTAAAATAAAATAAATTATTTTATAATTTATATTATTATATTTATGTAATGCCCCGACCCCAGTTACCCAGATTCGGTGTATTATTACATAACATTGGCATGATCAGAAGATAGATCAAATCTCGAAAGACCGATTAGTTTAGTAGCCTTGGAAACACTAGATATATTCATAAGTCTTACATTACATCATAAAAATGAAAACTACAACAACATCTTTTTATTCATAGTCCACACTCATATCCCCGCATACTATCCCTACAGGCCATTCATAAATTACTTCTTCACATGCTGGGAAAAATAAAAAATTGAAAGGGGTGAGCTCAAATACCCAGTAAGGATAACAATATAGCGAAAAATTTCATAAAAAAGAATAAACAATTAAGGTAGTGTATAACTAAAACAAAAGCCTTTTAAACTTGAACGTCAACATTGTATGGAAAAAATGAAATAATTTCATTTACTTATTCACATGGATATTCTACTAATCGAATAATCACATGCAATATCAATAACCACTTTCAAAATGATGGAATGCATAATGCCAGACAATCATAATCACATATCCAAGGCCTCGTGCCAAGACTACAAATAAGATATTGCCAAGGGCTTGTTCCAAGATACTAGTTTATCTCATGAGACCTACAAATGCATCTAAATGCTATAGTGGGCTCCACCCATCAATTATTATGTATAATGCATTCTTCATATGAACAGGTCTAAACATAACATAAACATTCCTATTAAAACTTGCAAATGAAATGTCAACAATTTCTTCATAAACCATGAATGGTATAAAAAAAACACATCCACATTCAAACATATCACAAAACTATCAATACAATATGGAAGTTTTGTATCAACTTCAAATAAGCTTAAAATCCATCAAAGAATGTTGACATAGATGAAATCAAAACTATTTGAGAGAAATATCCCTTTTTTTAAATCATTTAAAAGTCACATAATTATAAAATAAAACATTTACTTTGAAAATTTTCTTATAATCTTGTAAGGGAAACTTCGAAGATTTTACAACGGCAGAAAATAGCCGCACCCGCCGTATAAGATAAAAAAACATTCTTACCTTAATTCTGCCGAAAAGGTTAAAAAGCACCTTGTTTGGGAAACGACGGAAATATTCCTTTATAAACCTCTTATAAAAAGTCAAACAAGGGTATAAATGTCTTTAACCCATATTCTTGTAAATAGTAAAAATGTTTGAAATACATTCTTAAGAAACATGGATGTGGACGGTGAAGAAATCCCAGTAGATTATTACGTATAAACAACCTCGGATAATGAAGAGATTGTGAAATAACCCTTACTTTGTACTTTTCCTTGGTTGGGGTAGGTTAACCTCTGTATAATGGTGAAATAATTGTCATTAAATTATACAAGAATCATATACATTAATATGATATCATATATGATCTTTTATCATTGATTTGTTAATAATATCTTAGTATTATCGTTGTTTCGGGTGTTAACTTACTCATTTTATTTTATATGTTTTGTTACATAAGCTGTGTTTGTCATGTATAGGTTGTATCTTTATCATATGCAGAATTATATCAAGTCCTTAGATACTATTATTAATCATCAAATGAGAATTATACATGAATGGATACGATGGAGAATGAATCTCATCGCATCCGTGGAGACGGTAGTCCGTACGTACGCACGAGCGACAATATCATTCTTTTGATATAAAAATAATATATAATTTGATGTTAAATCATATATAAAAAATAATTATCATGTTATATTTATTATTTACATGAGTTACACATCATTATTATACCCATCCAAATAATAATTTATTGAATAACAATTACACCACGACGTGGAGACGGTAAGTCGTACGTACGCACGTATGGTGACATGTTATTCAAAGGATGGATAGAATATTGAATATGGTTGTACCATATTTATAATATCATCACATTATATATAAGATACTGGAGTTATTATTTTATAATGGTGATAACAAAGAAGGAAGAAGTGGAAGAAAAAGGAACTTGGAAAAGGGTGGTGAAATCATTACCTCTTCTTCGGGTTCTTCCATTTGATTTGATCAAAAGAACTCGTAAGTTGGATTTATGAATAATGTAAGGCCTCTAGGATGAATTGAGGGAAGTTGAGAGACTATTTGGGAAGAGTTTAATCGTGCCAAAAGGCTTTTATGGTGTGAATTAATGAGAAGGGGAGTGCCCTTTTATAAGAGGGGTGAGGGGCACCTTTGGAAAAGCTAGAAATATTATTTTATAATAAATTAATATTCGGTTTATAATGGCTCCAAAGTGGATTATTTAAAGGTTATGCTGGGGCTGAGTCTAAAACCACTCAACCAATAGAATTTAGACAGGTTGGGGTTACTATATTAACCTTATCATTAAGTATTAACTCTTAGTTAATTAGTTTCATTTTTACAATGTCTATTTGTATTTTTATATTATATGGCTAATAAACATACTATATAAATAAAAGAAACCCCCAAGTGGTCCATTAATGATACACCTATGATGAAAAAAGTCTCATAGCAGATCCTTTGATTTTTAGGAATTTAATATCAATTAATAATATAATATTTGTTTTAAAAACTCTTTTATGTCAATTTTGACACTATTCAATAATTGATTTTTGTGAAAATTATAACAGAATGAATACTTCGAAAAAAGTTACTTAAGTCAATCCTAACATGTCATATTAACCTATAAAATAAGTTTAATTCATAAAAATTCTCAAATTATGTTTATTTGGATATTTATAATATCAATTATTATAATTTTCTGTATTATGGTAATTATTGCATCATCATTGTGTCATTAACAAATTAAATTATTTAAAGTCTGAAAATTATAAATAAAATATCGTTATGTAGGAAATAATTTTATCTTTCTAATGAATATTTAAAATCGAATTTATATTATTTATAACCCTATATTTAAAATGATTTAGTAAATAAACTTTGATTTTAACTCTTTTAACTCTTCATTGAATTAAATAATAATAAATATCCTAATATGATCCAAGTGGACCTAAATTATAATATTTTTTTCCTATGGTTGTTTTTGGTCGAGATTCACTTGTCCAATAGAATTATGACATGTGTTAGGACAACATTAATATAATTTTTACCCTTATTTACCCTATTTACTTTTAACTGTGGTAAATAAAAGTAAAAAGTTACTATTCACCAAAAATTATTTTAATCTCATTGAACCACATTTTACTACTTGATATTAACCGTGTCTCTCGGATTTTTGAAATTCCATTCATAGTAGTGGTAAAATTATGTTTTATGAAAAAATCAATTTTTTAACTACAACTTAATGGTTTCACTATTCATCAAAAATTGAAGTTTTTCAGAACAATGCCAAAATTTCACCCTAAGATATAATTGATATTCCAAATTAAAAAATGATGTCTATTTTACAAAATTAAAAATATATAAGTTGCATTAATTAATTTTATAATTAATTTCCGCTGTTACAACAAATAGCGTGTTTTTAAGAAACAATATATATCAAAAGATTGACAATTGTTTATGTCCAATTTCAAAGTGAAATTAATTCTAATGAACACCATTTGATAAAATGGTAAAAATATATTCTAATTATACTTTAAAACCACTAAATAATATAATTTATCACTATCAATTATTTTGATTAAAAAAGTTGTTTTTAAGTATTCTTCACTATTTATAAAAATTGGTAGTTCTCAGAAAAATACAAAAAATTCAACTTAGGATAATTTTGATATTCTGAATCCAAAAATGAAGTCCATTTTGAAATATAAAATATATATAATTTCAAAAAGTAGGTATTGGTATTCATAACAGCTAGTTTGATTGGTTGTGGTGTGTTAGAACTCGATGTTGCGTACAACACACGATATCACATTATTCAAAGAGAAGCCTACCGTAGAAGCTTGGGGTGTTACATTCTCCCCTCCATCAAATAATTTCGTCCTCGAAATTTCTAGAATAATACTACATGAAAAGACTCGTTTGGTTCTTCATCATAAGTTCCTCGGGTTCCCATGTTGCCTCTTCCATCTTATGGTTTCTCCACAAAACTTTTACGAGACGCATCATCCTGTTTCTCAGTACTTGTTCTCTCGTATCAAGAATCCTGACGGGCTCTTCGTAATAAGACAGATCGGGTTCCAGTTCTATTTCCTCATAGGTGAGTACATGCGTTGGGTCAGGCATGTATTTCCTCAATAGAGATACGTGGAACACATCGTGACCTTTGGAGAGACTTGGCGGCATTTCCAATCAGTAAGGTACAACCCCAATTCGTTCTAGAATTTCGAAAGGTATGATGTTCCTGGGACTCAATTTACATTTCTTAACAAAACGTATGACTCCCTTCCATGGAGATACCTTCAGGAAAACATGATCAGTGACTTGAAATTCCAAATCCTTCCTTCGATTATCGGTATAGCTCTTCTGCCTACTTTGAGCTGCTTTGATATGGTTTTGGATTAACTTAACCTTTTCCATCATTTCCTCCACCAGTTCTGGGCCTACAAGTTTTCTTTCACCAACGTCATCCCAACAGGTTGGTGTACGACATCTCTTTCCGTATAATGCTTCATATGGTCCCATCTGAATACTCGAATGTAATCTATTGTTATAGGAAAATTCTACCAGAGGTAAATATTAATCCCACATACCCTTAAAGTCAAGTGAACATGATCTCAACATGTCTTCTATGGTTTGAATAGTTCGTTCTGATTTTCCATCTGTTTGAGGGTGGTAGGCAGTGCTCAAATGAAGTTCAGTATCTAAGGCTTTCTAAAGACTTTTCCAGAATCTTGAAGTAAAACGAGGATCACAATCAGAAACAATCGATAAGGTTACTCCATGAAGTCTCACAACTTCATTAATATATAGTATTGCTAGTCGTTCAAGTGGTAAATCTTCCCTTATAGCAATAAAATGTGCTGAATTTGTAAGACGATCAAAAATGACCCATATTGCATCGTTCCTTCTAAGAGTCTTTGGTAGCCCCATGACAAAGTCCATCGTAATATTGTCCCATTTCTACTTCGGTATGGGAAGAGGTTGCATGACTCCTCCAGGCCGTTGCCTTCCAGCTTTCACTTGTTGAAAAACCATACATATTGACACAAATCATCAATCTCCCTCTTTATGTTGTCCCACCAAAAATGTTCCTTCAAAACTTTATACATTTTGGTGCTCCTAGGTTGTATAGAGAAATTGAAACTGTGAGCATCATCCAGCAATTCTCTTTTTAGATCAGGTATATCGGGAACACAAAGTCTCTTCCAGAATTTCAAAATTCCATCTTCATACACAAAGTCTCTCAATCTCCCATCATTCACAGCTTTAATCTTCTTTTGAAATTCTTCATCATCGGTCTGAGAACTCTTAATCTTTTCTAGTAAAGATGGTTTGGCCACCATTTGAAAAAGAAATGATGTTTCACCTTCCCCGGTTATTCCCATGTCCATCTTCACTAGATCCATGAAAATTGGATCCCTTTCAATTCTCATATTGTTCAAAAATCCATGGTCTTTTCTTCTCAAAGCATCTGCCACCTTGTTTTCCATCCCCGGGTGGTAGTGTATCGTGCAATCATAATCCTTGAGTAATTCAAGCCATCTCATTTTCCTCATGTTGAGTTCTTTTTGTAAGAAAATATACTTCAAACTCTTGTGATCAGTATAAATCTCACAATTTTCACCATAAAGGTAGTGCCTCCATATCTTCAAAGCAAAGATCATAGCTGCTAACTAGAGATCATGAGTAGGATAATTTTTCTCATGAATTTTCAAAGTTCGTGATGAATAGGCAATAACCCTATCATTCTGCATAAAGACACAACCAAGTTCTTTTTTCGATGCATTACTATAAATATCTAACCAATCATTCCCCGATGGTAGAGTCAATATAGAAGCATTGACTAATCTTCTCTTCAGTTTTTCGAAACATTCTTCACACTCTTTTGTCCAAACAAATTTAACCCCATTACGTTTGAGCTTCGTTAATGGGTTAGCCAATCGGACAAAATTCTGGACGAAACCTCAATAATAACCTGCCAAACCAATAAAACCGCGTACGTCAATTATACTCATAGGTGCTGGCCATTCTTGTATTTACGTGGTCTTAGAAGGATCAACAGAGATTCTATATTTAGAGACAATATGGCCAGTAAAAGAAATCTCATGAGGCCAGAATTCACACTTGCTAAACTTCCCATATAATTCATGTCTTCTCAGAGACATCAAGATAATGCACAAGTGGCATTCATGAACTTCGTAGCTTTTAGAGTATACCAAGATATCATCAATAAATACAACCACAAATTCATTGAGATATTCCTTGAAAACTCTATTCATCAGATCCATGAATACAGAGGGTGCATTAGTCAGTCCAAAAGGCATTACAGGAAACTTGTAATGCCCGTACCATGTTCGAAATGCTGTCTTCAGAATGACTTCCTTCTTTACACACAACTGATGGTATCCAGATCGATGGTCAATCTTTGAAAAGTATTGAGCTCCATATAGTTGGTCAAATAAATCATCAATGCGAGGTAGGGGATACTTGTTCTTTATTGTTATGGCATTGATCTCCCTATAGTCGATACATAACCTCATAGATCCATCATTCTTTTTAACAAAAACAATAGGGGCTCCCCACGGAGAAACACTAGGGAGAATAAATCCCTTATTGCTCAATTCCTCTAGTTGTTTCTTTAGTTTAACTAATTCTACAGTGGACATTCTATAAGGGGTCTTTGATATAGGCCTTGATCCAGGAATTAAATCAATGGAAAACTCAACTTCTCGTTCTGGAGGATGTCCAGGTAAATCTTCCGTAAATACATCTACATATTATTTCACAATAAGTACATCCTCTATTTTAACATTCCTTTACACACCGAAGTCATTTCATTCTCTTCCTCCCCAAAAATTGAATTTAGTTGAGCTACTGGGGGTGGATCTAGATAAGAATTAGGTGGTGACGATTCTTCTCTAAAGATAAGGTGTTCCTTATCATCATTATCAAAAATCGTAACCTCCTTCTTCTTACAATAAATCTTGGCATCATAGTCTGAAATACAATCCATACCGAGGATTATATCAAACTCAATAATATGTATTACGATGAGATCAGCAGGTAAAGAACATTTACGTGATCTAATGGGGACTGATTCACAAAAAATTGTTGCAATGATACTTCCCTTATGAGTTTTAACTGACAACTCCCTTGTTAAATCAAATTGGAAATATCTAATTTTCTTAGTAAACTGGGAAGATATGAAACAATGTGATGATCTGGAATCAAATAATGCATTTTCTAAACTTGAGGAAAACATTAAATTACCTTCCACCACGTCTTTCGGAGCCTCTACCTTAGCAGTAGTGATAGCATAAGCTTGGCCTTGATCCCTTGGCCTTTTCTGAGGTAAGTTCCCCTAACGCTTAGGAAATTAATTTGCATAAAGTCCCATCTCCCTGCAATTGTAGCACTGAACACTGGTAGCTTCCTTCTTTACTTTACAATCACGAGCATGGTGGCCTTTTTCACCACACTTGTAATAGGCACCCATTCCCTTCAAGCAAATACCGGGGTGTTTCTTCCCACATTTACCACAGGATAGATATTCAACCTTTCCCTTCTTCGCCTTATTTCCATTCCTAGAATGATCAGAAGATCTCTTCTTCTCTTTCTTTTCTTTAATGTCATAAGACTTAGAGAATTCCTTTTCGGTCTTTATAGCACATGAGAAAATGTATTCGTACGACAAGAAGGATTGTTAGACTAATGCTCGATGGATAAATTGTTTTAACCCATTAAAGAAACGATCAATCATACTTCTTGGGTTACATATATAATCTCCAGCATACCTTGCTAACATCGTAAAGTTAGCCTCATACTTTGCAACATTCTCATCCTCCTTTTGTCTCAGACTCAGAAATTGCCTTTCCATATCTGTTTGATGGTCACGAGGAAATTATTTTTCTAAAAACTGATCATTGAACTCCCTCCATTCCATATTTGATACTTTATCATCTTCCTTCATGTTTTTAATCAATGACCACCATTGATTAGCATCTCTAGTGAGGCGGTAAACTGCCCTGATAACTTTTTCCCATTCAATACTCTCCAATGCCTGAAATATTTTATCTAGGGAATTTATCCATTGCTCAGCTACTAAGGGATTTGTACTCCCATTGAACATTGGGGGTTGTTACCTCATGAATCGATCTAACATTTATCCTCCACGCTGCGGATCCGGGTGCTCCATATGGGTAAGGTTATTATTCATAACCTAGGTGAGTTTTCCCAATATGGTGATTAGCTGATCGGCACCAGTTGCATCACCAGCTCCACTATACTTATCTTGAGCAGGAGGGAAATCCATACATGGAGTGCGTGCATTGATATGGTTTCCATTTCTTCCACTAGGCGCCATTTCTAAACAATTTCATAAACAAGATCAGTTTATGAATCAAAATACATAATCCCATACATATAAAAAACTTAACATAAATTGAACAATTTATGGATATAATCCATAATCATAAAAAATGTTTTCTTTGAGGAAGTATATTATCATAAACCCTATATAATGATTTTTAAAGAAAATGAGAGTTATCCTAGGCATATCCCCTGGGAGTGTTGTAACCAAGAGTGCAGCAAGGCCCGTTGTCATGCACCAGTTCCTGTTTTGTCTAGCTCAAAGCGGTGTTTTCGGGTTTTACCCCTAGATGAATCTGTGCCAGAGCTGCCTCTACCTACTCGTATCCAGACAGGGATGTATTTCTCGGAAAACTCATAAAATCTATATAATAACAAAATTCTAGGAAGTTCTTCTATATTAATCCTCAAAGTCCATCTTAGGTCTATGTGCTCTAATCGGAGTTTATCTAAATATATCATCCAATGTTTGTACTAAACCTACTCTGATACCAACTGTACAGCCCCGACCCCAGTTACCTAGAGTCGGTGCATTATTACATAACATTGGAATGATCACAAGAAAGATCAAATATCGAAAGACCGATTTGTTTAGTAGACTTGGAAACACTAGATATATTCATAAGTCTTACATTACATAATAAAAATGAAAACTACAACAACATATTTTCATCATAGTACACACTCATATCCCCACATACTATCCCTGCAGGTCCTTCATAAATTACTTCTTCACATCCTGGGAAAAATAATACATTGAAATGGGTGAGCTCAAATGCCCAGTAAGGATAACAATATAGCGGAAAATTTCATAAATAAGAATAAACATTTAAGTCAATGTATAACTAAACCAAAAGTCTTTTAAACATGAACTTCAACATAGTATGGCAAAAATGAAATAATTTCATTTACTTATTCACATGGATATTCTACTAATATAATAGTCACATTCAATATCAATAACCACTTTCATAATGATGGAATGCATAATGCCAGACTATCATAACCACATAGCCAAGGCCTCGTGCCAAGACTAAAAATAAGATTTTTCCAAGGCCTTGTTCCATGACACTAGTTTGTCTCATGAGACCTACCGATGCATCGAGGAGCTATAGCGGTCTCCACCCGTCACTTATTAAGTCCAATTCATTCCTCATTTGAATAGGTTTAAACATAACATAAATATTCGTATTAAAACAAGAATACGAAATGTCAATAATTTCTTCATAAATGATGAATGGTATAAAAATAACACATCCACATTCAAACATATCACAAAACTATCAACACAATATGGAAGATTTGTATCAACTTCAAATAAGTTTACAATCCATCAAAGGATGTTGTCATAGATGAAATCAAAACTATTTTAGAGAAATATCCCTTTTTTTAAATCATTTAAAAGTCACATAATTATAAAATAAAACATTTACTTTGAAAATTTTCTTACAAGATTGTAAGGGAAACTTCGAAGATTTTATAACGGCGGAAAATAGCCCCACCCGCCGTATAAGTTAAAAAAACATTCTTACCTTAATTCTGCCGAAAAGGTTAAAAAGCACCTTGTTTGGGAAAACGACGGAAATATTCCTTTGTAAACCTCTTATAAAAATTCAAACAAGGGTATAAATGTCTTTAACCCATATTCATGTAAATAGTGAAAATGTTCGAAATACATTCTTAAGAAACATGGATGTGGATGATAACGAAATCCCAGTAGATTATTACGTATAAATAACCTCAGATAATGAAGAGACTGTGAAATAACCCTTACCTTGTAATTTTCCATGGTTGGGGTAGGTTAAACTCCTGTAAAATGGTGAAATAATTGTTATTAAATTATACATGAATCATATACATTAATATGATATCATATATGTTCTTTTAACATTGATTTGTTAATAATATCTTAGTATTATCGTTGTTTCGGTGTTAACTTACTTGTTTTCTTATATATGTTTTGTTACGTAATCTATGTTTGTCATGGATAGGTTGTATCATAATCATATCCAGAATGATATCAAGTCATTAGATACTCTTATTAATCATCAAATGAGAATTATACTTTAATGGATAGTATGGAGAATGAATCTCATCGCGTTCATGGAGACGGTAGTCCGTTCATACGCACGAGCGACAATATCATATTTTTGATATTAAAATTTTATATAATTGGATGGTATATCATAAATAAAGAATCATTATCATGTTATATTTATTATTTACATGAGTTACACATCATTATTATACCCATCCAAATAAATATTTATTGAATAACAATTACACCACGACGTGGAGACGGTAAGCCGTACGTACGCATGTATGATGAAATGTTATTCAAATGATAGATAGAATACAGAATATGTTTGTACCATATTTATAATAACATCACAGTATATATAAGATACTGGAGTTATTATTTTATAATGGTAATAACAAAGAAGGAAGAAGAGGAAGAAGAAAGGAACATGGAAAAGGGTGGTGAAATCATTACCTCTTCTTCGGGTTCTTCCTTTTGATTTGATAAAAAGGGCTCTTAGGTTGGATTTCTGAATAAAGTAATGTCTCTAGGATGAAGTGAGGGAATTTTAGAGAGTATTTGGGAAGAGTTTGGCCGAGCCGAAAGGCTTTTATGGTTTGAATTAATTAGAAGGGGGAGTGCCCTTTTATAAGAGGGGTGAGGGGAACCTTTGGAAAAGCGAGAAATATTATTTTATAATAAATTCATATTCGGCTTCTAATGGATAAAAAGTGTATTATTTAAAGGTTAAGGTGGGTATGGATCTAAAACCACTCAACCAATAGAATTTACACAGGTTTGGGTTACTATATTAGCCTTATCATTAAGTATTAACTCTTAGTTAATTAGGTTCACTCTTACAATGTCTCTTTGTATTTTTATATTATATGGTTAATAAACATACTATATACATCTAATAGACCCCCAAGTGGTCCATTAATGATATAACTATCATGATATAAGTATCTTGGCCGACCCTTAGATTTTTAGGAATTTAATATCAATTAATAATATGATATTTTTTTTAAAAACGCTTTTATGTCAATTTGACACTATTCAATAATTGATTTTTGTGAAAATCATAAAAGAATGATCACTTAGAAAAAAGATACTTAAAACAATCCTAACATGTCATATTAACCTAAAAAATTATTTTAATTCATAAAAAGTCTCAAATTATATTTATTTGGTTATTTATAATAACAATTATTTTAATGTTTCACTGTTATGGTAATTATTGCATCATCATTGTGTCATAAATAAATTAAATAATTTAATGGCTAAAAATTATAAATAAAATATCATTATGTAGGAAATCATTTTAAATTTATAATGAATATTTACAATCTAATTTATATTATTTATAACCCTATATTAATAATGTTTTAGTAAATAAACATTGATTTTAACTCTTTTAACACTTCTTTGAATTAAATAATAATAAATGCCCTAATATGATCCAAGTGGACCTAAATGATAATATTTTATTCCTATGGTTGTTTTTAGTCTAGATACACTTGTCCAATAGAATTAGGACATGTGTTAGGTTAATATTAATATCATTTTTACCCTTAATTACCATATTTACTTTTAACCGTGGTAAATAAAAGTAAAAAGTTACTATTCACCAAAAAGTGTTTTCATCACATTGAACCACATTTTACTACTTGATATTAACCGTGTCTTAGGGATTTTCTAAATTTCTTTCACAGAAGCGGTAAAATTACGTTTTATGAAAAATTCAGCTTTTTAACTACCACATAGTGGTTTCACTATTCATCAAAAATTGAAGTTTTTCAGAACAATGCCAAAATTTCACCATAAGTTATAATTGATATTCCTAATTCAAAAATGACGACTATTTTAAAAATTTACAAACATATAAGTTGCATTACTTAATTTTATAATTAATTTCCACTGTTACAACAAATAGCGTGTTTTTATGAAACAATATATATTAAAAGATTGACAATTGCTTATGTCCAATTTCAAAGTGAAATTAATTATAATTAACACCATTGGATAAAATGGTAAAAATATATTCTCATTATACTTTAAAACCAATAAATAATATATTATATCACTATAAATTATTTTGATTAAAAAAGTTGATTTTAAGTGTTTTTCACTATTCATAAAAATTGGAAGTTCTCAGAAAAATACCAAAAATTCAACGTAGGATAATTTCGATATTCTGATTCCAAAAATGAAGTCCATTTTGAAATATAAAATATATATAATTTAAAAAAGTAGGTATTACTATTCATAACGGCTAGTTTGATTGGTTGTGGTTTGTTAGAACTCGATGTTGCGTACAACACACGCTATCACATTATTCATAGAAAAGCGTACTGTAGAATTTTGGGGTGTAACAATTTAATTAAAAAATAATATTTTCATACTAATTAATAAATAGTCTATACATGGATTATTAATTTTTTATAATCGAAGATAAAATCATTTGATCGAAAAGGGGTATTTTTCAGAAAACTATTTTTAAGTTGACAATGTATTTTTATCTTAATAAACTATGTTAAACAACTTTATATATATATATATTTTAAATTTATTGATAATAAATTAAAAAAATAAATTAACAATTTTAATGGTTTATACTAGGCATGCAATGAAAAAAAATTTATTTTACGCTTTGAAAATAAATTTGATCTAAAATGGTTTTTACGCATTCTGTGCACTAGTTTTAAAATTATTTTGCACAATTTTTTGAAATATTTTTTCATAAAATTACATTAGTAATTATATTCATAATTTAAAATTTATCTTAGGTTTAATTTGTTGTATTTTTTTGAAATTCTTGATTATTGATGGAATACAGAAAAATAATATTTTTAAAAATACTATTAATTTTATGTAATCATAACGATGTAAACAAGATTTAAAAATTGAAAAACCCTTTTAATTGAAAAAATATGTTTTTAGGAGTAAAATGTATATTTTAAAAAACAATATTTTTAATTTGAAAACTCATGATTTACTTTTTGGAACTTTTCCTTTTTTATAATATTGAAAATTTTATTTTTTTGATCTCGACATTTAATAGTGTGGTTGGAAGATAGTATTTGGTTTTTTGGAATGGTTATAGGGTTAAATTAAATTAATTTTGTTTAATAATAATCCAATAATTTTTTGGGAATTTCCAATAATCTATATTTGAGGCCAAATTAAGAATAACTTCATTATTTTCACATTATTGTTTTTTTTCTAAAAATGGATTTATGAATTTTCTATTCTTATATTAGAATTAATTTCATCCATATAAAAAATGAATCTTAGAAAATTTATTCCATATTTGGAATCATAATTTTCAATGAAATTAATGAGATCAATTTAATTTTTCGTCACAATGAATAGTTTTCAGGATAAAATTTTGTCACAACCCTATGGCTAAAAATGGTAAATTATGGGATTAAACTAAATTAAAAGGCTTAAAATCTCTACAAAATATTTCAAAGAATTTTTGGATGAGTTTATTTTTTACATAACCCATCTTATCATCTATTTTTTTCCTTGTCTCCAATTTCTCATTAAAATGAATCTATATTATTTTAAGGTTAAAAATATTTAAAAGAGTGTCACTCCCCTCACATATAGAAGGGAAAATATATTCATATCTTATACACACTCATTGGTAACTCTCTATGGAAATAGATTATCCTATATAACTCACTAACTCTCTTACCCATTTTATAGAGATCATTTTCTCACCAAATTACCAATATTTGAATTATTATGGTGTAATCCAAAGGAATATATCCAAGTATGAGGTATAAGTCTAAAAAAAATTATTTCATGTTTATTTCTTATTTTACCACATTAAAATGTATTATAAAGATCATATATTAATTATATAATTGTCTTAAATATATTATAATTTTATTGTGATGATGGGAAATCCATTTTTACCCCTCTTCCATCCATTGAGAAATGAAAAAGGCACATGTGCGTGTGTGTGGACTACCACCTCTATGAAGTGATATATTTACTTTTTCATAACCACCTCACATGGATGGATATATAGATGTTGGTCGGAGTAGTTCACTCAAGAGGGGAGGGGTGAATTGAGTGACAATAAAAATTTCTGTTACAAAATATTATTTTTAAATAAATGGTTTCCCCCAAAAACAAATACAACCCCGTTAATCATTGTTATAATGTTATAAGAGTTTGACTTTTTAAAAAACTTCTTAAAAGATTGAATAATTCACATTAATTGTAATATGTATTATTAAAATTACTTGTGAAGTTATCCTAGTAAGACAAATCATACATAACTTCTTTCCCAGACTAACTATCAAAGTGAAATTAGAGTTTTCTGGATTATGCAATAATGCAGTAAAACAGAAGAGACTAAATTAAACAGCATAGTGGATATAAAACAAGTGGTTCGGTCTCATGCTGAGACCTAATCCACTTTAATTGGTGATCACCTTCCACCAAGAAGATTATATAAATAAACATTGATCCACACTCTGGATCGGGGTTAAGAATAGTACACAGACTGTCCAGGTCAAACATGAACCTCTTCCACAGTTTCTGTGGGTAGAAAAAAACAATATCCAGACCACAAAGGGACCACTTCCATAGTTGTCGTGTGTAAACATGAATAGAGATTTTTATGTAAGGATTTATAAATTCATCAGTTTAGTATAGGAGTCAGTGTGTGTGTGGAATATATAGAGTACACACACTACTCGAAAGAAAAGTAAAAGAATAACTAAGAGAGTAGATATGAGTTTTTAGAATAGATCTAGTGATCTTAAGTGCAGCTCTGGACTCCTTTGATTTAGCTGAAATTCTTCTGAGTCCTTCTCTGGTTTTGTCTCAAAAAACAGAGCGTCGCGATTCAGCTTGTGTTCTCCACAAGCTTGGATAATGTGAGGATTTTCTCTGGATTCCAGTGTACATCTTGTGTTCTTCGGCAATGTCGGATTCCATGCACGTGAAAATTCTTCTTTTTAAAATCTTGCAAATATATTCTTCGTGGTTGTGCTAACACACTTGTTCTTTGTTCAATATATCATGCTATTGTCGTTGGGAACTCTCCAATATTTATCTTCAAATGCATAAGATTTAGCTGATAGGTTCCATGTGTTTTGTTTCTCGTACATCGTACTATGTCTACAAAGAAACATTAATTATTTCTGTGCAGTAAAGGCATCAAATATGATAGTTAATAATTAAATTGAAAGAATACAAAATAGATTAAGAAATGGTGTCATAGTAAGTTGAGAAAACGTTGTCTCCTACACGGTTTCTATGTGTCACGGTTTGAGTGTCATAGTCTGAGTGTCACGATGTCTGAGAGTCACGGTGTCTAATATTCATAGTGTCTTGCTCATAGTGTCTTGCTTATGGTGTCTTGGTCATAGGGTCTTGTCTTCACAGTGTCTTGCTAACTATGTCTGGCCATCATGGTTTCTTGGTCACGGTGTCTGGCTACCTGTGTTTGGCCTTCACGGTGTCTTTGGTCATGGTTTCTGGCTAACTGTGTCCAGACATAAACATTAATATGCATGAAATGGATTGAGCTTAACCATTATAAATCATGAGAGAACATGATACATAAATACACATGATCGGATATAAATTATTGGATTGAAATAGGTTGAATGAGATTTGTGGTCATTAATAAGATATGTGATAATTAAAAAGATTTGTGACCATTAAAACATGATTAATACATGAGGAGTCAAACAATCTCCCCCCTTTTGATGATCACAAATCATGTATAGTAAGAGTGTAAATTGGATGATAATATATAGAAAGTAACATAAAATATAACTTCTCCCCCTTTTGAGATTATAAAAAAGATTAAAATAAGAGAGGTTAATAAGTTCACATTCCAATAAAAGGAATCAGAGGGTAGAAAAACATAATGTAGAAATACACAAATCATTGACATCCCCATCAAACAGTAGTATGCATTGGTCTTCTTCAAAGACTAGTCTTTTCTTTGCCTTTATCAGCTATAGAAGAAGAAGTCATAGGTGCAGTGGATGATGTGGAAGAAGGTAGTGATGTGGTGGAGGGTGAGGGTAAAGGGAGACCTTCGAAGTCTGAGGGAGCCGATTTTGGAGCAGTTGAAGATCGAGGCATTTATGGTCAATGATGACATGCCTAATCTGCCTAAGATCCTGGCCAACAGTTAGGGATGTTGAAGCTAAGGAAGAAGTGAAAGTAGGTAATCCATGTCTGTGAGGACCAACCTATGGAGAAATAATGGTTGTACTTTGAACATGAATATATATTCTCAGAAGTATAATGAAGTCTACAATAATCTATCATCCATAATTAATGGCCTTTTCAAAATAATATTTGTTTTCCATGAACCTCACCAACAATCTGGTAAACTCGGTTAGCTTTTGGACTTGGTTTTTGAAGGCTTGGGTTACCAGAGGAATTCTAAGATTCTCTAAAAGGTATTTGAAGTGGTTGGTCATATCAGACATGGAGAAAATTTGGTTCAAATTGAAGTCCACTTTCTTACAGATCTCATACTGGGCATCCTTGGGAATCTTGGGATGAATTTTCGAAAGATCAATAACTCTATCACTTTTCTTGATAACGTCAGAGAAAGAGGTCACATATAAACCACATAAATCATTCTGAAGCTCTTCATGGACTATTGATATGAGAAATGAACTATCCAATTAAGGTGTAGAGGATTCACCAAAGGGATGAAAAGTGTTGACTGCTGTGGATAAAGATTTGAATCGGTTCTGTAACTTTTGAGGACAACTAGTGTATTCATCAGTGAGTTTATTTAAGTTCACCACAAGATCTTTCATTTCATTCAACAACCATTTGTTCCTTTCTGCAATCTTTTCTTCAAAGGATAATAGTTAAGGGTGAATCTGAGACACAACATCTCGATAAATTTGAGACATAGAAGGTTCTAGAGAGGTAGAAACTGGTTCTGATCTGGAATGTAGCTATTTCTGTATATATTCTACCATGCTTCTCAGGGTTGTGACTTCACCACTGATCAAACCATTTTCTACTCGATCTTATTGAATTTAATAGGGAATTGTGGGATTTATATTCCATATAATTTTCTCCAAAATCAGTGAGGCATCTATCTTACTCAGATTTTTTACAGCATGAGGTTGGGATTTCAAAAGCTTCTAAACTCTAGACAAGAATGTATCTCCAAAGTCCATCAAATTATACTTTCATGGAAAAGGGCATCTATCCAGGTAAAGGTTAAGGTGAAGGTTCAAATGTAGGAATTGGTACAGGGGTAGGTTCAGTGTCTAGTTTCTTCTCAGGGACAATGATAGAAACCGACTTTAACTGTTTAAGTGAGAAAAGATCAATTCCAGTGGTAGTAACTTGCTGAGCTTTACTGACATCATAAAATCTTGTGAATTTGTACTGAGTGTCCATAGGACTAGACTCAGCCGGATGTGATTCTACATAAGTATCCAGATTTTGGGTTTCCACCCCCTCAACAGATTATTCCTTTTCAGGCTCTAGAGGCTCAGGATGTAGTTCGAAATTCACATATTCATCTCTTAATTCCACATTCATCTCCTATCTTGCCAACTGAAAGGATATCTCTATAATTTCTTCTACAGAGGGTATTATCTCAGGAATAGGTTGTTCGCCTGGGAGTTCTTCCAGATTTTCTTCTTACAAAACATGGAGTTCTTTTATATTTGTTTCTTGCATAACAGGGAGTTCTTCTACTACAGCCTCTTCCATAACAGGGAGTTCTTCCAGAACGGGTTCTTCAATGACTTGCTGCTCAGATTCTGTCACACCTGATTATTTTTTAGCCTCTGGTTGGATTTATAGATTCATATCAACTCTAGGGACAGGAGGTTCTTCTTCAAGAACAACAGGTGGAGTAATATACCTTTCTCCCTCAACAACAACTTCTTCCATATAAGGTACTTCAGATTCTTGTTCCTCTTTTTCGGAATATTCAGCAACTTCATCTGGTTCCAAACCAGGATCAAAAATGACTGTCGGCCTTGAAGGATAATCCAAAGGATTAAAATTATCATATATTTTATCGTTGTCTTCCACACACTATATTTTCAAAGGGTTCTAATTAATCATCATTCTCATGATGATGGTTTTATAGAGATAGTACTCTCAATCCACATGCACTTCTTCATTGGGTCCAACTACTCCTTTGGCAACAAGAATGGCTGAAATCATCTGAGAGTAAATTAGAGAGGTGGATTTGGATGTGACCTTGATCAACTAACACAAACAGTGAATGATGTACTTGCACAGGTTTATTTTGTATCCATTATTCATAAGATGAATTTGAGACACATCTTGATACTTTAATACATCAAAGTCACATTTCCTTTGGCTAACCAGATTTTGAACAAATTTAAGCAGCAGCCTTGTTTCTCCATCATGTTCAGCAGCTATGGCCCTTCTCTTGGTTCCATTCCCAGTTTGGGTTTTCAAATCAACATCAAGGTCATAAAAATAAGTTGTATTTGAGGTTTCTCTTTTATAATCATCTTAAATTCCTTCGTGAGGTATCCTAAGTCTTTCATCCCATAACCACGATGAAGAGGATCAACTTTTGCCATTAATCCATCCCCTCACAACAATACTTTCACCAGAGTCAAAAGAAAACTGTGCGTACTGGTAGAACTGAGCAACTAACCTTTGATAAATGGGCATATTCTCCCTTGAGAACCATTATAACCAGCCTTGTTATCTTATCACTTTCAGGACTGGAGATTTTCTAGACAAGAGCCATTAGGGGAAATTTTCATTCTCATGAACAACACATTGATTTACTAGGTTCAGATTCAGAGGCGCATTGGGTATCAGCTTGGGTGAGATCATCTTCTTCATCAGGTGGTGCTTCTTAGGTGTGGATGATGATGGTCATTTCATTCATGGAATCCACTGAAGGTCACGAGAGAGAAAGAGGGTTGCAAGTTTGAAAGGGTTCGAAACGGGAAAATTCCGTTTGAAGAACAAAGTGAAACTCTTTGTTTTATCATTTGTGAATGTCAATATTCACAAAAAAATGCAGTAAAGTATAAGAGGTGAAACAAAAATTACCGTGATACATGTTTAAAGAAAATCATAAATAATTTTTCACTATAAGATAGTGAAGGGTTATTACGGTGATACAGTGATCTGTCATCACAGTGTGACAGCAAGTGGTCGTCACGGTGAGACATTGAGCGAATGTCACGGTGAGACAGTAAATGTCAGACAGTGAGTACAGAGTGATGATGGTGAGACCGTAAACATGAGAGACAGTGACTGAAAAACCATAATCATGAAATAGTAAAGTAAAACACATTGAAATATTGAACATTAAGACAATAAGATATCTATTTGAGATTTATCATGCCGATGTTTGGTATGATGTAGTATATTCACTCAGTATTTAATGGTTTAGTGAATATATCAGCATGTTGATATTCAGTACCGAATAATTCCATGGTGATATCACCTTTTTTATAATTATCTCTCAAAAAATGATGTATTACATCAATATGTTTTGTCCTATAATGTGAAATAGGGTTTTTGATATGTTAATAGAACATGTGTTGTCTAAATTTATTGGCACATGTCTGAATTGATATCCATAGTCTATTAATGTGTGTTTCATCCACAAAATTTGTGCACAAAAACTGCCAGCAGCTCTGTATTAATCTTCTGCAGTAGATAATGCAATTGAGTTTTGTTTCATACTAAACCATGATACCAATGACATGCCTAAAAGGTGACATGTTCCTGAGGTTCTCTTTTTATCAAACACAGCCACCGAAATCAGCATCAGAATAAATAACTAGTTCAAATGATTACCCTTTAGGATAGAATAGTCCTAGATCGGGTGTATCCTTGAGGTATTTGAAAATTCTCTTTATATAATTTAAAGGAGATTCATTATGATTTTCTTTAAAATGAGAACACATACATACACTAAACATAATATCCAAACGGATAGCGGTTATTTAACGTAAACTTCCAATCATTCCACTATAAGTTGTTCAATCAACATATTTTCCATCTTCATAAAAATCCAACATACAGGTGGTACTCATGGTAGTGTCACTAATTTTAGTTCTATCCATTCCAAAACGTTTTAGAAGATGTCTAGTGTATTTAAATTTATTTAAAACAATTCTGTCATTATTTTGAAATATTATAAATCCACGAAAGAATTTTAGTTCACCCATTAAGCTCATTTCAAATTCGTTTTGCATCATTTCATAAAAATCAATACATAATGAATTTTTTGATGATCCAAAAATAATATCAACTACATAGATTTGAAAAAATAAAACATCATTAAAAATTCGTTTTATAAAGAGGGTAGGATCATCTATTTCTTTTTTAAGACCTTTGGATATAAGAAAAGTACTTAATCTGTCATACCGAGCTCTTGGAGCTTCTTTTATACCATATAATTCTTTTGAGAGTTTGAGAATATGATTGGGAAAATGTGGATTTGTAAATCCAGGGAGTTGTTCAACAATGGCATCCTCGATTATATACCCATTTATGAATGCACTCTTAACATCAATTTGATATTGTTTGATATTCAGATGTTCCGTATAAGCAAGTAGTATTCTGATGGCTTCAAGTCTGGCTAATGGAGCAATGGTATACTCATAGTCAATTCCTTCTTCTTGACTATAGCCTAGCACAACTAATTGTAATGGCCTGGGTTTTTGGGGTCCATTACATTGTAAAAATCTGTTGTTTGAGGTGTTCTGGTTGGTCTGGAAGGCCATCCCAGCTTCTCGATGACTCCTAGCACTAGCATTGTCCTACCGGTAGCCTCAGCCTACCGATAGACATAGCCTATCGGTGTCCTTGGGGTTCCGGTATCCCTCGACTACCAGTGGCTCTCGGCTACCGGAGGCCCTCGGCCAACGGTTTCTCTCAGCTACCGATGGCTCTCGGATACCCATGTCCCTCGAATACTGGTAGGTGTCGCCAATAGGAAGCACTTGGCTACCGGTGGCTCTCGCCTACCCCCATGTGTTTTCCAGTAGCCCCTCCTTTTTGCGCAATTTTGTTTTTAAACAATGCTTTGACCCCTTTAAGCCATTTTAAGGCCCATTAATTCCCATTAATAGCTTTTAAATCAAATTATTGGAAAAACCATGAGGTGTGCGTTGTTTGAAACCTCCCCAAAAGGCGGGGACCCTTTAATGGTTTGTGTGGTGTCCTAGCCGCGTGGTCAACCCACGATATCAATTCTTATGCGGTTTTGAGTTTATATCTCCGTATCGTAACCGTCTCAGGAATGGTTTATATCGTCCTTTATAACCTAAAGGCATCTCCCTACGTTTCCTTTTTCTATAACCCTGAGCTCGGAGTACCCTTCCTCCCGAAGAATTGTACCCCCGTTGCGATGTTTTCCTTCATTGCTTGGAGTTCCTGGTACTCCTGTTTCCAGTTTCCATGCTTGGACTTAATGTCGAACCTTGATCAGTCAGGTAGGGATCTTATCTTCATCTCTCCATTCTGTGTATCATGCGGGGCAGGAATGATTTTGTCTCTTTGGAAATTGACGAAACCCAACTTAATTATGATAATGAACTGACTCTAAAGAATAAATCGAGGGGGGGTGTAATCGATGTCCTAATGTGCTCTCTTATGATGTAGTGTGTTGTGAATTTTACGGGCCTACGCCCACTGAAAATCATGGTCGTTGGTGTTATTTCTCTATGCACTAATTAACCACGGTGTACCTAGAAGTTTAAATAACTGTATCATGGAATTGGTTAACTACATATACTCGGATAAATAAATTGATAGCACCGGGATTAACCCTTTTCTGTAATAACCCCGGTTTAAGCACAGTGGAATAGAAACCATAGAGTGTGTTAAATCATTTAAATTTCAAAATACATGTGTGGGACTACCTTGTTTTTGTGGTAGTGGTTTGGTTGTTTTTCCAACACAGGACGATTACGGTTGACTTTATGGTTTTCCTGCATTGGATCCCCTATTGTTGTACTTTTGCTGGTTGTGAATCTGAGGCTGTGGGTGGTTACTCTGCTTATATAACAAATTGGGGTTAAATCCTCTGTTGATGATAAACCATTGGCTCCTAGATTTTGGGTACATGGGGTTGTGTCTTGGGGTTGTTTTGTTTCCAGTACATTGAGGGATCTCCCTTGATCCCTAGTTGTTATGGCTCCACAAGAGAAACGAGTGTGAATGCTAAAACTACCTGATGTTTTTCCTTTCTGCCGATTTTTTTGTTCATATGTGAATGTTCCTATTAGTTGCCTAGTATTGAAGGGATTAACTCATACTGATCTTTTATGACTGATAACTTGAATAAGGGAACATGGAACTGTTTGTTGTGTGCCTGATTTCTGAGGCAGCAGTGCATATGCACCTGCTTGTATCTGTTTTAGGAGCCATAGGTTGGGATGTGTGTTGGTATATATATGTATAACTGTATGTTTTATGTTTAGTCGCACCCCACCTATGTTGAGCACATAATGTCGGACACCCAATTTCATGGGGATGGGAGTTTCCCCCTAGTTACTCTCATTCTTCCTCCCTCTTCCCTCGGCTGTGATGGCTTGAGGCGAACTTACACCCAAGATTTTTCGTGTAGGTTTCGTTTGGTGTGTTGTTAGCCCAAGTGTTTCTTGAGATGGGGTTATGGTAATGGTTGGTTTTCCCAGTTGACTTCGGGATGATGCCCAGGTGTTTTCGGGTAGGGATGTGTGGTTGTGAGGCCCAGGTGTGTGCGAGCGGGAAGAGCGTGGTAGCGTTAGGACGTTTTCTGTTAAGGATGAGCAGCTATCTAGTGGGTGGAAATGGTGGTACGAGGTACCTAATTTTTTTCTTTACTATTACCTTACTTTTTGTGTTATTTGGTGAGTGGAAGGTGATATGGGAAGGATAGACTCCTTGTTAGATGTTGGTTTTTATGCTTCTCACGAGACTTTAGTACATCTCCCCATTTGTTCACGAGAGCTATAGGTTTTTCCTACTGATTATACATTTTATGCTCACCCTACGTTTACTTTCAGGTATCCAGGAGGTCTTTGGAGGCCGTTCGGGACCTTACTAGTTGGGACATTGGAGTTATTATTAGTCGTTGTTGGTTCCTGGTTCACCTTTTTCTTTTCCTGCTGGTTTGTACTTGGGATTTCTTGTACTTGAGAGTTCTTGTACATTGTTCAATTTTTTAAAACCTACATGTAGATTGGTTTTTCTTGGAGTTTTCTATACTTGGTGGTGGTTTGTGTTGACTCATTATTTCCCCCAATCTTGGTTAATAAAAGAAGGATAATTCCTCCCATACTGTGAAACTGTTATACCCTTATTGCTAGTCACCACTCCGGGTCCTACTAGAGGTGGGACTCAGGGGTCATTATCTCTCCTTCAACATATAGAAGGAAGAGCGTGGAAATCTGCTATCCTTTCCCTCATTTTGGTGAGGTCGGGTCGTGACAGAATGGTATCAGAGGTCAAGGTTGAGGGATTTGATTGAGTCTGGAGTTAGGGACAATGAGGATTGCATGGTATGGTAAGGCAACAATGTTATGTGATCTTAGTTCATGAAATTGTCCAGGGAGAATCGGCTAGGACACAGGATTTTAGGACCCCCCCATGATCCGATGCAAGGACTCAGAGCCTATCAAACGACCAAGTGAGACTACATTTATTGCAGGGTAGAGACCCTAGGGAAGGTACATGCACCATACTATTTGTGTTTTTATTTTATTTGGGGAACCATGGGGAGAATAATTTAATAATAATAATAATAATTCCCTTGCTACTCGGGCTTAGGAAATCGTTGTTTACCTTGCACCTATGCACCCGAATGTTATCCACGAGCGACCCGAAAGGTTGAGACCCAGCGGATCAAGGCAGTTGACCAACAGATGGTTGACCAAGATGAGGAGGATGACTTGTGGGAGAGGACTATGTGATCCTTCCGGCGAAAAACCCTCAAGAATTACAAGGGAAGTGTTTCCGAATTAGTAACCGAGGGATGGCTCGAGGAGCTAGCCATCACCATTTCTTTTATTTGTGCTCTGAGAGAGTACTGGGTTCTGTTGGCCGTCAGTCAGCTGATAGGAGAAGCATGTCAGTGGTGGATGCTTTTCCTAGGAGAGAAGAAAGAGGCAAAGGTTTCATGGGATTGTTTCGAGAAGGAATTTTGTGAGGAGATCCTCTCCTCTACAATGAAGGATGAGAAGAGGCGGGAGTTTCTCTCCATTCAGTAGGGAAGCATGTTAGTGGGGGAGCTGGGGATCAAGTTCAAATATCTCTTTCCCTTTACCCCAGATATCTTTTAGGATGAGGAGTCTCGGGCAAGACAGTTAGTAGAGGTTCTTCGTCCTTCTCTTCAGTACGGTGTCACTCGCTTCACTCATCCGATGTACGTAGCAGTACAAAAGAATGCCAAGATAGTAGAGAGGATGGACGCGAAGGGAGGCACACCACAACAAGGGAAGCAGATGAGTTCATCAAATGGGAAGGCGACAAACAATAGGTATCTAGCGACAGGGCCTTTCAGGTTTCCACAAGTAGGGTTTATGCCTCATCATTTCTAGTCTCGAGCTTCTGGCCCTCTCCCTTTTCACACAGGGCAAGGACCGAAGTGTTTCTCTTACGGAGTTTTTGGGCATGTCTAGAACAGGCATCCGACTCGAGCCCCACATGGTAGAGGTGGCATGTTTCAGCACCCACCTTAGCAACAACCATTTCCCACGAGGCCTCTACCGCAGCAGCAGCAGGCCCCTGGCCCTCCGAGGGATGACCCTGTAGGAGGAGACTGACACCAGGGTGCTCCTCATGGACCTCGAACCGGGCGTGGTTGGGGAGGTGGTCGACAACAGTGAGGCAGAAGAACTAGGCGTGGATAGGTTCACACCGTAGAGTTAGTGACTCCAACGGGACCAGAGGTCGTTCGAGGTACGATCAGTTTATCAGAACTCTTGTTTCTACCTTGTTTGATTCGGGAGCTTCGCACTCCTTCGTTACACCCGAATTCACCCATGCTCTGGGTCTAGATGCCGAGAGAAATTTTATACCCCTAGTGTTGAGAACACCAGTTGGGGTCAGACCAGTGTATCTTACTTCTTTCGGGGATGTAGACTGATGTTGGGACTGCATCAGTCCAGTGGAGACCTTCTTACTTTGCAGATGCAACAATACGATGTCATTAAAGGCATCGACTGGTTATTCTATGTGCATGAAATCATCCACTTCTATCGGATGAGGATTGGATTCTCCAACGATGATGGAAAATGTGTGGCTTTTGTTGTGGTGCAGAGTTATCAGGAGGGGAGTTGACACGTGTAGCCACTCTATTCTATGCTGAATGGGATGTCAGTAGAGTTGGTGGACACATGAATAATGGATGTCCCAGAGGTCATAAGAGAATCCCCTGATGTAATTTATGATTAGGTTGTGACTCTACCCCCTCAATGTGACGTTGAGTTTGGGATAGACATACAGCCTGGTTCTCCCCCGATATCGATTGCTCGTTATCGGATAACACCTTCTAAGTTGCGGGAGTTGCAGATTCAGATTGACGATCTAATGGAGAAGGGCCTGGTTTGACCCAGAATATCTCCATGGGGTGCTCCAGTTTTGTTCGTAAAGAAGGCAGATGTTAGTGTACGACTGTGCATAGACTACCGGAGGTTGAACCAGGGGACGATCAAGAATCGTTACCCCCTCCCGAGGATAGAAGATCTCTTCGACCAGCTGAGGTGATCCAGTTGGTTCTCTAAGATCAATATGCGGTCTGGATACCACCTGTTGAGAGTGAAGGAAATTGATATCTCAAAGATGGATTTCAGGTGCAAATATTGCCACATTGAGTTCGTGGTCATGCCATTTGGCGTTACAAATGAACTAGATATGTTCATGAACCTTTTAAACTCTCTTTTCCAAGAGTTTCTGGACCAGTTCATTGTGGTTTTCATCAATGACATCCTTATTTACTCAAGATCAGAGGAAGAGCATGTTGAACATCTTAGGATAGTTTTTGGAGTCCTTCGACACCACCATATTTATGTGAAACATTCTAAGTTCAAGTTCCTAACGCGAGAGGTACATTTACATGGACACGTAGTGTCTCAGAAGGTAATTGTAGTAGACCAGTCGAAGGTCAAGGCAGTCGTTTCATGGGCAACACCCATGAACGTGGAGGATGTTCGTAGTTTCCTAGGATTAGAAGGCTATTACATGAGGTTTGTTCCCAAAATCTCCTGAGTTGTAGCTCCGTTGATAACTTTTACTTTGAAAGACCAGGCCTTCGTGTTGAGCGACCAGTGCCAAACACCTTTTTTCTAGCTGAAGGAGAAGCTGGTTAGTGCTCTATTACTCAGATTACCCGAGGAATAGATGTTGTTTAAAGTGTTTTGTGATGCTTCTGGCAATGGGTTGGGATGTGTGATGATGCAGCAGTGAGGAGGGATCTCTTATGGGTCTAGGTAGTTACATCCTAATGAACGTAACTACGCCACCACCGATCTGGATCATGCGGTGGGGGTGTTTGCATTGAAGTTGTGGCGACATTATCTCATCGTAGAGCGCTTTGTGGTCTTCTGAGATCACAAGAGCTTTCATTATATCTTTTCCCAGCAAGATCTGATCTTGCGGCATTGGAGATGGGTTGAGTTCCTTCAAGATTATGACTTTGAGATCTATTAGACTGAGGGAAAGGTCAATGTTGTGGCTGATTCCATGAGTAGGAAATCACAGAAGGAAGTGGTTTGGGAATCTTCAGATGCTTGGAGTGCGATGGAAGAGTTGGTGACCTTGCATTTAGATGCATGGGTGGAAGGTTGAATAGGTTGTCTGTTTCAGATGACTGTAGATCCCTCCTTAGTTGTGCAGGTGGAAGAGTTTCAGTGGGGGGACTCGTAGGTGGAAGTGATTCAGGATAGTGTTTATTAGGGAAATGTTCCTGAGGTATAGTCGTAGGATTGTAAGCATCAGATTCATTTCCGTGGAAGGATTTTCATTCCAGAGAAGATGCATAAAGGTGTTCTCCGTGACTTCCATGGCCCGACTTTAGCGGTACATCTAGGGGTTTCGAAGATGTACCAAGGCCTGAGGAGACAGTTTTGGTGGCCTGGGGTAATTTGGGCGGTGGCAGAGTTTCTGTCTATGTGCCTCGTGTGTCAGCAAGTAAATGCGGAACACCGTTATCCAGGAGGGCCCTTACGGCTGTTAGATGTTCCCGAGTGGAAGTGGGATGAAATCTCAATGGACATCATCACAGGGATACCCAAGTCTCAGGAAGGGTATGATGCCATCTAGGTAGTGGTGGATCGGTTGAAAAAATCAGCATACTTCTTAGATATTATGGAGTCAAGCCCAGTGAGAACCTTAGCCCAGAGGTACATCGATGAGGTGGTACGGTTGCACGGGATCCCGATATCTATTGTCTCCGATGAAGACATGTGATTTACCTCACTATTTTGGAGGGGATTACATCATGCCTTTGGCTCCCAGCTACACCTTAGCACTACTTTCCACACTCAGAAGTATGGGAAAACAAAACAAATGATCTAGACGTTGGAAGACCTGATGCGGGCATGTGTTCTAGATTTTGGGGGATCATGGGTAGAAAACTTTCCTATGGTGGAGTTCTCTTATAATAATATATTCCACTCCACTATTCGTATGACACCGTTTGAGGCCTTGTATGGATGGTCATGTCGTTCACCCGTTTGCTGGACAGAGATTGGGGAAGCAGCTGTTCTTGGGCCAGAAGTGGTGCAGGGCAGCACTAAGATGGTTCGGCTCGTGCATGAGAGGATGAAGGCAGCCTAGGCCTAGCATAAGTCTTATTCCGATCGTAGGAGGAGGCCCTTGAAGTTCAAGGTTGGGAATCATGTGTTCTTGAAGGTATCACATTGACATTGGTAGCGAAGGTTTGGGAAGGGGATTAAGCTCTCCCCTTGGTTCATTGGAACTTTCGAGGTGTTGGGACGAGTTGGTGAGGTGGCATATCAGCTAGCATTTCCACCTCAGTTGGAGAAAGTTTAAAACTTCTTTCACATCTCCCAGATTCGTCGAATCTACATGATGACTCCCACGTCATCGATTGGGGAGAGTTAGATGTCGAAGATGATGAGACCTTCATAGAACGAACAATAAAGATCGAGGATCATAAATGGAAAGAGCTTCATGGACGGACCATCCGATTGGTTCGGGTGTTGTGGAGGCATGGTGGCTTGGAAGAGAGAACATGGGGGCGAGAGGCACAATTACGCGTTCAGTGCCCAGAGTTGTTTTGACTTGTTGTTTTGTTCTGATCCTTTTTGAGATATTCTACCTTGTCCTTTAATATATGAAATGATTGTTTTTCTTAACTATTAGATGATCTGTTCCCCGTTCACTGTGTGTGTGTGTTCAAATGAATGATGATCGGAAAACCTGACTACTAATCAGGACACATTAATAGTGATGTGATTAAACCCATGTGGGCGAGTCACTTCCGCCCAAAGCGGATAATATCCAGACATGTAGGAGGGGACTCCCTAACTCATGGGTTGGGAAGTGTGATCATTGTTCTTGTTGTGAATGTTGTGGTTGATAAACTTTGGGTAGTATTCCTGGATGTAGGGGGAGGGTTCTGTTCTAGCATTCAAACAACTCAGGGGTTTTCCCCTGAGATATATATTTAGTGGGTGGTTGTTTGGACCCCTCTATTATCCTGTCTGGTTTGTTCTTATATTCTCGAGGACGAGAATAGTTTGAGAATTATCTGATGTAATGTCCCGAGTTTTTGGGGTCCATTACTTGGTAAAAATCTGTTGTTTGAGGTGTTCGGGGTGGTCTGGAAGGCCATCCCAGCTTCTCAGTTACTCCTAGAGGTAGCCTTGGCCTATCGGTAGCCTGGGCATACCGGTAGCCTCATTCTACCCATAGACCTAGCCTACCGATGACCTTGGGGTACCGGTAGCCCTCAGCTACAGGTAGCTCTCATCTACCAGTAGGTGTCGCCAACCGGTAGCTCTTAGCTACTGGTGGCTCTCGGCTACTGGTGGCTCTTGGCTACCGGTGGCTCTCGGCCACCGGTCGCTCTCGGATACTCGTATCTCTCGGCTACTGGTAGCTCTCTGCTAATAGTGTCTCTCACCTAATGGTGTCTCTCAGTTTCCGGAAGCTCTCGGCTACCGGTATCTTTCACGAACCTATAGCTCTCAGCTACCGGTGGTTCTCACCTACCCCCATGGGTTTTCCAGTAGCACATCCTTTTTCCACAATTTGGTTTTAAACCATTTTTTGACCCCATTAAGCCTATTTAAAGGCAATTAAGGCCCATTAATGGAGTTTAAATTAAATTATTGGAAAATCCATGCGGTGTTCAACAATTTAAAATGCCCCAAAAGGTGGGGACCCGTTAATAGCGTGTGGGGTGTCCCAGCCGCGTGGTCAACCCATGATCCCGCTTCTTACGTGGTTTTTAGATTTTATCTCCATATCTTAACTGTCCCGGGAATGGTGTATCTCCTACTTTATAACCTAAAGGCTTCTCCCTGTGTTTCCTTTTTCTATCACCCTGTGATCGGTGTACCCTTCCTCCCAACGAATTGTACCCCCATTGTGATGTTTTCCTTGATCACATGGAGTTTCCTGGTACTTTTGTTTTCAGTTTTCACACGAGGACTTAATATTGATCCTTGATAAGTCAGTTAGGGATGTTATCTTCATCTCTCCTTTTTGTGTATCATGTGGGGCGGGCATTCTTTTGTCTCTATATAAATTGACAAAATACGACTTAATGAAGATAATGAACAGACTCTAATGAATCAAATGGGGGGGGGGGTTGTAATCAATGTTCTGTTGTGCTCTCTTATGATGTTGTGTGTTTTGAATTGTACAGTCTTACGCCCACTGAAAATTATGGTCATTGGTGGTCTTTCACTGCGCACTAATGAACCTCCATGTTCTTGGATGTTTAAATAATTGTAACATCGAATTGATAAATATGTATACTCGGTTATATAAATTGAATGCACAAGGGTTAACCCTTTTCTGTGATAACCCCAGTTTAAGCACAGTGGAATTGATACCATGGAGTGTGTAATGCCTTTTAAATCGGAAAATACCTAAATAGCCCTACCATTAGTTAGTGGTATTCGTTTGGTTGTTTTTCCTTTATGGGCTGATTACGGGTGAATTTATGGTTTTCTTGTTTGGGATCCCCTGTTGTTGTACTTTCGCTGGTTGTGAATCTGAAGCTGTGGGGGGTTACTCTACTTATATCACAAATTGGGGTGGAATCCACTGTTGATGAGAAACCGTTGGCTCCATGATTTTGGGGACATGTGGTTGTGTCTCTGGGTTTTTTTCCAGTGCATTAAGGGATCTCCCTTGATCCCTAGTTGTTGTGACTCCACAAGTGAAACGAGTGTGAATGCCTAAATTACCTGATGTTTTTCCTTTCTTCTGATTATGTTGTTCATCTGTGAATGTTCCTGTTAGTTGCCCAGTAGTGAAGGGATTAACTCATACTGAACTTTTATGAATGATAACTTGAACTGGGGAACTGGGAAATGTTTGTTGTGTGCCTGATTTCTGAGGCAGCAGTGTCTGTGCACCTACTTGTATATGTTTGAGAAGCCATAGGTTGGGCAGTGTGTCGGTATATATATGTATAATTGTCTGTTTTATGTTTAGTCACACCCCAGCCATGTTGGGAACTTAGTTTCAGACACCCCATTTCATGGGGAAGGGTGTTTCCCCCTAGTTACTATCCTTCCTGATCCCTCTTCCCTCGGCTATGATGGCTGGAGGTGACCATACACCAAAGATTTTTCGGGTAGGTTTCGTTTGGTGTGTTGTTAGACCAGGTGTTTTCTGGAAGGGGTTATGGTTATGGTTGGTTTTCCCAGGTGTCTTTGGGCTGAGGCCCAGGTGTTTTCGAGCAAGGATGTGTGGTTTTGAGGCCCAAGTGTGTGCGGGCGGGAGGAGCGTGGTAGTGTCAGGATGTATTCTTTTTGGGATAAGCATCTAGATAATAGGGGAAATGGTGGTGCGGGGTACCCAAATGTTTTGTTCTTTACTATTACGATACTGTTTGTGTTATTTGTTGAGTGGACGGTGAGATGGGATGGATAGAATCCTTGACATATGTTGGTTTATCTTCTTTTCATGAGACTTTAGTACGTCTCCCCACTTGTACAAGAGAGATATAGGTTTTTCCTACTATGTCTAGTATGTATGATCACCCTAAGTTTACATTCGGGTTTCTAGGAGGACATCAGAGGTCGTGCGGGACCTTACTTGTCAGGACGTTGGATTTTCTGTTGGTCGTTGTTGGTTCCTCTTTCTCCTTTTTCATTTCATGTTGGTTTGTACATGGGAGTTCTTGTACATGGGAGTTCTGGTACTTTGATCAGTTTTATTTTTAAAACATGCATGTAGTTTGGTTTTTCCTAGAGTTTTCTATATTTGGTGGTGGTTGGTGTTGACTCAATGATTATCCCAATCATGGTTAATAAAAAATGGGTAATGCCTCCCATATTGTGAACCTATTATACCATTGGTGCTAGTCGCCACTCCGGGGCCAACTAGAGGCGGGACATGGGTTTCATTATCTCTCCTTCAACTTAATGAAGGAAGGGCATGGAAATCTGCTCTCCATTCTATATTTTTGGTGAAGGCAGGTCGTGACACTAATCTAGCCTTGTTCCTAACTATGTTTGCAGCTTCATCTACTTTATTTCTAAGCACCCATTTAGTGCCTATGATGAATGTGTCCTTGGGTCTTTCGACAAGTTTCCAAGCATTATTTCTATCAAACTGATTATGTTTTTTTTTCATTTCCATTACCAAAAATTAATCGTTGATGGAATCATCAATGTTTTTAGGTTCACATTGTGACAAGAAGGCTTGGCGTTCAACCTGAATTCTAAGAGAAGATCTAGTTTGTGTTACTTTCTCTAATTCTCCTACAACAGAATCTAACGGACGGTTTATAAGGGTTCTAACGTTTCTAGAAAAAGTGGGACAATATATTTCACATTAATCAATAGACTCTGGTTCATTATGACTAGATTGAAAATAATTTTCAGAATTGGATGTTTTCACAGATTCATTCACAGAAAAATTTGACGATTTTGAGATGATGTTCAGATTTGATACATCATCCTCCAGATTTTCTAAGATGGTTCTAGCCTCATGTGGATCTGTTTCATCAAACTAGATATGAACAGATTATTCCACACATTTAGTTCTTTTATTGAATACTCTGTAACCTTTACTTAATATTGAGTAACCTAGGAAAATTGCTTCATCACATTTGGATGAAAAATTTTCAATATTATCCATAGTGTTGAGAATAAAGACCTTGCAACCATAAACTCTAAATTAATTATCCTTAGGCATCCTATTGTTCCAGAGTTTATACGACGTCTTTTTGAGAATTGGTCTAATCCATAATCTATTAATTATATAGCTTGTTGTATTAACATCTTCAGCCGAAAAGTAAATAGGTAAGTCATATTCACTAATCATTTTCAAGAAATTTCTTGAAAGGATATATTTCTTCTTTCCAAAACCCCATTCTACTGAGGTTTTCTAGGTGAAGAGAAATTGTGAGTATATCCATTCTGTGAGAAAAAGCATTCAATCTCTTTATTTTCAAACTCGCAGCCATGATCACTTCTTAATGATTTAATTTTATGTTCACTATGATTTTCTACAGACTTGTCATACTTAGTAAAATAAGAGCAGGCTTCAATTTTGTGAGCCATGAAAAAATTACCGATATATCTAGAGATATCATCTACTAGTACATAAACGTATTGCATCCCAATTAAACTAGAAACTCTAGATGGGCCAAACAAATCCATGTGAACCAGCTCGAGAGGTTGAGAAGTAGAGACCTCTATCTTTCAATTGAAAGATATTTTGTGTTTTTATCCCTTTTGACAAGGATTACACACTTTGTCATTTGGAAACTCAAGTTTGAATACGTCTTTAACTAGACCATTTCTTGTTATCTTTCTAAGGGAGTGACAGTTACAATGTTCTAGTATCCTATTGCAGAGCCAATACTCTTTATGAAATACACTTAAGAATGAATCATTTTGAGATTTTAAGAAATCTAAATTAATAGAATAAACATTCTCATTATTTGATGTAGAAAATACTAATTCATCATTATAATTAAAGACATTACATGAATCATTTTCAAATTTAACATGATATCCATCATTAGATAATTGTGAGATACCTATCAGATTATATTTTAAGCCATTAACAAACAGTACATTATAAATAAGAATTGAATTAGAGTTACCAATCTTCCCTAAGCCAATGATCAACCCTTTGGCATTGTCACCAAATGTGACATGTCCTCCATATAATTTTATCAGATTCTTGAAGCATGAGTAGTCTCTTTTCATGTGCCAGGAACACCCACTACCCAAGTACCATAGATTCTTGCAGGAGCTCTTCAAGTATCTTTCTTATAACATGATCAAGAAAAGACATATTTTGGAACCCATACTTGTTTGCGTCCCGTAACATTAGTAATAAGTGATTTAGGAAACCATATTTTTCTCAAAGGTTTCCTATAAGCATTATGTAAAGTGTTTGGAAAATAAACTATATTTGGTCGACAAAAACTAGAAATAGTATTATATGTATCATGACGTGAGCTAGATGAGTTGTGTCCAGAACTAGGAACAAAACTATATGTCCTAGATTTGGAAATAAAATTCGTTCTACCATGGTTTTTTTTACTTGGTTGATAACCAATGCCAGTATTGAATTTAGGGGAAATTTTTTTCCTAGCATTTGAGTAAGGAAATTTTTCCCATTAGTAAATTTTTCTAAGTCACTTTTTAATTTCTCATTAGAAAATTTCAAATCATTGTTTTCTTTGAGCAGTTGAGAATTTTTCTCCTTTTTCATTAGTAAGTTCAAATTTAACATTCATAGTGAGAGTATGATTTTTCTCAAATGATTTATATTTATCTTTTAACTCATTGCTTGTATCCTCAAGCATGTTGCAATATTCAACCATTTATTCATTATTTTTATTTTCAGAGTCACTTTCCTCTTCAGAATAGTATGAATTATGTACACAAGAGTTCTGTGTTACCTCAGATGTGTTTATCATAAAACATGTATTGTATTTGTTAGCCTATTCATCATGTGATGTCTGTGCGTCACTTGATCTATCCTCATAGGCACTCCAAGTTGCCTTCATTGCCTTTTGTACTTCATGTATGTCCTCATACGTCTTCTTATACTTATGTTTTGGACAGTCAACCTTTATATGGCCATTGCATTTATATTCATAGCATACAATTTCACCAGTTTTGTCACTTCTCTTCCAGTCCTTTTTCCAGTTTCCTTTTTTATCATACTTTACAATGAAGTTAGGATTTCTGAAAAAGTTCTTGATTTTGTAAACTCTTTTTAACCTTCTTTCCAGTTGAGAAATCTCCACATCACTGTCAGGTGATGATTGTTCAGTAGTGGAACTTTCTATAGAAGCTTCCAGTTTCCCTTTGACTTTGTGCTTCGAGAGGGTGGTATTGAATGATACATAGTTTCCTATTTGGTTCATCCTCCTCCTCTTTTTTTGACGTTTATCTTTTCCTCATTAATCATTAGTTTCTTAATGAGTTCTTTTATAGGTAGCTTGCGGATGTCGCGTGATTCTTTAATTGAGACTGAGGTTCCCCTCCATCTGATAGCTAAACACCTATGGATTATCATGATCAGTTCTTTGGCAGTGACTTCTTTTCAAAGAGATATCATTGTGTTGAAAATATCATTGAACATGAGATTCATGTCAGAAATATGCTCATTAAGTTTCATTTTAAAATTATCATATTTTATCATGTAAGTAATAAGTCTCATTTCCTTTACACTAGATGTTCCTTCATGTGAGACAGACAAGGTATCCCAAATTTCATGGGTAGTTTTACAAGTAGAAATCCTTTTAAATTATTCATCTCCTACGGAACAGTGTATGGAATTCATGGCTTTGCAATTTTTATTATAAGCATGTTTTGTAGGTTAATCCCAGGAAATTCTATCAGACATAGGAAGTTTTTATTCATCTATAATTGATGTCCAAATTTAAAAGATCATACTCTCTAGATCTATTTTCATTTTAATTTTCCATTGAGCATAATTGGATCCATTAAAGAGTGGTGGTATGTTGGTTGCAGCACCATTCAATATATTATACATACTGACACATTAATTTAAAAGAGCTAGAAATTTAGAATTTACAGAAATTTATAGATCATTAAAGCACAAATACAATCGCAGTTTAGTACATAGTCCAAATAATGAAACCTATGATACCAAATGTTGGTCGGAGTAGTTCACTCAATAGGGGAGGGGTGAATTGAGTGACTATAAAAATTTCTGTTACAAAATATTATTTTAAATGAAATGGTTTTCCCCAAAAACAAATACAGCCCAGTTAATCCAGGTTATACTATTGTAAGAGTTTGGCTTTTTAAAACACTTCGTAGAAGATTGATTAATTCTCAGTAATCTTCATATGTATTATTAAAAATAATTTTGAAGTTATCCTACTACGAAAAATCAGATATAACATCATTCCAAGACTAACTATCAATGTGAAATTAGATTTTTTTTTCAGAATATGCAATAAAGAAATAAAATAGGGAAGACTAAATTAAACCGCACAGTAGATATTAAACAAGTGGTTCATTCTCAAGTCAAGACATAATCCACTCCACTTGGTGATCACATGCCACCAAGTGGTTTATATAAATAAATTTTGATCCTCACCCTGGATCGGGGTTAGCAATAGTACACAGACTATCCAGGTCACACAAGGACCTCTTCCATAGTTTTCGAGGGTAGTCAAAAACAATAACCAGGCCACACAGGGACCTCTTCCACATTTTTCATGGGTAAACATGAATAGAGTGTTTGAGGTAAGTATTTATAAATCCTTCAGTTTAGCACATGATTCAGTGTGTGTGTGGAATATACACAGTACACACACTTCTCAAAATGTAAGTAAAAAATCACTAATAGCGTATATATGAGATTTTAGAAAAGCTCTAGTGATCTGAAGTGTAGCTCTGGACTCCTTTGATTTAGCAGAAATGCATCCGAATCCTTCTCTGGTTTTTTGTCTCGAAAAACAGAGTGTCGCGATTCAGCTTGTGTTCTCCATGAGCTATGATAATGTGAGGATGTTCTATGGATTCCAGTGTAATTCATGTGTTCTTCGGCATGGTCAGATTGCATCCATGTGAAAATGCTTTCTTTGAAAATATTTCAAAGTTGTTCTGCGTGGTCCTTCTCACACACTATTTATTCGTTCAATATCAAATGCTACTGTCGTTGGTCACTCTCCAAACTTTATCTTCAAATGGATGAGATTTAGCAGACATGTCCCATGTGTTTCATACCTCGTACCTCATACAATGTCTACAAAGAAACACTAATTATGATAGTGAATTAATGGAATCAAATATGATCGTTAAGAATTAAATTTAAAGACTGCAAAATAGTTTAAGAAACTATGTCACAGAAAGAAGAGAAAACGGTGACTCTATCACGGTGTACGAGTGTCAAGGTCTGAGTGTCACTGTCTGAGTGTCACGGTGTCTGAGAGTCACCGTATCTTATCTTCATGGTTTCTTGCTCACGGTGTCTTTCTTAGGGTGTCTTGGTCATGGTGTCTTGTCTTCACGGTGTCTTTCTAACTATGTTTCCATTCATGGTGTCTTGGTCACGGTGTCTGGCTAACTGTGTCTGGCCTTCACGGTGTCTTTGTTCATAGTGTCTGGCTAACTATGTCCAGACATAAACAATAATATACATGAAATTGATTGGTCTTAACCATTATAAAGCATGGGAGAACATGAAACGAAAATACACATGATTGGATATAATTTATAGGATTGAAAATGATTGAAGGGGATTTGTGGTCATTAATAAGATATGTGATAATTAAAGAAATTTGTGATCATTAAAACATAATTAATACGTGAAGAGTCCAACAAAAAATATAATTAATGAATATAGAAATATATATATTATAAATATTTCATTATTATTATTCATTAATGGTAATATATTTTCTACATTCTTACCGTTCCATCCATTAGAAAAAAATGTTGATCGTTTGCACGTGTGACTATCTCCTCCATGAAGCGATGTGATTCGTTTTTCACTTCCATCATAAATAGAAATTAATATAAATATATTTAATGAAGAAATTTAATAAATATATTATTGATATTAGTATTTAAATTTTAACATTTATCTAATTTCTTTTATTTTCATCGATTACAAAAAAAAATCTGTTCATGTCTAATTTTGAACTATCATCCATATAAAATGATTTGCATCATTTTTCATGACGAAATTAAATTAATGGTCATAGATTTATAATGAATGTATAAAAATTAAAATTATAAAAATTTTATGATTCTTGATATTATATAACCATGATCCCTTTTATCCACCTCAACACACCAAAATTATTAGAAGATTATGAACAAAACGACCTTGAAATATCCAATGAAAACTTATCTGACTTAGTAAAAAAATTAAATATGGAAATAAATAAAATAAAATAAATAATAATAATGGAATAATGCTTAAAAATATTCATAATAATGTAAATAATTAATAAAATTTTATTATTTAGGAATTTAAATGACATTATTTGTGATTTGGGACATGATATAGGATATTTTTCATTAAAATGTCAAATAAAATATATTAAACTATTTTTCATCCAAGTCCATGTTCTTTTAACTTATTAAATAATTTATTTATTTATATATAAAATATTTTTAAAATTTATTTCAAAATAATTATTACTTTCCTTTAAATTGTTTTAAAAAAATCTCCTTAAATTTTTCTAAACATGTTATTTTTGGCTCTCTAAAAATAATGTAGGAAAATTATGTTTTTAATATATTCAGTAAGAAAGTAATTTCCCACCATCATGTTATTTTTTAAATTTCATGCTTACTATACAATTTTATATTATTTTCTATGAATATTTTATTCCAATTGATCATGTAAATTTTTCACATCTATTTTTCAAAAGAAAAGTATATTTCATCTCATTTTGAAAGAGTGGAAATAAAATTTTTTTCGAAATAAAATTGAAATTTTTAAGAGATTTATGATGGAAATGAAATATTTTAATATATTTAAACATTATATAGTTCTTTAAAATTTTATATGATGATGGGTGAGAAAAATATATCTATCTAATGCATTTTTTAATTTTGATAGAGTTAATTGTTTATTTGATAACTCTATAACATATGTTGGAATTAACTATGATGGGTATTCCATTATAGGGTTCATCTAATGGTGATTGTAAGGATAATGCCCTAAGATATCTATATGGTTTATAAATTTTTTTTTTGGGTTTAAAATAAATATTATTATATAATAAGGTAATAAAATGCGATGATGAATAACGGAGAGCTTATTATTTTCACATCTGGGTCGTTTGTTTTTAAAGGAAATGTTTTCAAGAGTTCTCATGTTATGTAAAGTAACTCTCTTGATTATGATTTTTATTTTATAATTTCATATATATTTTTTATTAAAACCTTTTTATTTTATGTTTATTTAATGAGAAAGGAAATTATATTTTGGGTTATATATTTATTATGATAAATAAAAACTTCTATATTTGTTTTTCATGAATTAAAATACCCCTTAACAAATTTTTTTCTCATCTCATGTTTTAAAATATTTTTCATCAGGCTGAAGGGTGTTTATATATAAATTTATTTTTAATTTGGATGAATAATGAATAAATATGTGTCATGAATTAAATGAGAGTCTTCCATAAGCACCTATTTTATGGAAATAATATAAATTGTGTGGAAGTGGTAGCAATGTTGTGTAATGTTTGTACTAATTTTCTAAACCCATAACCCAAAAATATAATAGAAATTTAATAAATTAAAAATCGTAATATATATAATGTAATGGTTATTTGATAAAAAAAATTTGGGGGTTATTACAGTAATAAATGTTAATTCAATCTACATAATCCATCCATCTTAAGGTGTTTAGATAAATCTATAATGGAGTCTTACAATAATTAATCAGTAAGGTGCCATATAAACCCATTTTGGAGATACGATAACATCATAAGAGGAAATATAACCTTGACCGAATCACCCTTCTCATATACTATTTTCAACCTTTATTTTTAATTTGTTTCTTTGTTTTCACATATCAAAAAATCAAACCAAACCTCCCTTTTTAACTAATAAACTTATGACGAACAATTATTTTTTTCTTCTATATAGGTGAGAACCAGAGGTTTAAAATATCAATTAATTTATACAATTTAATAAATTAATTTTTATATGCCCCATGATAATAATTATTTCATTATTGAACGACTACTTTTGGGGAAGGGGTGCTGAGAAAAATCACACACAACACAAGGCTACAACTAAAAGAATATGTGGGGTGTAGAGAATATGTGTGGATATGGTGTTAGATTATAGGGCAGAATAGCGATGAGAGTGGTTATTCCAAAATAGAATGTGCAGAATAGTGGGTGTATCTGATGATTTCCGTATATGTTTTGGCTGGCTGGTGGTACACATGAAGATAGGCTTGTGCAGGTTATGTCAAACTCATTTGGAAGAGAAAGAGAAGGTTCCTAGGATGTGAATCGGGGGCTGATATAATATGAGGGACATATTTATAGAGGTCTCCCCCATAGGGGAAATATTATAGATTCAATATTATAGAAAATATTGGGGAGATATGGGATTAGGGTTGGGTAACCCACTTTTATACTACGTAGAATGACAGTCCCATAAATAATGCCTTTGAAGTGAGGCCAAAGGATTTATTTATAAGTAATTAAATACAAAAGACAATATAAGGATCTAAAATTTAAAATAGATGGGTTAATGTAGAATAATTCAAAAATAATATATATATCTAAATATCTAATTACTCTAACAACTATAATAAACACCTAAAAATGCGAATCTTTTATATGATCCCATCTCGAGATTCAAATGTTTGATATGAACCCTGATTAGCCTAATTTTAAGAAAATATATTATTTCATTGAGTGTTTTTAATTTATTGGTATTTTATACTTGTAAAAAATAAAATAAAATATTATCTACTTGTTTGCAACATATTCATTAGAGTTTATTAGTCCATAATTAGTTCAAAAAATTAACTAGTATAGTGAATTTTATTTATCAATATTAAAAGATCTTTATAATAATTTAAATAATTCCTATAATGAAAATTCTACACCTATAAAATTTCTCTTATGATTGTGATTGATTAACAACATTATTTATAAAATAATAATTTTAATCCTAAATATAATGAAAAATTAATTGTTTTCATGTCTTAAAGTGTAATGAAATTTGTGATTTAAATTTTATTTTTTTGAATGTGATTTTTATTTTTAAATCCTAAATAAAAAAATATTGAATAATGATTAATTTTTTGAATATGTTATAACTTAAGATAAATTTAAAATATTTAGCAAATTTTAACCAATTTGCTTTATAGAATGAGTTTTGATTTATCAATAGTTGGTAATATATTAATGAAAAGAATAACATATCAACCTTTAATTTCACAAAATATTGGGTTCTCAAATAGTATTTAGAGAAATTTTTTGATTATTATTATATACTATAAAAATGGTGTGGTGATGCATGATAGATTAATATAATGAAAATTAAAATTATTTGTATTTTATTTTTAAAAAATAAGTAATTGGGATTATTGTATTCATGTTCCCTTTTGGAAGGGAATATTTTTTCATTGACTCTAAAATATATTAAATTTATCATTGGTAATTTTTATTTTTTCCTTAAGAAGAGATATCCAGGAAGAAACACCAACATGATATTGTGATCCATTTTGAATTTTAAATTTCATTCTAAATTAAAATAATAAATGATATCCTAGCATGTATTTTATAAGTAACAAACAATTACCATTTCCATTTTTCTAGTTGAATTTATTTAGAATGATGAAAATTTCAAATAAAATATGTTAATAATATTATTGAAGTTATTAGAATATAAATATGTTGACCTAGTGTTAATATCAGTAGGGGTAAATTGTGAAAACTGAAACATAATTGAGATATATAAACTAAAGTACATAGGATTTGACTTCTATTTCTAACGTCCACTATCTTCTCCCCATTTTTTATTTGGTGGTACTTCTTCCATAATAATTACATTAATAAGGGTGTCACAACCCTTAAAATATTTTTTATCCCCCACAAAGAATAACCCATAACCTATATCATGTATTTTATAATAAGAGCCACAATTTATATCCACAATGACTTTTTAAAATGTCACAACCAACCTAAATAATAACTCTAAATGGATGTATAAACTACTATAAATTAAAATCAAATAAAAAAACACATCATAGTAAACAAAAATGTAAAAGAAACCCACAATAGATGATTGAGGAAATAATTATTCCATTAAATATTTAAAATATGATCAATGTGAAATAATGTTTCCTTGACCTATATTAGATGATAAATTTAATAGAATCTCTCCATATCTCTTAAAATTACATTTAAAATTGTAAAAATGAAAATCTCTTTATTTTTTTCTTTTTTATCATTTTTTATCATGAACCAATAATTGTGTTATTCATATAGATTAATCTTTAAAAACCATTGATAGTGTCTAATATTATATCCATATGGGAAGAATCCATTATAGAAGGTGAAAATTTAAATTTTAATGGTTTATATTTTCTATTTTGAATGTTTTAACATATCATTATGAAAATTAGGTTATCGTCCAAACAATATCCAATATCTAATCATTCATAACTTCATTATTTCGTGTTATTCAATAAAATGAACCCAATTTTAAATTTTAAATATAAAATTTTATTTTATTTAATATGATATTTCCATATTTTTTTATACTAATTACTATGTAATTTATATCAAATATATACTCTGCATATAATAATACTGTCATCTCTCATGAATCGTATGATATAAAATTTATTATGTTTGATGAATGAAAAAAATTAGGTCTTATCTATAATAAGATGTCGTACATTGAAATATCAAAACAAAAGTGTCTATATCCTTATATAATATTATAAATACATTCAAATCCTTTTATATGTAGATATATTTTTAATTGGTAATGTTAGTATTTATACTTTTTTACGTTATATCTTCCATAATAAAGTAATGAATTTTTCTATCCATACAAAAAATCTATAAATCTAAATAAATAAGGCTGAATATATGGATAAAAAATTTCCAATTATCTTTAATAATGACCATGTTTTCATTGTAACCACTTAGAATAAGATCATATTGAATGATTTGTTTTATTATTTTTTTGGTCCACCTTAACTTGTTTTAATAAGTGAATTTCTCATTACGATTACCCTATTATCAAGTGCATCCATAAATCATCTTATTACATGTACAAAAAATATTTATATAGTCTCATTAATCTTCTCAACAATTAGAGTGTAAATTCCCCAGCCCAGTTACCCAAATAGTGCATTATAAGATAACATTTTCATGATCACAAGATATCATGTCCCGAAAGACCAATCAGTTTAGTAGCTTTGGAAGTACTAGATACATACATAAAATTTACATTACATTATTAAATAAAAAGAACAACATTTTTTCTCCATAGAATACACTCATATCCCTTAGCCTATACCTATAGGTCAATCATGATATACTTCATCGCATCCTGTTAAGAATGAAACGTAGAAAAGGGGTGAGGACAGTTGCTCAGTAAGGATAACAGTATAGATGAAATTATCATAAACACGAATAATCATTTTAGGAAATGTATAAGACTACAATACAAGCCTTTTTAACATAAAAATCAGCATAATATGGAAAATATAAATCAATTAATTCCATTTACTTATTCACATGGACATACTACTAGTCGAAAAATCAAATGTAATATCAATAGCTAATTTCATAATGTTGGAATGCATAATGCCGGATATCATAACAACATGTTCAAGGCCTCGTGAAAATACCCTAAATTTAAACTTTGTCAAGGCCTTGTGCGAAGACACTAGTTTGTCTCATGGGACCTACCGATGCATCGAGGGTCTATAGCAGGCCCCAATAATCACTCACTACATCCAATGTGTTCCTCATATGAAATGGTTGAAACAAAACATAAACATTCATATTAAAACTATCATACGAAATTTTAATACATTAACAATACGAAATGATTGGTATAAAAATAAAAGATCCAATGTCAAACATATAACCAAACCTTCTATAGAATATGAAAGATTCTATCATAATAAATCAACATCAACCAAGCGTAAAATCAAATAAAGGATGTTGATATAGATGAAATCAATCTAAACACAATTTAAGTGAAATATCAATTTCTATATTGAATTAATTTAAAAGTAATGAAAACATTGATTTTGAAAATATTGTTATAATCCTGTAAGTGAAGCTTCTATGATGATAAAATGGCGGCACCAGTAGTATAAGTTAAAAAAAGTCATTCTTTCTTTAATTTGTCGAAAAGGTCATAAAGTACATATTTGGAAAACAACAAAAATATTCCTTTCAAAACATTTTATAGAAATTAAAACAAAGGTATAAAGGAATTTAACCCATATTCTAGGAAATATTAAAAAAGTTTTGAAATGCATTTTTAAGAAACACATATGTGTATAATAAAGAAGTCTTAGTAGATACTTACATATAAACAACATTGGATAATAATGAGATTGTGAAATTAACCCTTACCTTGTACTTTTCCTTATTCGAGGGTACTTTAACCTCTTTTATGATGGTTAATCCACTGATATTAAATTATAAAATTACCAAATACATAAATATGATATCATATTTTATCTTATAATATTTATTTGTTAATAACATTTCACATGTATCATTGTTTCTGATGTTAACAGATTCATTTTCCTTTATAAGTTTTTTTACCTAAATCATGTTTGTAATAGATATGATGTATTTTATTAACATCCAAAATTAATTTATGTTATTAAACATTATTTTTAATCCCCAAATGAAAATTATTCTTGAATGGTTATGATGTGGAATGAAATCACGTCGCATCGTGGAGACGGTAAGTTGTACGTATGAACGTGCGTCAATATCATTCTACTGATGGTGAAATTATATGTAATTGGATGGTATATTATATATAAAGAATCATTATCATGTTATAATTAATATTTACATCAATTATACTCATTATTATACCAATCCAAATAATGAAGCGTCGAATAACAAACTACACCACGACGTGGAGATGGTAAGCCGTACGTACGCACGTACGGTGGCTTTGTAATTCATAGGATGGATAGAAGAATGAATATGGTTATACCATATTTATAATAACATGTAAGTATATATATAGTACTGGTGATATTTTTTATTTATGGAAACATCAACGAAAGAGGTGTGGAAGAAGAAAATAACTTTGAAAGAGGTGATGAAATAATTACAACTTCTTAGTGTGCTTACTTTTGATTTGAACAGAAGGGCTCCATAGGATGGAATTATGATAAAATTAAGGTATATAGGTTTAATTCAGGGTAATTTGGAGGATATTTGAGTAGTTTGTTTCAAAGACAAATGCATTTTTAGGTGTGAAATCAAGAGACGGGGAAGAACTATTTTATAAGAGAGGTGAGGGACACTTTAAGAAAATTTTCTTATTAATTTATTATATAATAATTTTAGGTTTCAAATATCTCAAATTTGATTTATTTCTCAAATAAGGTGGGTATGGGTATAAATCCTCTCAACCAATAGGTTTTATACAAGTTTAGGTCAGTATTTTAACCTTATCATTTTGATTTAATTCTTAGTTAAACACTTTAACTCTTACCATGTATTCTTGTATTCTTACACAATATGGTTAATAAACTGACTATATAATTCCTAGAGAACCTCAAATGGTTCATTAATTACATATGTAACATTATATAATCTTTTTTATAAAAAATAGATTTTTAGGAATTTTATATCATTTTATAATATGTTATTTGTTTTAAAAACTCATATATGTCAATTTTGACACTATTTAGTATTTGGTTTCTGTGAATGTTGCCAAAACTTGATTACTTCGAAACAATACATTTAATCAACCATATCATGTCATATTCACATATGAAATTCGTTAATGTCATAAAAAGTTTCAATTTACATTTATTTTAATATTTATAATATCAATTATTTTAATCATTCATTAATAGGGTAATTACTGCATCATTATTATGTCATAAATAAATTTAATTATTTAATGTATAAAAATTATAAATAAAATTCTATATTGTATGGAATATTTTTATATTTATAATTCATATTTATAGTTGAATTTATCTTATTCATAAACCAATATTAATAATAGTTTAGTTATTAAATTTGAATTTAACACTTTAAACTCTTCTTTAAATAAAATATAATAAATGACTTAATATAATCCAATTTGATCAAAGAGGGTCCTATTTTTGGTATAAGGTTGATTTTGGACGAAATAAACTTATTTATAAGAATTAGGAAATGTTTTTTGGTAATTATAATATCATTTTTAAATTTAATTACCCTATTTACTTTTAAATGGGGTAAATAAAATTCAAAAGTCACTATTCACCAAAAATTATTTTGATCCTATTGAACCACATTTTACATACTGATGACAACCATTTCAGTTGGATTCTTGAAATTCAATTCAAATAATTGGTAAAATTACATTTTATGAAAATTCGCTATTGATCATAGAAGGTGGGTAAAAGGCGTTAAATAGCTCAATAAACTTTTATATATATAATCATATTATTAAATGACTCTAATGAATTACATTGTACTAATACAGGTATTACGTATATATTTTAAATTAAAAATAAATATAAATAAAAATAAAAATTATTTAAATAAAAGGTCAGTTTTAAACAATAACGTAGTGTTTTTCAATATTCATAAAAAATTAAATGTTTTCAGAAAAATAACAAAATTTAACCTAAGATAATTTTGATATTTCGAATCCAAAAATGAAGTTCAATGTGAAAAATAAAATTTATAAAATTTCACAAATTGGGAATAACTATTCATAACAACTTTTTAAAAAGCTAGTTTGATCAGTCGTGGTGTGCTAGAACTCGATGTTGCGTACAACACAAGCTATTGTATTATTCAAAAAGAAGTGTACCGTGTAAGTTTGGGATGTTACATAGATAAACCATAATTTTCTCTAAAATATATTATTTTCTAATCTTATCAATCTTAGTTTTCACACATCTCCATATTATTATTTTATTTTTGTAACACCCTAAGAATTCACGGTACGTTTCCCTTTGAATAATACAATAGTTTGTGTTGTATGCAACATCGAGTTCAAACACACCACAACCAATCAAACTAGCTGTTATGAATAGTAATACCAAATTTTTGAAACATTATAAATTTTATATGGACTTCATTTTTTGATTTGGAATATCGAAATTAGCTTAGTGTGAATTTTTTGTATTTTTCTTAAAACTTTCAATTTTTTATGAATTGTGAAAAACAATGAGTTATTATTTAATACTAACTTTTTATTTATATATTTATTTATTTAAATTTATTTTAGGTCAATATATATACATAATTCCTATATATGTTCAATGTAATTCATTGGAGTCATTTTATAATAAATTTAGATATATTATAATTTTATTGAACTTTTTACCGTCTTTTACCCACCTCCATAGAGCATTTGAAAATTTTCAAAAAACGTATTTTTACATATTCTGTGAGTTGAATTTCAAAAATACAAGAGACGCGGTTGATATCATTAAGGACAATGTGGTTCAATAAGATGAAAATAATATTTTATGAATAGTAACTTTTGTCTTTTATTTACCACCGTTAAAAGTAAATAGGTTAATTATAGGTAAAAATGATATTATTATTACTGTAACACATATACTAATTCTATTGGATAAGTATAATTTGACAAGAAAAAACCATAGGAATAAAATATGATCCTTTATGTCTACTTGTATTAGATTATGACATTAATTATTATTTAATTCAATGAAGAGATAAAAGTGTTAAACTAAAGTTTTCATAACTAAAACATTTTTAATATAGGGTTATACATAATATAAATTTAAATATAAATATTCATTAGAAGGATAAATAGATTTCATACATAATTATATTTTATTTTTAATTTTTATACATTACATAATGAAATTTATTTATGACACAATGATGATGCAGTAATTACATTATTAATGAATAATTAAAATAATTAATATTATAAATACCCCAAATAATCTAATTTGAGACTTTTAATGAATTAAAAAAAATTCTAGGATAATATGACATTTTAGGGTTGATTAAATTAATATACCTTGAAGTAATAATGCTGCTATGTATTTAACAAAAAAAAATACCAAATAGTGTAAATTTGACAAAAAAGAGTTTTTAAAACAAATATTATATTATTAAATGATATTTTATTCCTAAAAATAATAGGTTATACTAAAGGGATTAAATATTATTATATATGTCATTAATAAACAGCTTGAGGTTCTCTTGTAAGTTTATCGTATGCTAATTAACAAAATAATATAAAAATACAACGAGATATGGTAAATGACAAACTATTTAAATAAGAGTTAAATCTAAAAGATAATGTTAATATAGTAACCCAATCCTATCTAAAACCTATTAGTAGAGTGTTTTTCAATCCATCCCCACCTTATCCTCTAAATAAATCATTTTGGAGCCATTATAAACTGTAAATGATTTTATTATAAAATAATATTTCAATCTTTTCTTAAGGTTCCCCTCACCACACTTATAAAAGGTAACTTTCCCTTCTCTCAAATTTACATCATCAAATCCATTTGACTCGGACAAACCCTACCCAAATATCCTCTAAATTATACCCCCTTCTTTCTAGAGACCTTCCTTTATTCAGAAAGGCAATCTAAAGATCCCTTTTGATCAAATTTAAAGGAAGAACCCGAAGAAGATGTAAATATTTCATCACCTCTTTCATGTTCTTTTCTTCTTCCACTTCTTCTATCCTTGTTTTTTACATTCTAAAATAATAACTATATTATCCTCTATATAATATGATCTTATTATAATTATGGTACAACCATATTACTTATTCTATCCATCAATTTAAATAAATTTCTCCATATGTGTGTATGTACGTCTTACCATCTCCACGTCGTGGTGTAGTTGTTATTCAACACATTATTATTTTTATGGGTATAATAATGATATATAATTGATGTAAATAATAAATATAACATTATAATTATTTTGTATATATTATATAACATCCAATTATATAATATTTTAATATTAAAATAATGATATCGTTGCTCGTGTGTACGTACTGATTACCGTCTCCACGAAAGCAATGAGATTTATTCCCCATCATATCCATTCATAATTAATTTTCATTTGATTATTAAAAATATTGTCTAAAGACATGATACAATTATTATTATTAATAAGATACATCATATCCATAATAAACATTACTTACGTAACAAATCATATAATGGAAAAAAAATTAGTTAACACGCGAAACGTTGATATTACTAAAAAATCATTAACAAATCAATATTAGAAGATCATATATGATATCATATTTATGTATATGGTTCTGGTATAATTTAATAACAATTATTTAACTTTTATAGAGTAGTTTAATATATCCTCAACCAAGGAGATGTACAAGGTAAGTTTTAATTTCACAATCTTTTCACTATCCGAGGTTGTTTATACGTAATTATCTACTGGGCGCTCTTTATCATCAAAATCCATGTTTCATAAAAATATATTTCAAAAAAAATTATTATTTACTAGACAATGGGTTAAAGTCATTTATACCCTTATTTGACCAAATATGTTTTCAATGGAATATTTCCATCATTTTCCAGACAAGGTACTTTATGAAATTTTTGACAAAATTAAGGTAAGAATGATTTTTTAACTTATATGGCTGGTGTGGCAATGTTTTGTCGTTATAACATCATCGTACTTCCCTTTAATGCTTATAAGAATATTTTCAAAATTAATGTTTTGTGTATAATTATTTTACTTTTAAATTATTTCTAAATAGAATGAGATATTTTCTAAAAGAATTTTTGATTTCAACTATGTCAACATCCTTTGATGGATTTTATGCTTATTTGAAGTTGATTTATTATGATACAAAACTTCAATATTTTATTGAATTTTTTGTGATATGTTTGACTGTGTATGTGTTATTTTTATACCATTCATGGTTTATGGATAAGGTATTGACATTTCGTATTCTAATTTAAATAATAATTTTTTATTTATATTTAAACCTTTTCATATATGGAATGAATTGGACTTAGTAAAGGGTGGAGCCTGCTATAGCTCCTTGATGCATCAGTAGTTCACCTGAGTCAAACTAGTGTCTTGGCACAAAACCTTGACAAAATTTGATTTTTCCCTTTGAACAAGTCATTGACTATGTGGTTATGAAGTTTCGCATTATGGATTCCATCATTATGAATGTGGATATTGATATTGCATTTGATTATTCGTCTAGTATAGTATCCATGTGAATAAGTAAATAGAATTATTTGATTTTATCTTTTCCATATTATACTGAATTTTAAGTTGAAAATGCTTTTCTTTTAGTTATACATTACCTTAAATTTGTGAGGTTATTTATGAAATATTCTACTATGTTGTTATCCTTACTGAGCATCTGATCTCACCACTTTTTATGTTATATTTTTTCCATGATGTAATGAAGTATTTTATGGTTGAACTTCAGGGATAGTATAAGGATATAAGTGTGTTCAAAAAGGGGAAATTTTTTTGTTTATTTGTTTATTTCATGATGAAATGACAAACATGTGAATGTATCTAGTATTTTCAAGCCTCTTTTAGTGATCGGTCAATCGGGACATGATTCCTAGTATCATGACAATGTAATGTAATATTGCACCGACTCTAGGTAACTGGGGTCAGGGTGTTACAATTTTCTACTACACTTGTTTATTTTCAATATATCCCATAAAATTCCAACACATACTACAATATAGAATAGTTGGTCTATAAATAATCCTATAAAATTTACCCTTCAATTTTGAAGGAATTTTAACAAAAACATCAATAAATATTCCTTTTTCAATTTTATCCTTCCAATTTTGATCATATGAGATACATATGCATTAATATCTAACTAAAATTAAATAAATGAGGATAAAAATTCAAAATTAGGAAATTTTTAAATAGTGTGGTCTACAAATCACACATCCATGACATTACTGTACACTTTTTTACTAAATAGACATGCCCTAAATTCATTTTTATCCCTACTAAGACTGAAAACATTCGATTGTAAATATTTTCTTTGAATATATATCTTTAAATTGACAGTATAATTATATTTTTTAAAAATGAATATATTATCGAAAAAAATCATTCAATTATGAATCATATCTTCTATATTTTTTTTATGTTCATCTATGACCACATAAAAATTGTATAAGATTTAGGCCAAACCATGATGTATTACTATCAGGACTATGAAGAATATAATGTCACCCACTAGAGTTATAAATCATGTTAAAGTCCCTAAATACACGTCTTTGATGAGTATGATATACACCAATTATACAAATTTTATTTTAAGATCATTCAATAGAACATCTATAATAATGTAATCATATTCATTTTCCAAATCATTAAATAAAATCTAGAAATATTGTTATTTTAGTTGGTAATATTCAATCTAGCCTTTAATTAAATAATTTTTTATGTTATAATGTATAAGAATAAATCAAAATTTATTATTTCAAACATTTTTTCCCTTTATATAAATATAAATTATTTCGATAACTTATAATTTCTTTATTTCATTTATATTTAATTTATACCTAAATAGATAAAAACATCTTTTATATAATGATTACAATAACATTCAAATAAAAAACATTAAAATAAAAACAATTGTTTGGGTATTTTATACAAACATTCCCTAATTTCATTACTTTTGTTAGTGAGTATATTTTTCATGTTTCTAATTCATCCAAAAAATATTGAAATCTAAAAAATACTATCAATATCCATCAATAAACCATTTTTCTTTTTTTAAATACAAATTACAAGAAATCATTTTTTTCTGAAAAAATGAACATGATATCCTCAATAAATTAGTATTTTATTGGTTCATAAGATATATTGGAGTAATTGATAAATATTTTATTATTTAAACAATAGGAAATATTTTAAAATATTTTTCATTTATCAATATTATATGATAATAAAACCATTTGAGGATAATTATTATGAGTTTGTTTGATTACAAATTCGAACCATTTTAGTAGTACTTCATCAAACCATATGAAAACACGTGTAACTTGTTCTTGAAATTTCATGGTTTAAATGATTTAATTAAAATTTTGTGTTTATAAAATTCCTATATAATTATCGTGGGTATTTACTTCAAGTAAAATGAAATTGTTATAATAATTGAGGCTGGAGACCCTACACTATAATATTATTTGTTTTCAAAAATTTCCGCTTGATTCCGTTCTTTTGTACGGTTCACTACCCACAAGGGGAAAATTTCCACCTCCCATAACTGAAAAGGACATGTGATTATAAAGAAAATTTATAGGAATTATATACCATGCTATGTAACACTCCCTTCATGATGTGGGACTCAATTTGAAGGCTTCATAGCGTAACACCCATTTGTGACATCATGAAACCCTGCAACAAGTATCCCTTAACCCATAGTTCATGTATTTTATTCTAATTGGGACTTAAAAATCTCCCCCCCCCATTGATTTCACAATGAATCCAAGGCCACACACTATGCTTTATAGAAATTTTTGGACCAATTGTAGAAATAATCTTTCCATCACAATATTTTCCACTATAGATCATTTCCTCAAGGATTTGTTTTTCAATAGGGTGCACTTCCCATGGGGGGTCTCAATACCACTAAATATCTCTAAAAAGGAATTTGATTGAGAGGATAATAGTTGCGACTTATATTCCCTGACTATAACTAATTTGTTCCTAATGCGGGACTCAAGTAGAAGGTTTCGTGCTCTGACACCCATATTTCACATTGTGAAACCCTACATCTCGCATACCATAAACCATAGGGCATACACTGAATTCAAATTATGACCCAACATAGATTATTTTTATGAAAAATCATTTTGAAAGATGTGTATTTGGTAAAATAATTCTAGGTTTGTGGGTATGAACCACTTTCTATTTACTGATATCTTATATCATTGAAAATCGATCATGTGAAATTGTAATTACTTGTTAATGATCACTACTATACATCCTGAAAGTGGTGTTTTCAAATTTAGATACATCTCTTTTTTTTGTTTTTGGAGTGATTTCAACAACCCAAAATGGATTGATTGTTAGAAAAAATATCTCAAAATGTTTTTTGTGTCACGTTTGATGATAGGGTTGATAAAAAAATGTTCTTCTGAGATTCAAATGAAGTAGGTTCCCACATTTTTCGAATTAGAGCTCCACCAAGACCTAAACAATGGCCTAGTCTATTGGGGTGGTGAAGGTGAACGTTATCATAAGAAGGACCACAACTATTTACTATGGTATGTTGAGATGAAGTATCCAAAATGGTAATTATAAGTGACCATAGTCGTGGTGGAGTCTATATGATCCTATGAAAAATAGGTAATGTAGAGGGACCACAACTATTTTTGATGTGTTCAAGGTGAATAGATATATTTAGATTGAAAAATAGTTATTAAATTTTGGTGTAATATGTGTTAAATGTTGTTCAAAATGAAAAACTGGAAATATGTCGGCACTAGTGATTGGATATGGAGTCGTGGTCACGATTTTAGTTGATGAAATCTTAAATAGATGATACAAAATTATTTCACACTGCATGGTGATGTGTGTATTTACCTATGACACTTAGGAAGTATGTTATGGGCTTCGTGGAAGGTGTGCTGGTCAAGGTGTTTACCTGTGATCCGTGAGGATCCACACTACATCCTGTTCAGAGGACATGGATTAAAAATGTTTACTATTGTGAAAAAGATTACAGAATAAAGATATTCCCTTGGTTTTGGGTGTTTTAAATAAAAATTGGGTTGTTACGTGCACCGAGGCATAATGCATTATGTTTTGGAACTGGATTTCCATATATGAAAAAATGAACTTCATTTACCATTTGTTCATTATGGATGTTTTAACCACCACTTAATGAGATCATTCAAATTAGTTTTTGAAGGATCATAGATTCATTTGATTGAGGGATTCAAATGATAGTTATTATTTAAAATTGTAAAATCACATTAAAGTGTTTGAGATATGTAGGATGACTTTGAAAAAAAGTATTCGAAGAACAAAATGGCATTACGAAAAATCTCATTTATAAGGTTTAATTCCAAATAAGTTGTTATTCAAGGATTCTTACTCACTCACTAGAAGATGAAATTTTCTGTATTGAAGATAAATTCCATTCTCAATGTATTTTTTCATCCTCATTGTCTGGATAATAAATGTCTCAGAAAATAGTGAAGGGAATTATTTTTTGAAGGATAATAGTGAGTTCTCAAAATATTCGTGGTATTGAATGATGAGGGTCTATGAGTCTACTCTAAACATTTACATGGAATGTGGTGATATTTTAGTGAATTTAGTATATAGGGAAATGTTCAATTATTCTCCTTATACATATCCTAGTGTGGGTGAACAATGTAAAATCACTCATCTCATCTACTATTATTATCACCCATTGATATTAAAATGGAGGGAGAAAAACAAAAAATTCCTTAAGGTGAGAGAACATGATCTATAATCATGCAAGAGTCATTTATATCCCCCACACCCTGATTCACTCCCTTTTTAGATTGTAATCCTCCGTAATGATCTAACAAGTTAATATTCCATTTTATTTAGAAAATAATTATTTTTATGATGATAGTGGAATCATAATAATTATGATACCTATTATTCCACGATACATATTCTATTAAATTGTATGTATTGTTTCAAGTATAGAAAAACTATATTTAACATGATTATCTCGTTGAAAGATTCACACTTTTATCTTGGCTATCCACACAAGAAATCTCATTTCAATATATTCTCTATTAATTGAGATATCACAGAAACACTAAATCATGTTCCCTTTTTCTTATTCTCATCTAAATTTTTTAATTATGTTTTCAATATATTTATATTCTCCACTACTCTATACATTATAATAAATATATTTCGAAACAATTTGATTTGTTTTATTATTATAAATAAAAAGGAGTAAAGGATATATAACCATCCAACACTCTTTAGTGTGTACATTCATGAATATAATTAGTAACATGGAATCCTATGCATATAAGAATTTCAATTGCATGGGAAGTATAACACCTTTTAATGGAAACTCATTTTCAGGATAAATGTGATTTTTCGAGAAAAATATATTAAAACAAATCCCATTAATAGTCTAGAAGGGGAGCTAAATTTTTTAATTTTCATTATTCAAACGGTTTTCAAAATCTAATACTTTCCTTGAATAATTTCTCTTATACATTTGTATTTAGTGAACTATAATAAAGTGGTTACTTTAATATAAATTTATCCAATAACTCCTCAATATTTCGTTATGGTTGATTAGAATAGTATGATTTTTTTTTGTTTGAATTGAGATCATCATTTGAAGGGTGTTCAATTGGAAATCCATATCCCATACAATTTATTGGTGATATAGAAAAACCAAATACATTTGAAAATGTTGTAATCTATCAATGAGGAATTTATTTTATAACTATTATGAATTTATTGTTTTAAACCTCATAGATAAGTGTGTATTTTCTATGTTTTATTAAATAATTTATTGAAACCATTATAATATGTGTTTTATTATAAATCTCATTCTATCATTTTGTGTATAATATATTAGTTGTTTCATATCAATTATTTTCTTAGGTATTTCCTTTATTGAAAATTTCTAACAAGAATAAATTTATGTTTATGAAATTATTATAAAACCATGAGATTTTTTGAAATATATTTTTATTTAATTTAATCATTTCGGTGACTTTCATTTCATGAAACACTGAATATAGCATGGGTTATATTAAATTAAAGGATTTGTTTTTGTAAAAAAACTATTTTTATTCCATCTATTTTTTTATATTAATAAATTAAATAAATCAAAATTATTGAGATATATTAATAAAATTTATATATTATAAACGAAAATAACAGTTCTAATATTCATTAAGTTTGATAGGCATAAAATAAGAACAACCCCAATTTTAGGTATAAAATATTTATTTTTTTTAAATATAGTTTTATTGCTTTCTAATGGTAGAATTGATTTAAAATTAATAATTGAAAATTTTATAATTTTTCTTAAAAAAATTTATTTTATTTTTAAATTCAGAATAACAAAATTTACTTTGGGTAAATTTTTGAAATTTTTTTGAGAAGTTTTATTTTTTTATGAATTGTAAAGAACGCTGAATTATAAATGAAAGCTACATTTCTATATAATTTATTAATATAATAATGTTTTATTTTAAATACGCTTTAATGTATATTGAGGTTAATTATAAATATATTATTTCAATTTAGGTTGTTGTAATCAATTTCACCTTGAAATTTAATATAATAAAATTTCATTCTTTTCAACATTTTCTCATTAAAAGCTTATTGTTTTATATCTTCTACATGATTATTTTTAAATTAAATTATGCCACTTATATTTTTCATAAATTTGAAAACTGGATTTTATATTTGAAATGATATTATTTTATAATTTATATTATGTTCAAAATAGTGGTTGAATAAAAATATTAGAGAATTTAATTAAAATTAATTACATCGATTAAGGTAAAAAATAGATTATATTATGTTTACAGGTTAAATTTTGATGAATAATAACCTAAAATCATTTAAAAAACATTTTATGTACATATTTAGTCCATATAATCAATTTACATGAAAATACAACATTATTGGAGGCACATGGTGTAAGGAAGTCCTCTCAATAGTGTTTACCTTTTGTATTTACAAGAATGTCACACCTCCTCCAGTATAAAATGGCATTCATCCCCTAACTTATTAACACAAATAAAACTATTTGGATAATTAAGTCCCTAAAAAAATAATTTTTAAACTTAATATAAGCCTCAAATTTTTTATAAATAAAACAAATTTATTCCTTTGGTAAAATATAAATTGAATTACTCGATGTACAAGTAATTTTCTTCAAAAAGAATTGTAGTTTTGTTTCTATATCCACACCTTAAATTATTATTATTCCATGATAATATAATTTAATATGTATCCTAAATGTACTATGATTTGTTATGTAAACATTTCAACCTACACTTTCATACACTTCCATCAAATGGGGTACAAAATCATTATTCTTGTGTACGATGAACTACTGTCTAGCAAATCGATGACTTTCGTTATTCTAGTAAAAACATTCATTATTAGGAATAAAGATAAATTTTCTAATTATTTAAATATATATGATATTTTAGATTTATTTATTCATATTTAATTATTATATAACTCATACCTTCATGCTTTCCATTTTTTGGGAATACAATAACTTAGTTTGTGGACGTGTGGACTACCACCTCCTAAAAGTAGTGTGGATTGTTCACACTTTACATAGAATTTATTATCGATTGGTTTAATAATAATATATATATGAATGAAATAAAAATTTTATTATATTTATAATATATAAATATATACACATATATTTCATTTACATTATTTTTTACAATAAAAAACGGAAACAACATTAATGTGTACGTATGATCTACCGTCTCTGTGAATTGGTTACCTCATTTTCTATTTCAATATTGAATATATTATTATATATATATTTACATATAATAAATATATATTATATTTAAATTTTATATATATTTTTTAGATACGGAAATAATGATCAAATATAAATTATCATAGATAAAAAGTCAACTCATATACAAAAAACTAAGCATGTATTACCCAAAACGCAACATTAACATGGAATTGTAAACAATGGTTAATATAAAGTACTAATAAAATCATATAAGTTTGGATATATAATAATATGGTTATGTAGTAGATGTGTTTTATCGCCCCGACCCCAGAATCCCAGAGTCGGTGAATTATTATGCATCACGAGAATGATCACAAAAGACTAAGTCTCGAACGACCGATTAGGATAGTAGCCTTGGAAATACTAGATACATTCATAGGTTTTACATTACATTATAAAACGAGAAACTATAACAAAATTGTATCCATAGACCACACTCATATCCCCTCAGACTATCCATGTAGGTCAGTCATAAAATACATCTTCACATCCTGGGAAAAATAAAACATAGAAAGCGGTGAGCTCAAATGCTCTGTAAGGATAACAATATAGCGGAAACATTCATAAATAAGGATAAACATTTAAGGCAATGTATAAGACTGAAAAATTCATTTTTAATCATGAACTTCAACATAATATGGAAAAGAGAAAATCAATTAATTCCATTTAATTATTAACATGGATATTCATACTAGTCAAATAATCACATACAATATTAATAGCCACTTTCAAAATGATTGAATGCATAATGCCAAACTTCCATAACCACATAGTCAAGGAATTTTGAAAAGGCTACAAATAATATTTTTTCATGTCCTTGTGCCAGGACACTAGTTTGTCTCATGAGACCTACCAATTCATCGAGGAGCTATAGTGGGCTCCACCCGTCACTTTCCAAGTCCAATGCATTCCTCATATGAAAATGTTTAAATCGAACATAAACATTCATATTAAATCTTGCATACGAAATGTCAATAAGTTATCCATAAACTATAATTGGTGTAAAAATAACATATCCACATTCAAACATATCAAAAAACTGTCAATATAAAATATAATTTTTATATCATAATAAATCATCTTCAAACAAACTTATAATCCATCAAAGGATGTTGACATATATGAATTCAAAACCTTTTTAGAGAAATATCTCTTTCTATTTTGAAATCAATTAAAATTCATATATTTATAAAATAAAACAACTATTTTTCAAAATATTTTTATAATCTTGTAAGGGAAGCTTCGACGATGTTATAAAGGTTGAAAATAGCCACACCCGTCGTATGAGTTAAAAAACATTTTTTCCATAAGTTTTTAGAAAATGTCATAAAGTAAATTGCTTGGAAAATAACGGAAAGATTCCTTTCAAAACATATAAGGTCAAATAAGGGTATAAATTTCTTTAAACCATTGTCTAGTAAATAGGTAAAATGTTTTCAAATACATTTTTATGAAACATGGATGTGGATGATAAAGAGGTCCCAGTAGAAAATTACGTATAAACAACCTCGGATAATGAAGAGATTATAGAATAAACCCTTACCATGTACTTTTCCATAGTCAAGTTTTTTTAACCTCATTCATAATAGTTAATTAATTTTAATTAAATTATACAAGAACCATATACATAATTATGATATCATATATGATCTCTAAATAATTCTTTGTTAATAATATTTTAGTATTATCGTCGTTTCAAGTGTTAACATACTCGATTTATTTTATATGTTTTGTTACTTAATCCATGTTTGTTATGGATAGATTGTATCCTATTCATATCCTGAATGAGAAGAAGTAAATAGAAATTATTTTTAATCCTCAAATGAAAATTCGTCTTCAATGTATACGATGGGGAATAGATCTCATTGCGTCCGTGGAGACGGTAATCCGTACATACGAACAAGCGAAAATTTCATTCCTTTGATATTATAATAGTATATAATTGGATGGTATATCATATTTAAATAATATTTATAATGTTATATTTATTATCTAAATCATTTATACTCATTATTATACCCATCCAAATGATGAAATGTTTGAATAACAAACTACACCACGACATGGAGACGGTAAGTCACACGTGCAAACGTGTGGTGACTTTTTCAATCATATGATGGATAAAATATAGAATATGGTTGTACAATTTTTATAATAACATAAGATTATATAGTATATATTGGAGTTATTATTTTATAATGGAATCAACAAAGATAGAGGAAATGGAAGAATAAAACAAATTGAATGGTGTGATGAAATATTTTCCTCTTCTTCGGGTTCTTTATTTTGATTTGATCAAAAGGGATACTTATGATGGCTTTTTGACTACAGGAATACATCTCAGATGAAGTGAGGTATGTTTAGAGGATATTTGGTCAGGGTTTTGGTGAGACAAATGGCATTGAAGTTATTAATATGAGAGAACGGTAAGTCCCCTTTTATAAGAGGGGTGAGGGGTACCTTAAAAAAATATTGAAATATTATTTTATAATAACTTCATATTCGGTTTATAATTACTCCAAAGTAACTTATTTAGAGTATATTGTGGGTATGGGTCTAAATAATTTCAATAAATGGATTTTAGGGAGGATTAGGTCCCCATATTATCCTTATCATTTATATTTAACTCTTAGTTAAATAGTTTTACATTTACCATGTCTCTTTGTATTAATATATTATATGATTAATAAAATTACTATAACAAACCAAGAGAACCACAAGTGGTTCTTTATTAATATATATAGCATTATATATGTCATTTGGATGAACCATATACTCTTGGAATAGAATATCAACTAATAATATAATATTTGTTTTAAGAACTCTTTCATGCCAATTTTGACACTATTTGATAATTGATTTTGTTGAAAATCATAACAACATGATTACATCGAAAAAAGTAAATTAAATCCATTATAACATGACAAATTAACCTATTATATTCATGTAATTCATAAAAAGTCGTAATGTACATTTATTTATGTATTTATAATATCAATTATTTTAATAATTCATTTAATATGGTAATTACTGCATTATTATTGTGTCATAAATAAATAAATTTTTTTGATATCTAAATTTTTTAAATATAAATAAAATTATGTAATAATTTTTTTTATATTTCTAATGAATATTTATAGTCGAATTTATCTTTTGTATTACCCTATATTAAAATGTTTTAGTTATAAAAACTTGAATTTCAGACTTTTAACTCTTCATTAAATTAAATAATAATAAATGTACTAATCTAATCCATGTGGACCTAAAGGAAAATATTTTATTCCTAAGGTTTTTTTGGTCGAATTAAACTTATAAAATAGAATTAGGACATGTGTTAGGGTAATTATAATATCATTTTTACACATAATTACCCTATTTACTTTTAACCGTGGTAAATAAAAGTCAAAAGTTACTATTCACCAAAAATTATTTTCATCTTATTGAACCACATTTTACATACTTATATCCATCTTGTCTTTTGGATTTTTGAATTTAAATTACAGAAGTGGTAAAATTATGTTTTATGCAATTTTGCAAAACCTCCTAGTAGGTGGGTAAAAGACGGTAAAAAGTTCAATAAAATTGTATACATCTAATTTTATTATAAAAATGACTCCAATGAATTAAATTTAACTAATTTGGAATTATTTATCTATTTTACATAAAATAAATTTAAATAATATAAATAATTATTTAAACAAGATGTTAGTTTTAAACAATAATGCAGTGTTTTCACTACTCATCAAAAATTGAATGTTTTCAGAAAAATACCAAAAATTCATCCTAAGATAATTTTGATATTCAGAAATAAAAAATGAGGTCTATTTGATCAAATTAAAAACCAATATGTTATATTAATTAATTGAAAATTAATTCCCATTTTTATAACCAAAAAGAAGGTTTTTAAGAAAGTAAAAACTATCAAAAGATTGACATGTGGTATATCAAATATAAATGTGAAATTAATTATAATGAACTGAATTATATTAAATGATAAAAATATAATCTAATTATACTTCAAAACCATTCAAATTTATAATTGAACACTATAAATTATTTTGATTAGAAAAGTCGTCTTCAGTTAAAATATAGCATTTTTCACTATTCAGCAAAATATGAAAGTAATTAGGAAAATACAAAAATTTTATAAAAACTAAATTTTTCTGTACCAATTATGAATAAGAAGTTTATTTTATCAAATTGAATATAAAAATGTTAAATATTGGATTTAAAAAGGGTTCTCCATTAAAAGTTGGTAAAAATGCATATTCTGAAAAATTCTTCCTTTATATGAAAAATTCAATTTGTTCTTATATTATATCTAAAAACACTTAATATGGATCTTAAAATTATATGGTGTATATAAAATTCAAAATAATGTTAACAGTATTGATAACTACTTTTTGAACGGCTTGTTTGGTAAGTTATGGTGCGCTCGAACACAGGGTTTCATGTATCACTTGTTATTGAATTACTTTTAAGATATTACGTTCTACTAAATCATGGGGTGTTACATTCTCCCATACATCAATAAATTGCGCCCTCAAAATTTAAAATTATTCTTCAAAAATAAAAGGTTAAAAATCGAAATACACCTTTTTGGAAATCCCACATCGGAAATTGGATTAATAAAATTTAGTCTTAATAAGAGGGAAATGGAAATGAAAAATTCACCATCAAATTAGGTATTTCTAATATGAGAACATTGTTGGAAATTATAGACACATAATTATAGGAAAAACGTAAATATTTATAGGGAGTTATTAAGGTCATCAATCTGAAACATGTGGAAAATTGAGGGCCTCATAGCCATTAATCAATGATGATTTAAAATATAATCGGTTAAACATAATATATTAGGATAAAAAATTTGTTGTTTTAAGATCCCTTCCATAAATTTTAAGGATTAATTTCATCATAGAATAAGAGGGAAAAATTATATTTGACAAGTAGAGTTTCATCCTTCATCTAATTCCTACCACAAACTCATCGTTAAATCGTAGAGATAATAGAATTCTCATTATCCTTATCGTATAGGGTTCCAAAAATAATGAATTTATAATTCATTTTTTAGACTATTTTAAAAAAAACTACATTATACAAACCAGGACATCACGTATTTCAGTGGTAGGTGATCCACCCTTGTCTCAATTTAGTTGTGGGTTCATGTCTCACGGCCTTGCCGAAGGCGACAGGTTATCACCAGTGCTCCGGGATTTCCATTTTATGATAATACAAAAATATTTTCATGAAATGATTTAACCTTAACAATAGTATCCAATGTCAGAATTAATCGATTTCAACCTTTAGACATATCCAAAATACTTCTATCCAAACATACAATCCATTATTTATAAGAAATGTAAACACAGTGAAGATCATTTTTACCATGTAATAACATGTGAATACCTTCATCATGTATTATTTTAAAACACGTTAATACCCCGGATTACCATAAAACCTTATTTATTACATTTATGCTCCCTTATTCTTTATAGAATACTGGATATACTCTTTATATCCAAAAATGGGGTGTACTCCTATAATGATGCAATAAACAGACAATTAATTAGTTTCAATGTAGTCAAGAATATCGAATATAATTTATCAAAATCAATCATATCTTATTCAAAATTTACTGTCTCAATATCAGGAACATATTAAAGTTTATCTTCCCTCCAACAATGTTTTTTACAAAAAAAGTTTAACTTGTTTTTGAGTCACTTTTCATAGTACCATATGATCTCAAATCCTCAATGAAATAATACTGTAGTACAATCCTTATTTATTTGCATAATTCATAAAACTGGTTCATTGTCGATATAACACGAAATGATATAATTATTTAATAAAATAATATAAACACTAATCATTCATCTTTATCTGTGGTACTATCATAAATTTGTTATTATAAAATATAATCATTTAGGACATACTCTGATGATTTGGACATTGATTCTTTTATTGTCCCAACTCCTTGCAGATGAAGCATTATACATTTGAAACCTTTTTCATACCCTTGCAGTCACGTACTTTGTGTCCTTTTTCTCCACACTTATAACAAACTCTCGTTCCCTTCATGCATTTACCAATATGATTCTTTCCACAGTTATCACATATTGGAAAATACTTCTTTTCCCTCTACCCTTTATCCATCTTTCTCTCTTCCATCCTTTTCTTCTCTTTCTTCCTTTCAAAGACATTGAACTCATAGAATTATCTACTTATCTTATTAACACATGATATTATTTCTTCATATGATGATAATATGTGGGATCCTATTTCCCTTTTAAATCTTATCTTAATACCATGAACGAAATGTTCCTTCTTAATATTTCGATCATTTGTATTGCTGGAATTATCATTCCATCTACAAGGCGCCATTTCTAAACAATAGAATATACTAGGTTAGTTTATGAATCACAATGCATAATTCCAAACTTGTAAAAAACATAACATAATATTGAAAATATTGTGCTTATAATTGATAATCATAAACATTTTTCTCTGAGGAGGTATTTAATCCTAAATCATTCATAATGGTTTTTAATGAAAATGTGAATTATCCTAAGAATATCCCCCAGGAGTGTCGTAACCAAGAGTGCAGGAAGGCCTGTTGTATTGGGCCAGTTCTCATTCGAGTCTAGCTCAAAGCGTTGTTTTAGGATTTTAACCCTAGGTACATCTGTGCCAGAGTCACCTCTACCTGCTCATATCCAAACAATGACGTATTGCATGGAAAACTCACAAAATATCTATATTACCAAAATTCTATGAAGTTCTTCTATACTAATCCTCAATGTCTATCTTAGGGTATTCCGCTCTAATCATACTTTATCTAAATTTGTTTCCATGATTTTTACTAAACTTCCTCTAATAACAACTTTAATGCCCCGACCCTAGATGCCTAGAGTCTGTGCATTTTTTCATATCATTGCCATGATCACAAATGATCAATTCTCGAAAGACCGGTCATTTTAGTAGCCTTGGAAATACTAGATACATTCAAAATTATTAAATTACTTATAAAATTAAAAACTACAACAACATTGTCTCCATAGACCAGACTCATATCCTCGCATAGAATCCCTTCAGGTCATTCGTAAAATACTTTTTCACATCTTGGGAAAAATAAAACATAGAAAGGGGTGATCTCAGATACTCAGTAAGGATAAAAAATAGAGGAAGCATTCCTAAATAAGCATAAACATTTAAGGAAATGTATAAGACTAAAACCAAAGCCCTTTTAAACATGAACTTCAACATAATAAGAAAATGATAAAATCAAATAATGTCATTTTCCAATTCAAATGGATATTCTACTAGTAAAATAATAACATACAATATCACTAGCTACTTTTATAATGTTGAAATGCATAATTCCATACATTCACAACCTCATAGTGAAGGACGTGTTCCAATTCTACAAATAAGATTTTTTTGAGGCCTTGTTCCAAGAGACTAGTTTTTCTCATGAGACCTACGGATTCATCGAGGAGCTATAGTTGGCTCCACCTGTTACTTACTAAGTCCAATTCATTTCTCTTATGAAAAGCATTAAACATAACATACAAATTCATATTAAAAATACCATACGAAGTGTCAATAATTTATCCATAAACCATGAATGGTGTAAATATAACACATTAACAATCAAACATATCACAATACCTTAAATACAATATAGAAGTTTTTTATCATAACAAATCAACCTCAAATACACTTATAATCCATCAAAATATGTTGACATGGATGAAATTAAACATTTTTAGAAAAACCTATCTTTCTATTTTGAAATCATTTAAAGGTCATTTATTTATAAAATAAAACAATTATTTTTTCAAAATATTCTTATAATATTTTAAGGGAATCATCGAAAATTTTATAACGGTAGAAAATAGCCGCACCCGCCGTATAAGATAAAAAACATTCTTATCGTAATTTTGTAAAAAGGTCATAAAGTATATTGTTTGGAAAATGAAGAAATGATTCATTTAAAAACATATAAGGTAAAATAAGGGTATAAATTACTTTAACCCATTTTCTAGTAAATATTAAAAATGTTTTGAGGTAAATTTTTATGAAACATGGATGTGGATGATAAAGAGGTCCCAATAAATTATTACGTATAAAAACCTCAGAAAATGAAAAGATTGTGAAATAAAACCATTACCTTGTAATTTTCCTTAGTCGAGAGTATGTTAACCTTCTGTAAAATAGTTAAGTCATTATTATTAAATTATACATGAACCATATACTTAATTATGATATCATAAATGATCTTCTAATAATTCTTTGTTAATAATATTTTAGTATTATCGTCATTTTGGGTGTTAACTTACCCATTTTATTTTATATGTCTTATTACATAATCCGTATTTATTATGGATAGGTTTTATATTATTCATATATAGAATTATATCAATTATTTAAACATTATTTTTAATCATCAAATGAAAATAAGTCTTGAATGGATACGATGGGGAATGAATCTCATCACGTTCGTGGAGACGGTAATCCGTATGTACGCATGAGCAACAATATCATTCTTTTGATATTATAATCGTATATAATTGGATGGTATATCATATATATAGATTAATTATAATGTTATATATATTATTTAAATCATTTATACTCATTATTATACCCATCCAAATGATGAAATGTTTGAATAAAAATCTACACCACGACGTGGTGACAGTAAGTCGTACGTACACACGTGTGCTGACTTTTTCATTCATAGGATGGATAAAATAACGAATATGGTTGTACCATTTTTATATCAACATCAAATTATATATATGATAATGGTGTTATTATTTTATAATGGAGACAACAAAGAAAGAGGAAGTGGGTGAAGAAAAGAACTTGAAAGAGGTGATGAAATATTTACATATTATTCAGGTTCTTCCTTTTGATTTGATCAAAAGGGCTCCTTAGGTTCGCATTCTGAATAATGTAAGGCATCATGGATGAAATGAGGGAAGTTTAGAGGATATTTTTTTAGGTTTTGGTTGAGCCAAATGGCCTTGAAGGTGTGAATAATAGAGAAGGAGAAATGCCCTTTTATAAGAAGGGTGAGGGGTACCTTAGGAAAAGATTGAAATATTATTTTATAATAAATTCATATTTTGTTTATAATGGCTCCAAAGTAACTTATTTTGAGTACAGGGTGGGTATGGGTCTAAATTATTTCATACAATTGAATTTTTATTGGATTAGGTCACCATATTAACCTTATCAATTATATTTAACACTTAGTTAAATAGTTTGACATTTACCATGTCTCTTTGTATTTTTATATTATATGGTTAATAAACATACTATTAATTCCAAGAGAACCGCAAGTGGTTCATTATTTACATATATAACCTTATATAAGTCATTTGGACAATCCTTAGATTTTTAGGAAGAGAATATCAATTAATTAGATAATATTTGTTTTCAAAACTCTTTTATGTTAATTTTGACACTATTTGGTAATTGATTTTTGTGAATATCATAACTGTGTGATTACTTCGAAAAAAATTAATTTAGTCAATTCATAAATGTCATATTAACCTATAAAAGTCGTTTAATTAATCAAAAGTCTTAAATTACGTTTATTTGTTTATTTATAATATCAATTATTTTAATATTTCATTAATAAGGCCATTATTGCATCATCATTGTGTCATAAATAAATTAAATTATTTAACGTCTAAAAATTATAAATAAAATGAAATTATGTATAAATTATTTTAAAAATATAATTTATTTTTATAGTCAAATTTATCTTTTGTATAACCCTATATTAAAATGTTTTTGTTATAAAAACATGAATTTCACACTTTTAACTCTTCTTTAAATTAAATAACAATAAATGTCCTAATCTAATCCAAATGAACCTAAAAGATCATATTTTATTAACAATTTTGTTTTTGTTCTAATTAAACTTATCCGATAGAATTAGTACATGTGTGAGGGTAATTATAATATTATTTTTACCCTTAATTACCCTATTTACTTGTAATTGTGGTAAATAAAAGTCAAAAGTTACTATTCACCAAATATTATTTTAATCTGATTGAACCAAATTTACTTACTAATATCAACCGTGTCTCTTGGATTTTTGAAATTCAAATCACATAAGTGGTAAAATTTTGTTTTATGCAATTTTGCAAATGCTACTTGGAGGTGGGTAAAAGACGGTAAAAAGTTCAATAAAAATTTATACATCTAATTTTATTATAAAAATGACTCCAAAAAATTACATTGAACTAATATTTGTATTATGTATATATTTTGGCATAAAATAAATATATACAAACTAAATAATTATTTAAATAAAAAGGGGTTTTAAACAATAACTTAACATTTTCACTATTCATAAAAAATGTAAGTTTTCAAAAAAATACAAAAAATTCACCCTATGCTAATTTTGATATTCAAAATTAAAAAATGAAGGATATTTTACCAAATTCAAAACATAGATGTTATATTAATTAATTTATAGTTGATTCTCGTCGTTAAAACCAAAAAACAAGTTTTTAAGAATGTAAAAACTATCAAAATATTAACATGTGTTTATATCAAATTAAAATTTGAAATTACATATAATGACCAAAATTGTATTAAGTGATAAAAATATAATATAATTATACATCCAAACCATTCAAATTTATAATTGAACACTATATATTATTTTGATTAAAAAAGTTGTTTTAAGTTAAAATTTAGAATTTTTACTATTCACCAAAATGTGATTGTTATTATAAAAATACCAAAATATTTTCAAAACAAAATTTGTATGTCCTGATTATAATTAAGATGTTAATTTTGTCAAATTGAATATAAAAATGTCAAATATTTTATTTAAAATGGTGTCTCTATTAAACGGTGTTAAAATTTAATTTTCTAAAAAATACTTCCTTTATCTGAAAAATTGAATTTGTTCTTATATTATGTCTAAAAACACATAATATGGATGTTAAAATTATATGGTGTATATTAAATTCAATATACAGTTAACACAATTCGTGACAACTTTTTAAACGGCTTGTTTGGTTATTTATGGTGCGCTCGAACTCAGTGTTTCGTGTAGCACAAGTTATTAAATTACTTTTAAGAGAAAACGTGCTATGAAATCCTGGGGTGTTACATGTGCAATAATATTATAATTATTATTCATGAGGTTGTATTATTTATGTTGAATGCAAAGACTTATGGTAATGGTTTTCTCATCTTACATTTATTTATATGTCATATATTCTATATTCACCACTTATTCTAATTTTGTGATGTTTATATTGACCTATGACATGTTATATCATGAATTTAATTTTTTTAATAATATAAAACATAAAAATTTATGTTATTATTTCATGGTTCTCATGCTTCAAAACATACCCCTTTAGTAAGGGGATTTCCAATATCACTATTATTTCTATGAGACTTATTCCATATTCCCAACATGTTTCTTTTATGTGATTAATAAACATATATATGAAATATTATATCATTATTTTAAATTATTTAATGATCATACAATTTTCAATAGAGGTTATTATTTAATGGGGATCAGGATTCATATGTTACTCATCTAGTAATGTGATTTTTATTCTAACATTTATTTCTACGATACTTATGCCATATTAACCAATCATTTATCTTAAGGTGTCCATACAGACCAAGAGTGTATTATATGATTTTAATCATCACATTTATCTATATTTTAAAATCTATTTTATGATCTCTATATTATGGGTATTACAATTCAAATGCTAAAAAATTAGTAACATAGTGTTGTCTCAATTTTCCTAACAATTGTCACATGTTATGTAATACACCTATATTATTTTACAAGGTGTATATTATTCCCTTTAACATAATGGATCATGAATATAATTATTTTGATGTTATTTAAATATTTATTTAATGTTATTGTTTCATGATAATCATAATTCAATGTTACCAAAGTGGTATCAATTTATTACTACAATCTCATTATTTATTAAGATTATTTATGATTATGCTTCTATTGATGAAATATTATGATCAATATCTCAATTAATTTATTGAATTTTATTATTCTATAGTCATTCATGATATGATCATGTAATTGTAAAACTAATTCACCCTTTCTATGTTACAACAATTAATTCATTCTTTTGAAGAAAAATATACCTTATTTCTCTCTTCAGTGAGGAATATATATTCATCCAAAACTATGTATTTATAAAAATGTTTTAAAAAATGTTTTGAATTTATATTTTAAGATTAATTTGAACGAAAACTGATTTCAATGAATTTCAAAGAATTATTTATATGTTTAAAAGCTATTTTAAAATAATAATGCTTTCAAAATGTATTCACGATTCCATTATATATTTTCAAAGATATTTTCATAGAATATTGTTTCAAAAAGGTATAAATATTTCATTATAAGTTTTTAAATATATTTTCATTTAAAAGGTTTTAAATATTATTTAAATGTTACATTATAATAATTCATACATATTATTGTTAGATCCCCCAAGTCAAAAACCCTGAGAGGGGGTGAATCAGGGTATAACAGATTGAAACTTTTTCCTTTGGGATCTTGTTTCATCATTAAAAAAACACAATTCTCTCTTCCTCCCGTGGAAATATAATAAGAGATATGAAATCATGCACATGACACATCAATTTTTACTTGGGTCACCCTTCCTGGGCAACATCCAAGGAGCAGACAATGGAAATGTGTTGATGTACCAAATTCACTAAGGCTCACTGCCAATAATGAATAAAACGTTTGGGATAGATCCTCAATGCCCAGGCTCACTGCCTTTACAGGGTTTATTGTCCACTAACTACATTCTAAAGGGTCACTCCCTATGCCTCTTTCTCTGGATCACTACCGGTGGAAAGGGTCACCATCTTCTTCTTCATCTGTTCACTGCTCATGGAAATGAATCCACTCATAGATTATGGACGTGTAGGTCAAAAATAATTTATGAACAAGTAGGTCCTTTAATTTTAATAAATTCATTCATTCTCAACTATAGGTAGATTCTCTATTGAAGTTACACTTTCACTCGTAGATTATTTTCACCTTCCCGAGTACTACTTGTTAACAGAAATCCCATTAACAAACTGATTTGAAGATTTTGCAAGACTCCATGTAAAAATCATGAACCGTTATCCTCTCTCACATACTGAGACCAGGTTTGGTACCTGGATCAAATCATCTATGTACTGGCGCATCTTCCGCGAACTGCTATTGCCTCCATGTACCATGGCCTATGTTCCACCTCTTCCAACTTCCTTTTGTATGCAAACTATTATATGTTCATGGAATGTATTCACCTCCACGTACCGGATCTCCCCCTCCAAATACCGCTTGTAGAATACTCTCTCTCATATACCAGATATTCGTCATCCTTGTACAATGTCTTATTTTGCGGGTTAAGAATACCTACAAACAACTTCGGTGGAATTCCTTTCATGCGAAAAACTTCATCTTTTGCGAAACTCTCCCTCGTGAACTTCCTTCAGACATCACCAAATTACTCAAGAAAAATATGTTCTCTGATGATATTCAATATCCACAGGAAACATTGGGATTAGAAACTCTTATATATACAATGATATATGGAAAATCCTCTAATCCAAGATTTACCAAATCTCTGATCCAGCATTCACCACCTACCGATCCTCCAACCACTACAGACTTCAATCCTTCTATTGAACTATTGACTCAAACCGCAAGCCACACGAAAACCATTTTTTATACAAGGTCCTCATACTGACTTTGCTCCTACATGGTGGACCTCCTCTGTCGACATCAATCCATACGCATATAACACCATCTTCAACCGCGAACTGTTTTTGGTTTTCACGAACCACTTTGTATATCGTTCCCACTGCTTGGTATGTGGTCGCGTACTCTCCCTCTAAATGATACATGATACATGTTCCAATATCCACATTTATCCTCCTTTTCAAAATTCGTTATCTTTTCTTCACACAAATTCCCGATTTTGAGTCCCCAAAATTTGACATACACTGGGAAACTGCACCACCTTAAAAAATAGTCTTTAGAAAACACCAAGGATACTCAATTGTAGTTATATGGATTTTTTCGACAAACGTAATCACACCCAAATCATATCAAGAGGACACCTTGAAGTAATTTTTCCAAAAATCATCAAAGAAATGTTTTTAAAAATATTTTCAAGCTTCCTTCAAATGTTTTCAAAGATATTTACAAAGAAATGTATTTTAAACTATTTTAAAGCTTCCATTATAAATTATAAAATATATTCATAGTGAAAAGGTTTTAAAAATGTTATCAATATTCCATCATACTTTTCAAATGATATTATCAATGAAAATGTTTTAAAAAAATGATATTCTGTTATACGTTTTAAAAAATATTTTCAAAGAAAGGGTTTTCAAAATTGTTTCAAAATTCCTTTATATGTGTTCAAATATGTTTTCAATGAAAAATGTTTTCAAAATGATTTATATTATAAAAACAATTTTTTCAAATAATATAGTATATTTTACTCAATATATGTTTTAAATGTTCGTTCACTATTATTTTCTGTCTATGATGGAATCCATCAACATTACTTATGCCTTACATGTTTTATGATCAAACGATATAATTATTAATCATTGTATGAATGGTATATGATTTTTATTTAATATTGTTTATGAAACCAACATGTCTTCCACAGGTTATACCATTATAAATTCCTATGAATCAGAATCTATTTCATGAGTTATTATTTGTTAAAATTATCAGGAAAACAATATATTTTCCACGAGTTATTATATGATGATATGTTTACCATACACATTTTCATTTCATGGCCTATGACATGTTTAATGTTTTATAATAATGAGGAAAAAATTATGATTCTTTAATGGGAAGAGAAGCACCTATATCTCCCTATAATAAATTAGATAAAGATATATATATCATTAGATAGCTATGGATTTGATGGGGAGTGAACTCGGTTCAGTAATGGTTTTTTTCTATTATGATGGTCTTTGAAATGAACCATTACTACTTGGATGGTCTTGCGAGTGAACCGTGTATACATAGAGGTCCTTAAGAGTAAACCTTGATTTGTATTATGGTTTTGGATGTTAACCCATTCCATTAAATTAGATTCCTCATTGATTCCTTGACTAAAATAGAAATAATTTTTAATGTTTATCTATCTTCCATAATTCCATTCCTTGTTCCAATGTTATGATTTAATGGATTATTATCATGATTACCTTATAATTCGTGTCTTATAAAATATAAATATTTATTTTATGATTCATTCTTATGATATTTGATATGAAGGGTATGATCTTAAAATGTTATGACCATGTTATCATACCCTTATGCTCAAGATTAAGATTACATATCTCACTTGTTTACTCTTACTAAGCATTTGAGATCACCATTTCTTATGTTTCCTTTTCCAATGTTATGAAGATACATTTTATGTAGGTATACATAAGGTTAATATATTTACGGGATATTATGAATAACATTAACCAATATAGATGATTATGATTCCATGATTAAAAATACACTAAACTGTTACAGTCTTTTGTAATGTAATTTTTTAATGTGTCAATATTCAACTAAAATGATGTAATATCCAAGTATGTTAAGACCGTGTCACCATACATGGTATTAAAATAATTTTTTAGTCATAATTTTGAAAATATAATGATAAAAAATAAGTTATATCCATATGAATTTATAATTATATTTCTAGGTATTACACAAAGGATATATTAAATGATGAGTCGATGAATAAGTAAATTTAATAGAATTGTTGTAAAGGATAGATCTAGTGGTTTCTTAGGAATAAATAAATGTATTTATAATAAACGTATATGTGGATCTGGAACAAATTTACATAGTGTTAAAAAAACCAAAACACCGTATTGAGCTAGACTAGATCGGGAATTGGTGCAATAAAATGAGCCTTGTTAAACACCTTGTTTCACACTCCCAGATGATTTTATTTTAAAATTCCAAAAACTCTTCATGATCTATCATAAAGTATTTAAGTAGAATATTACTATTAATGAACTATGTTGAACCTAAGCTTCCATATATTAATGTAATTATCATAATTTAGACATTCGATTGGTGATTTTAATGATTATGTGGTTTTCCACTATGATTACTCTTTCTCACACTATCCTTTCTAGTTTAATCAATGGTTGGAACTATAAAGAACTTTGTTGAAATTGAATATAATAAAAAAATTTGTAACTATGAGAAACAAAAGTTCATAATGAATAGATAGAATGATATTATAATTATGCCAAATTAGGTATCATGAAATATTATTAACAATGTGAACTTTCTTGATATTTCTACCGAAAAAAATAATAGGAAGATATAAATTTATGTACATTATTAGGGTAAGGATGATATAAGAATGAATATATGGCTTCTTAAATGTTATGAATAAGGTAATAAGAACTTATTGGAATACCTAAAATGGAGGGGGAGATGTTATTTGTGTGAAATATGGATTATATTATTAAGAATTGTCATGGAGTTTAATGTCTTATCTACGGATAACATTGTAATTACCCAATTCAATTCCCTATACTAGTAAATTTATTATAAACCCAAGAATGACCTATTCCATTCCAATCACTGAAGATGAAGGATTGAAGTGTTTATGGGTTTAGATTCATGAATATTGTTATATGAATTGTGAAATATATAATGATTTTCGTATTTCTGTTTTTTCTCTATAGATTTATTAAAATGTGTTGACTCATTTTAATCGAAAGGATAATGGATTTAATTGAAAGGTGACATCTGGACTATGAGTAATAAACATTAATATGTTCTAGAAGGTGATTCAACAATTTTGGAAAAAATAGATGTTTGATATAAATAAGTAAATTGGATGGTAATTATTACACTATAACTGATTAAGAATTCATTGAAAAAGTGGTATATTATATAATCGATCGGGTTTATGACATTTTTGTATTTATTGAATATATACAATAATCATTGGAATTAAGAAAAATGCATGTTTTCAATAATTATTTATGGTAATTTAGGTTATTACTAAGTTTTGAGAGAATTCATGATGATATTATTCATATGTTTAGTATGTGACAACCATGAGATGCATTATAATATATGAGGGATCAAAGTTAAGATTATTTTGGGAAATTTATGGAACTTATATCCAATATTTTTTATTTTAATATTTTAAAAGGGTTACACGGTTAAAAATTTATGGAATTGTTTTGGATAAACATAGTATGAGGTTTTATATAGTATTATCTCACCATATTTGGATTTATGTATATTGGATTGCATGTGCTATCAATTACTCAATGTTTTTAACTAAAGGTAGATTAAATGACTTTTAATTCTATTTATGAATATAATGAATTTTTAGTAAATAAGAGATGGAAAATAATGTTTCATTTCTCAGAGTAACGGTTGAAGTGAAAATTGGTCAAGGAACAACCTAATGGGTAGATTGTGAATAAGAAATGGAATAAAATAATGTATTTTTATCTTCATGTGAACAATTATTGATGTTTTGGAAAAAAAATTTGAACTAAAATGTTTTCTTGTTATAATTGTTTTTTATGATATCAATGTCCTTCATCTCAACCCTTATTGGTTTATTGTTTTTTGATCATTACCTTTCTCTGGATTACACAATTTCTTGTGATCAATGATATTTATCACTCTATATAATTATTTACACATTTCAATCTATTTCCAATATTACCTTCCCACCTATGCACTCCTATGTAGAAAACTAGTTATGAAATATATTGTGGAACCTTTTTATTTCTGATATTCTTTTTTAAAGGATGTTTTAGAGTTTATTTTTCAAAGTTGGTTTTTATGAAAGGAACTTTCAAGTATTAATCATTTGATAACATTACTGAATGGTTAGGAAAATTAGTTTTAAGGGGGTAGAACATAAAATTCTAATATTTTGTGAAATATGTTTTTTGAATTAAATTAAACCTTTTTTATTTTTCATTTAACGAAACACTGAATATATATTGTGTTATATGAAAACACTATGTTTTGTTTGAATTAAATTAAACATGAAATTAATATTTCGCTACACATAATATATAGATTATATTTTGGTATAAGAAACAATATATTTAGATTCTATCACACAAAACACTGATTTCCTTCTGTACCTTGTGTTACATGCAAGACTAAGTTTTACTAAACTATAACATACATTTATTATTAAAATATTTTCATAGTTATCACCTAGTAATTGGTGTAGAATATATAAAAATATTATCTAAATTATGAATCTATGTTTGAAACAAATTTATTAAATAGATTTTTCGTTATCAATTAATTTAGAATTTTATTAAAAATGTGAATATAATGGATGTTTTTTTAAGAGATAACTATTTGTATGCCCACAAAAACGTTTTATCCTAATAAATAAAATTAATAACTATTAGTGAGATATTCTAATGAAATTTTTATACAATAAATAAACCCAATTATTTTGATAGTATATTTTTTTAAAGAATAAAATAAGATAAAATCCCGTTATTGGCATAAAAGCAATATTTTTTAAAAAGGTAGTTTTTTGACATTTTAAAGGTAGAATTTGATTGAAATAAAATTTGAAACTTGTATATTTTTTAACAGAGAAAATTATATTTCATTTCTAATATCTGAATATCAAAATTTTGTTTACATAATTTTTGACATTTTTCTTAAAAGATTTATTTTATGATCAATAGTCAAAGCCCTACAATTTAATTGAAAACTATAGTTTCACTAAATTTATTTATATAGATAAATAATATTTTAAATTTATTTTAAATTATATTTATATAACCTATAAATATATTAATATAATTTATGTAATTGGAATCAATTTCACATTTATATTAGATACGAAAACATTTCAATCTTTTTAGCACTTTCACTTTAAATACATGTTGTTTCATCCCGTCTACGAGATTAAGATTAAATTTTGTTTTCAAAATTATGTTATTTGAATTTTAAAAAAAATTGATTTCATATTTGTAATTATAATAATTTATAATTAATAGTATTTCTACAATATTTTTGACCAAATCGATTGTTGAATTTGATTAAAATTAAATACAACGAATATGGTTAAAATGAGTTTACTTAGTTGTTAAACATTATCATAAAAAGAAAAATAACATATAAACATGTCCAAAAGCCATTGGATGGTAATATTTTGAAATTACATTCCATTGGATTGACAATGTACCATTATTGGAGGCATGTTATGTAAGGAAGTCCTCTCAATAGTGTTTACCTTTTTGTATTTATAAGAATGTCACTCCTCCGCGACTATAAAAGTTAACTCACCCACTCACTTATTCAAAAATATCATATCCTAGGGATTATAAGACCCATGAAAAAATAATCTCCAAAATTCCACCCTATGATCCATGAATACTAACAAATTTAATCATGAAATCTAAGTTATTACTTTGGTAAAAACATAACGGAATTACACGAGAAAGATGTAACATTCTTCAATGAGAGTTTTTATTTCATTTCTTTATCCACCCCTAAAATTATTATTATTACATTATCATATAATTAAATCGGTATAAAAAATATAATAAGATATTTTTATGTTAATTTTATAACATACACTTTAACAAAATTCCACATGATGAGATTCCCAGTCAGCGTGATAGTGTACAACAGACTACAACCCCGCAAACCAATATCATTCATCCTCCCATTACCACCTTTAAATGTTGGGAATAATGATTTAATTACTATTTTTAAATTATATATAAATGATATTTTTGACATCTTTATGATTTTATAATTATTATATAACACATAACTACATGATTTCCATTTGTTGGAAATAAGGTAAAATCTTGTGTGGATATGTGGACTACAACCTCCTCAAAGGGATGTGATTCATTCACACATTACATGGAATGTTTTAAGGATTGGATTATTAAATATAAGTGAGATATATGTCATAATAACTATACTTTTATTATAATATACATATATAAATATATTTATTTATATTTCTTTCTTTCAATAAGATCAGAAAACAGAAATATCATAGATATGACATACCATCTCCATGAATGGTGTATCTCATTTTCTAATTAAATATCTCACATATTATTGTAAATAAATATATATTGAATATATATTATATTTATATCATGTTTTACCATCTAGATAGAAATATATAATTATCAAATAGAAATGATAAAAAATAACAAATCCAAACCAATATGAAAAACAGTGCGAATATTACCCAAAATGTAACATTTACATGGAATTATTAATAAAAATGTAATATAATGTAAGAATAAAATATTATATGTAATGATATATGATAATACGGTTACTTACCAAACATATAATATAATTATATTTTAATATAGTATATTTTATTGTGTGTTATGAAATTCAAGGTTTAAGGTAAAAGTATTCTCATCTCACATTTATATCTGTGAGATATATGCTATATTCACCACTTATTCTTATTATAAGGTTTATATAATGTCCTATAACATGTTTTATCTTGAATTTAATTTATATAATGATTTTTAAATATTCAATTTATTTTACTATAACATGTATTTCATCATTCAAATGTTACTCAAGAAGTAATTGGATGTCTAGTCTCTCTTTTATTTCTACAATGCTTATTCCATATTCCCAACTCGTTTGTTTTATGTGGTGTATATAATTCCATATGAAAATATATATGATGAATTAATTTTTTTTAAATTATATTAAAATTTTAAATTGAATTTAATATTTCATGGGGATAATGATTCAATTTTATCTCAATTAGTAATGGGAATTCAAGTCTCACTATTATTTCAGTGAGACATAGGCAATATTCAAAACAGATTTATATTGTATAGTGTATATAATTCACATGAATGTGTTATATTATTTTTGTAAAAAAATCATTTGTATCTGGAAATACATTTCATGAAATATATTTCATAGATTTTACAGTTTAAAACATACCAAATCGATATTGTACTTTTTTCTCAATTTTCTTTCTCTGAGACACATGATATGTTCTGAACATATATTCTTTTACGATGTGTATATTCTAATATTTGACATGTTTTATCAATAATATGATTACTTTAATGAAATTTAAATCATCATGTAATGGTATTCATTCATGTGTATCCTAATTCAATATTACCTATGTTGTAATTATTTATTTCTTTAATCTAATCATTTATCTTCATTGTTTATTATTATCCTCCCATTGGTTAAATTTTATGATCCATATCTCAAGAAATATAAATAATTTTATTCTCCTATATTTATTAAATATATTTTTTTATAATTTAAACATGTTATCAATCATTTTAAATTAATATAATTATGAAATAAAATTAAGAAAAACCAACCTTATTTCTCTCTTCGGTAAAAAATCTATTTTCATAAAAAAACATGGTTTTCAAAAAAAATTAAAATTGTTAATAAATTTTATTTTAATTTTGTTTTCAATGAAAATTTATTTAAATGATTTTCAAATATCCATTTATATGTTTTCAAAACTATTTTAAATGAAAAAGGTTTTGAAATCAATTTCATGCTTCTATTATAAGTTTAAAAAGATATTTTCATAAAAAAGGTTTTCAAAATGTTTTCAATCATTCATTATATGTTTTCAATGATATTATACCAAAAAAAGTTTTTAATATTCCTTTAAAATATTTAAATGATATTTCCAAATATTTTTTTAATATTTTTTTTAATATTAATTTATTTTATTTCAAATATATTTATAATGCATATTCTTTCAAAATTATAATAATATTACATTACAAATATTACATGATATATTCAATGAAATTATTTATTTTTTTTAAATATTTCTTCATATATTTTCAAATACATTTTCAAAGTTAAAATTTTCAAATTATTTTCAAGATTAATTTATATGTTTTCAAATATATTTTAAAAGAAAATGCATTCAAATTGTTTGAAAGCTTCCTTTAAAATTTTCCTTGATATTGTCAAAGAAACTGATTTTCAAAATTTGTTATGTTTTATCAATAATTTTTTAAAAAATAAAGGATATTTAACAAAATAAATGGATTAAAAGATATTGAGACAGTATTTTCCATATAAGATTACATCCATCGATGTTACCTATGACTTTATGGGGTTATGATCCATGTATACAATTCTTATTGTTTTTTCTGAATGGTTTATGATTTTTATAAATTTTTTTATGAAACCTATTTTACTTCCATGGGGGTATTCCATTATAAATACATATAAAGCCCACTCATTTTCATGGGTTATAATATTATTGTATGATTATAAAACCTTTCTCTTTTCCAACAGTTATGATTTGATAATATGTTTATAGTACCCATTTTTATTTCATGGGTTATGATATATTGAATGTTTTATGATGTTAAGGAATACGTATTTATGATTTCATAATGAGATGGGTGGGAACAATATCTTTCTCGAATTCATTGGTTAATGATTTATATCTCATGATATATACATGGCTGGAACGGGGAGTGAAATCCGTTTAGTAATGAAATTTGTACACTACAATGGTCTGAGTTGTGAACCGTGACTATCAACATGGTTTTGGGAGGGAATCATAACAACTAAGATGGTCTTTGTAGTGATCCTTTACTAATAATATGGTTTTTGTAGTAAACCCATTTCACTATGATGGATTTGGCAGTGATGCCTTGAATACTAAGGAAATAATTTTATTTATTTGTTTAGGATTCATAATTCTATGTCTTATTCATGTGTTATGTTTTAATTGATTACGCTATTGATTCCCAATCGATCCATGTATTAAAAAAAATATTTATTGAGTAATTAATTTATATAATATTTGATATGTAGGGTATGATATTTTAATGTTATGATTACATTCTCATTCTTGTATACTCATGATTATTCTTATATATCTCCAATGTTTACTCTTACTGCTTTTTTAAGCTCACTGTTTATTATGTTTCCTTTCCCCAGGTTAGGAATTATGATTTTATATAGGATTGATAAATGGGAATTTATTAATGGGATATGTTAACGTTATTTCGAAATTATTGAAGAATATAATCCCAGGTATCTAACGAACCTACACTATTATGGTCCTTGGGAATGCAATTTTGTAATATAGTTTATATTCATCAAAATGAATGTATCATTCATTTATGATAAGACTATGTAGCTCAAAAATACATATAATGACTTTATTTTACTATTCCTCTAGAAGTTTTTAAGGGAGTTAAGTTACCATTCAATCATGTGTTTACATATATTTTGAAATTTTATTCCTCCTTATAAGGTATCCATCATCAGTTGACATTTCCCATTTAGGTTATAGTTTTTATATCATATATAGTTGCAGTATAATTTGATAATCATAGAATATTAAGTAATTATCTAGTCTTATAAAAGAAATTAATTATTATTTATTGATATTTTGAAAAAATTATGATTTAATACCGTGATAGATTTTGGGTTTTTGATAAAAGATCATGATACTAGGGGGTTTGTAATTTTGTTAGCCCATAGAAGCATTTAAGAACTCCTTGAATTGTATGTTTTGGAGTACCAAAAATTTTATTAAATAATGTATACATTATTCATTCCATTCTTACTCATGGTTATCCATTATTTGGTTATTTTTAGGTATGGGTTATATTTTTTTCAACTATCATTTGTTTTTGGAAGTTCACAACACGTTTTTTGAATGTAAACTTTATATTAATGCATACATAATAGTATAAAACTTATTTTCGGAAGCATTGGGATTATTTATTGAATAATCCACTTATTACATCATATTTTGTAGCATATTTTAAATAGAATTTGAGTATATTTTCACTAGTAGTTCCTCTATAAGGACATATAGTTATCATTTCACTTGTTCATAATCGTCAATTAAGGCACTCAAAAATCAATTTTAGGTGTAGAACACAATAAAAAATATATTTTTTCAGTGATTTATTTGTGGAATTAAATAAAACCACCACTAAATAATATCATATATATTATTAATTAAAATATAATGTTAGTTTTTTATAAATGGATCAGTGTTATAAATACATATAAATATATTTAGGTTTAGTGGCAGTTTTCCAAAAAAACCACCTATAAATCTATAAAAAACAACCCACTCACCCACTTAGGCCCAAAAACCGTGTTCACCCCTTCTCCCCTTGATATCAAACCCACCCAATCCCAGATACCCGATACCCCTAATATAGGACCTCCACATCATTATCGCATTCCCTGATGGTCGAGACCCCAGATGACAACCCTTCTCCCAAAAATTGTTACCCTCAATAGTGACCCCATTCAACCTGCACCCCCATCCCATGACACGTATCCTACTACATCACCATTTGTCTCAACCCCTAACTGGGTTAGTCATACATAGAAATTCCATGAGAAAAAAATATATTTTATGAATTAGTTGAAGAGAGAAATCCAAAATTTCACAGTTGGAATTCTATGTATTCGATGATGTTTTTTAACATATATTATACTATATCAAGTGTCTCTACAGAGTTACTAAAAATTCAACATCCAAGATTTTAGAGATTCTTCATTATGAAATTTGTGAATATATAATCTGTAAAAAAATTTCATACATGAATAAAATTGTCAAAAAGATTGACCTTGACTATATAAAACTACATGAAATCCCTAATGATTTCATGATATATTGAGGAGTGTTGATAATGAATAATAAAAAAGATTTCATAAAATTATATTGAAATTAATGAAAAAAGGTGAGGGTAATATTTAATTTAATACTAGGAATTAGTAGAATAATAATACTCCCATTAATGTATTACTTTACTTTTGGATAAAACTTTTCTTGTAAAGGATATAATGTCATCTAAGACTGCATAAAACATAAAGTGGAATGATTTGGAAAGAAAAAAATGATGAATTGATATGAAATGAAAAATATTAAATGTCATGGATTATGTTTGATTTATTATATCCATAATTTTCTTCTAATATAAGGAATTTACATTTGGGATTGGATTCTGATGGTTATCAATCATTCACTATTTTATCTACCAATTGTAAATATAACTAGTTGATTTGATCCCCTATAATACACCTTTATAGATGCATATGAATAATATTACATTCATTGTATGAATTATTATTCTATAAAATAAAATTACTTGCAATAGTATTGATGTAAAACATTGTCCGCTAATAAAAGAATGTATAAAATTATTGGATTATGGGGTTGAAAATTTTGAAGCATCAATAAGAAAATTGTTCAAAATGCATTTTTATTTTTTGTGATAATTTGGTTAATCTCTTGGATTAGGAAACTTATTTCGTTGGAACACTCATACATGTTTTTCTTCACATTTTTTAGATTTTATATTTAACCTCTACGATTAGCACATAGTATACAATACAACATTATGCATCATCATCTTTTTCTTCATGCATCACATAAATTCATGTCTAAAAATACATAATTCAAAGGATATATTGAATTTATAAATTCATCAAAGGAGTTATCTAGTTTATAAATATAATGGGAATTAATGAATACCACTATATAATTTGGAAACTATAATAAATTTAAATAAGGAGAAAATGGAATGAGGTAAAATATCTGAAGTAGTTTGAACACAAAAGGGGAAGAAAGGAAGAATATTTTTAAAATATTATTTACAAGGAGTTTTAATTCATACATCTTCATATGGACATAATTTATAAGGAAAAGACAATATGTGAAAATGTAATTTCTACATTCCATAATGATTATACTAAATCAATGGATCATAATAATGCTTATATGGATATGTATATATTAGATAAAAATTAAGTATTATAGGAAAATAATTATATCAGGTATCCTCTAGCTAATTTTCAAATTAAAAATTATGAGAAAATTATATCCATTCAAACCTTAATGAATGAAAAAGTTCTAGATGGAAATTTATGTAATATTTCATGGTGATTAGACTTAAAATAACAAAAGTTACATGGATTGAAAATTCATGACTCACATATTCTAATGGAGAAGTTTCTACCCATTGCATTGTGTAACAAGTTACCTTGAAAAGTAACTACAGTTATAGTTGATTTTTACACCTTCTTTAGAGTAATTTGTGAAAAAACTCTATATATAACTAATCTTGTCAAAATTCACCAAATAATTAAATTTATACTTTGTTATATTTATATATTAATTATTCCTTCATTTTTTCACTATGAGGATTCATTTTCCTGTTTATTTGTTTGAGGATGGTAAAATTAGTGTAGTTGTACACTAATGATGGAAATATAAAATTGAGAGTCATTTTAATTTTTTTTTTTGATTGATAAATTTATTTTATCATATCATTGCATAATGTTTTTATATGTTTTTTATTTTATTTAATATGTACTAATGATATTTAATGCCATATGTGGGTAATAAATCTCAACTGGAAGGTAATATTACTATTAATTACATATATATAATGTGTATTAACTTATATTATAGTTATTTGGATGAAATTTATTTTTATCATGTTTTAAATGTTGATAAAATTTATAATAATTCTTCTTTAGGAAAACATTCATGGGTATTTTTAACTATAGGATGCCCAGTTAGCAAGCGAACAAAATTCAAAAATATTGAATTCAAGTTACTGCATGATTATAGATATTTAATAATAAATATAATTATTATATATCCATTTTTTAATAAATATATATTTAAAACAAAGATATGACTAATGGGTCATGCTGAAAATGAGATTGAATTAATTGAAGTTTTTAATGAGGATATTGTTGAATGGTTCACCCTCTATGTATGTATATAATGATATTTATATTATTAACGTGTTTCTGTTTTTTTAATTTCAATACCTAATATAATCAATTATAGATAATTAATTTCAAGAATGTATTTATGTTTAAAATTATTTGATGTTTCTATCTTGATTATTTTAAAGGTAGGCTAAAATATTCAATGCTTATAAAATTCACGCAATCATGTTTCATTAAGATAATCATTGAGAAGGATTGAAAACTCAAAATAGTGGAATATTTAGTATATTAATGAATGTATGCTATGTAAATATAGTATATATCATTTAATTAAACAATTACTGTCAATTTTTATTTTTTTATATTAAAATAAAAGTGGTTCAATATTTACTAGGGTATAACAAATGATTTGTTACATTTTACCTCTCTCAAATTCTCTTTTTTACCCGTATTGGGGAACATGTGGAGCTTTATCCATTTGTCTTGTATTTACAGGTTAATAAGTTTTATTAAATAGATAAAGATGAATATAAATTTTTTTCTTATTCAAACACACATTTTAACTTATTTTTTAAAATAAAAATATACATTGTTAAATATTTTAGATTTGACCAATATTTATTGATTTTACTTTAATGAGTGTAGAATTTAAAATTGTTAATCGATATTTTGAAAAACGTTGGATTTATTTAATATAAATTATTTTAGGATTATTTAAAATCCATTGTCTTGTGGAATTATGAAATACTTTTGATCTATGGTTTTTTAAAACTAGTTAATATAAGTCTAGAAGAGAATAACATCGTCAATTGATATATATTGATATGGAGTCCATGAAAAGATAAAAATTAGAATAAAATCGATGCCATTATAATAGAAAATGAAGAATTTGGAATTCTACAATTATAGGAAAATCTATAATTAGATTTTAACTTCATGGATTATGACACAAAAGTAACAGGTAATCATGCATCCCTAAAATTTTGGACTCATACAAAGTCATTAATAGCATGTTGATAAGAGTTATTTTGATTCTTTTTTTTCATGGGAGTATTATTAGATAATACGAGTGTAATGGGTCTTCATTTTACATGGTGTAATAATTTTATATTGTGATTGTTGTGATATCGAGATTCTAGTTATAGTAGTGGAAATACCTATCATCTTGTTGTAGAACCTTGAATAAAATTTTAATCAGGTTTATTGAGGTCTTCATGTGGAGTCAAATACCGAACCATAATTCCCCATTATCTAATATGATACCTTTCAATGGGTCTATAGTCAATGATAACTTGAAATGATTTTACATTTTATTATTTTACTTTTAGTTAAAAGTGTGGTTTTAATTAACATCCTTTAGGGTACAATATCTGTAAACCATTACTATATGTTATGTTTCTCTGTTGGGATGCGTATCTTATCATTATTTTTAAAAATTTATATTGTTTAATTTTCTATTTATTCTATAACATTAATTAATTATTGTGAATTTTTTATCATCTCACTACTATATATTACTTTGATAAAACTATGATTAGTTTTGGTGGTATATTAGAAATTATGTTTCCGTTAATTTTTTAAACGTGAGGTGGTTAAAAATTTGTACTTGTTTTTCAAACTACAATTCACCCCACCTTTATATTGTTTTTTCATCTATAACCATGAAAAATTTTGGTATTACATTAGTTCTCTATGCTTGATACTAATCCTGGTAAAATTCTTTTACATTTATTTAAAATTATCACATTTTAAGTTACATATATTCTTTTAACTAACCTGTAGTAACGAATTGATGTTTTTATATATTATAGGAGATCATGTTGGATATGTGTAGAATCATAATCTAAAAATTTACTATATTTTATGTTAATGACATCAAGTAATATTCTATAAAAATGGAATCCTTCATAATTAATATTCGATATGAAAATTTTCTTATAAGTAAAAAAATTGAAATATTCTAGAGAATGTGGTTTATAATATGACTAGAGAAGATGATAAAAATTTTGGTTAATCATTAGATCCTGGAATAATATCTTTATGTTGAATTATATAAATATTAATACCCATGTTTCTTATTGTCTATCAACATGCCGTATCTAGAAAACTTTAGAAGTTAATAATTTTTAACATCAAATAATCATGAAACTAAAAGACCTCGACCTAGAGAATATTTTCATTCATTTTATTTTATTACAAGTGAATCCATAGATCAAATGAATTAGAGATTCATATATATCGTGTACAACATAAATTCACTTTTATAAAAGGAATTATCAAATTATTAGGGTGTTGATAATGTAATAGGAATTTTATTGAAGGATTGGGAATCCAAAGGAACTGTTATTGATGATACTAAGAATATCACCAAGTTTACTTTTTGTGGTATTATTTCCAATCTTTTTCAATATGATTTTCATTTAAACAGATAAATAAAAAAGATAAAATGGATATTCAAATTTATTTTTAATCATATTGAACATAACATGATAGAAAACATAAAAAAAATTCATATAAGAGATGTTGAAAAATAATTTCACATGATAGTAAAGGAGAACCTAATATGGGTGAGCATGATAATATGTAAATAATAATGTTTAATAATCCTAATTTAAAATTATATTATATAAAATATGGGATAAATAAAAAGGATTAGTTTGATAAGAAATATCATACAAAACCTATATGTTATGAATGTAGAAACTATGTTATATTCAACGTGATTGTTATGTCCTAAAGAAGAAATAATAAATTCCTCTAAAACTTAGTACGAGCCATTTAGGGATTAGATCCAAAAACCCCAAATAAATTCCTCTAAAATATATTATAAATAGAAAGTAAATAAAATTTTAAAATCAATGTACTTATGGATCCAAAATATGGTGAAACTACTTATAATAATTCTATCAAAAGAAAGTGATAACAGTTTGAAAATCAATGGATATTATAAAAATAATGATAAATATTTTATAAGAAGACTAATTGTTCAAAAACTGACCAATATAACCAAATATTCATATTATTCTAATGATTATAATAATGACACTATTGATGAGAATTCATCTAGTTTGGATGAAGATGAATGAGCCCCTAAAAATCATAAAGAAATTATATCTTATATTTATGAATGTGAAAAAATTTATAAGTGGTAGTATAAAAATTACATTGAACGTCAATGTGATACAAAAAAATTGGATGTTTTATTAAATCTATGTAAAAATATAAATTTGTTTAAGGAGAATGGAAAAATTGTATGTGAGATGGATAAATCAATGTAAAATATTATAAAATATACTAATAATATAAAAATAATAATGAAAATTTATAATAGTTGTTGTTTATAAAAAGTATGATCATAAAAATAAGAAACATGACAAGAAGGAGAAGTCAATGAATATATCTATCCATCAAGATAAGAATGAATTTTATAAACAATAGGATGATATTGAAACTATAGAGAAAAAATAACTATGTTATCTTTTAGATGAAAATAATTTCAGAAAATATATATAAATGTTAACCAAAATAACTACATCTAAATTGGGATGTAAAACCACAATAATTTCAATTTATCAAAAAAAAAATTCACTCCTAGAAAAATAGTCTTGTATACTTTTTTTCATCATGGAGGACATTGGAAAAAATAGTTCTTTAGATGAAGTTCAATAGTTTTAGAGAAAAAACATTATCTCAATAGAACTTACTTCTTCTGATCATCAAATGGATACTATAATATGGGTTTTCAAGATATTATTTAAAACTACTTCTAGAACAAAAGTTGTCTATCTACAAAATAAATAATTCTAAATATTTGAAGGTGCGGCATATCGGTAGATGAAAAAAATAACATATTCCAATTATTTTTTTAAAAATTTAAAAAACTAAATCATTAATATATTCAATGGTCTAAAAAGTATCAATATTATTATGTTTCAATTTATATATAAGAATTAATTAATTCTATTTAGGGGCTTCGTTTTATTTTTTTTATCTTCTGAACAATGAACATTATATTTCTATATTAATTTTAAATCCAATGTTAAATTTTCTCTTGAACTATATTGGAATGAATAATATCAATCCAACCTAACAGAATATAACTTATACATATTTTTAACCTTATATTTCAAATCACAAATTTATTAATTTTTTTTTTGAATTTTTTAATTTCTGTTTGATTTATCATTTTTAAATAAATGTTTCTGAATTATGAAAATTACTACTCTTAAAATAATAATGACATCATATGATTTTGGCCTGATGATATCAAATCCATTGGATCTTATAAATTCAATAATGATACAATATTACATAGATTATTATATTAAGAGTATCGGAGTAGTTATCCTAGGACCAACTGATCATACTTTGACTACATGTATATTCGATGTATTATAAATTGCTTATTGAGTTGTAAGAATCTAATGTAATATTTTCCAAGAGTATAAATCACATTGATAAGGTCATAGAAGACTCCCACTATGATGACAACCTTGATTTTATTTAACGAAATTCTCAAATAAAGTCCAATGATTGTATAATATACTATGATGGGATAAATAATACGTAAACTACCAGGTGTGGGTATTCATATTCATATGAGACCTCTTTACATGACGTTTTTACATGGTAATATCCAATATGTGAGATTATGTGAATACACCATCCAGTATAAATTCTAAATGTTTTGTTTCATCATAGATTACCATCAGTGAGCATGTATGTTCGTCCTTTGAGCTTATGAAAATATTAATGCATGTTACAACTCAGGTACTTAGATATATTTCAGAAACCATGAAAATAATAGATCATGGAAAAGTTAGATATGTAGTGTCCATCACGAGTGAAATATAATTTATGAATATTTCGAGGAAGGATTTATCCGTTCTATGTTTATGATGTATGACATCTCATCCCATTGTTTAGAATAGAACTATCTCATTAAATTTACTAGCCATGGTGTAATGACGTATTATTTAAAATTTTCAATGAATGACATATCATTCATATTGTTTGGTGACATAGATAAGAAACCTATATGATGATATATTTTGATAAAGTGATTATATTACACAGTGAGTGTTCATATGTGGTTTTTTTACATTTCAATATTAATTTTTTTCTCTTAGGTTACTTGACCTGTTGCTAGACAGTAATTTTGGAATTTCGGAAAATTCCAATGAGAAATAATCAAACAGGTCCACACACCCATTGATTCTGATGATATAAATTATATTAAATTTGAATTTAATTATTGGAAATAATTATTATTATCAAGACCAAGGTATGATTTTTTTCAATTTTTTTGATTGAAAATATTCACAACGTAATAAATAATTATTTTATTATTATTAAATATTTTATTTGATAAAGTGAATATATAGATAAAAATTATTCACTGGATTCTAAATAAAATATTTATTTTATTATTTAGTTTTTTAATAAATATTTATTTATAATATTGTGGCCAAAATAACTATTAATGAATAAAATATTTATTCAATTGTTCAATAAATTAAGGAGTAGTTCAAAAAATCCAAGATCAGGTCTGGTGAAAAATATTAATTAACATGACCATTAAATAATAGTTTTTGTTTCAGAAGTTGGAATATTCCATAAAATAATTATAATGATATTATTGTTATGTTTCATGAGGTTTATTAATGGTTATAAATGTTATTTAATGGCATACATGCAATTAAAATAATATGTTAACCTAATCCCCAACTCTATAAATATATGGTTATGTCTATTGTATATAGAATCCAAAAATTGAGAATAAATAATTTATGTGCATAACAATTTATCTCTCATATCTTTATTCTCTATATATCTCATGAACGAGAATCACAATAGATATTTCTTTATGGATGAAGATTGAGTGGTCCATAACGAACAATCCAAGACATTTGATTGAACACGCTACCACCTGGTGATCAAATGGTCTTTCGTGGCGATCATTAGAACACATTTGGATCACTGCTAAATGGATTTTATCCATGGATCCTCACAGTGACAAAAATACAATCCAAAGGGACTTTTTAGATGATCAAAAAACATTAAGGGAGAAATTTCCGAAACTCGGGTATTTATTTTTTCTGATATTAAATAAATTTTTTAAAAATATAACATGGATGATCATTTCTCATGGTTTTTGGAAATGAGAATTATATGAAATATTAATATATCTCCCACCAAGACATGTTTTCATTGTTCCCAGAACCATATTGTGGTTTCAGATTGATCACTTTTAAATTTATAATTATTTACTTGATTATTGATCCATACATAATTGTGGATGTGTTATTTATTTATTATTATTCATTGTTAAATATGATTTTAATTAACCTAATTCGACATATTAATCATATTTTTCAGTGTTTTATTTTTTTAATGGATTAAAAATATTTGAAGAGTGATAGAAGATTACATCACATAGTGACAAATCTGTGGATGATAAAATATTGGTTACATGACATGTAACTATTGTACAGGATGTGTACCCTTGAAAATTGTACTCGATTCACCATGTAATTAATTACATGTAGATCATTTAATGAACACCGCAACTAGATTGGCCTAATCTGGCACACAAAAAGTGGATACATGGCATATAGCTGGTAGTACATGTTGTGTAGTCTAGCTAATTATTCATTCTGAATCCCCATGCAAGTTAGTCATATATACAAAAACTATGGTATATTATGCATAGTTTGATGTAAAAAACATGTACTATTCCATTAGTGGAAAAAATTAAAATTCAATTAAATTTTAAAATAGAATTATAAAGTTTTTATTTTATAGCTTAGAACCACATTTTTTGTTTTAAAATTTAATAAAAGGTTTTAAAAAAATTAAATTCTAAATTTATTTATTACAATAAAATATGTCATTGTTTTTCATGCCGTTTATTTTCATGAATTCCATAAAATATTGGTATATATAGTGAAGTTTTTATGATCATTAATTTCAAAGGTATTTAATTAATTATTTAAAAAATTAATTAATGTAAGCATCTACATATTAGTAAAAAATAAAAAATAAGGAAATTAATGTTAGACAGTTACTCTTGCATATTTGTTACATGTATGACCATTCATGAGCTTGACCATGACCTTTTCATGTTTTTTAGGTTTTAATTCAATTTATTTCATGGTATTTAAATTAATTTATACTAAATTAATTGATTTCATGTGAGTATTCCCTCTATCCATTATTATGTAGGACATGTGTGACCAAGGATAATTATGTAATCCCCTTTTAACCAATATTTGTTTATCCCTTCACCTACAAGTCAGTAATACAAATTTGTAATTAATGGTGAATCACAAAGATCTTATATGTGGTTCAGGAAATAACCATAAATTTTCTAACCAATGTGATACATAGGTGGATAGGTGTAATGTTATAAATCATGGCAAGACCAGAAATATGAGTTATTTTCCCTCGATCAAAGTTTTATTTAATGTTTTCTCATTAAATAAACCATTAGATATTTTTCATGAATTGGTAATTTAATTAATTAAATCTATGAAAGTATTTATTTTATGGATTCATTCCATGATCAAATAAATAAATTAATTAATTTTCAAATATGGAAGTTAAACAAAGGAATTATGTTTAATTTTTGTAAAAAACATTACTAATTAATTTAGTAACAATTCATAATTATTAAAAATACAAATAAAATATGAAATAAGATTAAAAAAAATTCATAATAAACTAAAATACCATAATTAAATATTATGTCAGAATAGGCCTTCTATTACATGATGGGGGATGAAACAATTGAACAATTTGTAGTACATGTCCAATGTCTGGAAACTACCTTTTATCAGGGAATTATCATGAGAATTTTTTGTTTTCTTATCTGAAATTTTATTCTGTTTAACCTCTAAAGTCATTTCAATAAAAATTTGGAGGTAATTGTTCAGAAAATAAAATTTTTTATTTTAGGAATGGAAAATCCACTCAATGGATCAAGGAATAGAAATTCTGCAATTGGAAACACCGCCTACCAAATTACACTATTATTATTTTCATGGCCAAAGTATATATCATTAAAAAAGTAATGTGATCCTTTCCATGATAATTTTAAATAAACTATACATTTTTAGTTCAATGGTAATGGATATTTTCTCTTGATGATATAGAGGTTGAATTAATAAAGACATTTAATTTATTACATCTCATTTGTTTTTTAATCAAGCATAGTACTAATAAAATTCTACTTTTAATTGTAGAATAAACATAAATGTTAATCATCTAAATTATTTCTTTAATAAATAATATATATATACAAAATAATAACTAGAAGTATCTTTGAATAATTGTTTAGATGTATTTGGGTTGTGCTATGGATGAAAGGAAATCTTACGTGTTTTAATCAACAATACATGTACTATTATCAAAAGAGGTGAGTGATGAAGAGTTCCCTATCTATGAATACATATGGGCTATGTGGTCGACATTCAATGTTTGATGCTTTCCTCAAGGTCTAGTGAACTAATGAAGTATCATGAAAACAGGGATGTATATTGCATGCTTTATCACATACATGGTCTTTAGTAGGAGATATATATACAAGAAAGATTTGATATTTCCATGGTGATCATTCAGTGAAATAACAAAGGGGGTTCCCACCTTTTCATCACATAGTAAATATCATTGGCTACATTTATCATTCAAGGGATCTAGGGATTAAACTAATTGAAGAATTGGGAATCAACCTCATTCTCGCATCACTCCCATAAAACATCTCCCCCTTTGATGTGAACTTTCATATGAACAATATTGGGATTTCTTTACTAGATCATATTACTCTTATAATTCATGTATATGAGGATATCAAGCTTGAAAACTTTAAATTATTATGGTGAAAAAAAATTTAAATGGAAATAGAAGATATTTAATCCCAACACTTCTTCATTCCCTTCCAACATGTAGAAAATCTTGGGGAATGAAAGGGAACATAATGATGTATTTTTCACATGTGGAAAAAATGACCACTTGAAGTAAAACCACACCCTTAAAAATAATAAAGTGGAAGATTCAGATTCATTTTTTAACGAGTAATATTTATCTATTTATACATATTGATTTTTAAATACATCTTGTGGTGCCCACATATGTATTCAAATATATGGACCATGTAGATTTAGAAATATTGACCAAGGGGGTGTAGATATTTGAGCATCAAATGGAGCTAAAAATGTTTATGTGGCTATTGGGGACTACCACCTCATGTTTATGACTATAATGATCTTGTTTTTAAAGGGTTATTATTATGTGGCCCCATTAACCAAAAACATTGTTTATGTATCCAGACTATATCCACGTTGATTTATTTTCTAATTTAGGAATAAATTTCGACTCTTTTATTATGATAAAGATTATTTATTGTAAGCCACATTTAAATAATTGTTTTTGAGTCGTGGATTACAAAATCCATTTAATGGAAAGAGATAATGAGGTTACTTTTGATGAATCTTACCACACCCAACTATGGAATCACCGGATAGGTCATGAAAATGAGAAGTTCTTGACTAAATTACATCAATATGGTTATTTATATTATTTTAGTATAAAACCACATGGTTTATGTGACACATGTTTAATGGGTAAAATGACTAAAACCCTATTTAGTGGAAAGGTTACATGTTTATGTATCGTCATGAAATAGTTCATACCGATTGGTGTGGAACATTTCTTATTGAAGAAAGGGGTGGGTACCCATACATCATAACATTCACTAATGATATTAATAAATAATTATATCTTTACTTATAGATGTATAAGTCGGATTCTTTTGATAAATTCAAGGAATACAATAATCAGGTTTAGAAACATCATGGTCATATGATTAAGAATATTCACTAAGAACATGGTTAATAATATCTTAATCAAGAATTCATTATTTATTTATGTGAGTTAATAATTTTATGTTAACTCACTCCTTCTTATAAACAATATTGGAATAGTTTAAGAGAAAGTTAGAGCCACACATTGTTGGATACAGTGAGTTAAATGATGAGTCATGTGAGTCTTATATTATCCTTTTGGGGATACACGTTACACACAAAAAACATATATACTAAAATTAGTTACAACTAAAGCAACAAAAGTTATACCATAAAAAATATAGAATTGAAATAAACCCTTGTTGTATTACTTACACGTGTGTGGTTTAGAATAACTTTTTAAGGTCTCTTCGGGTGACAAGCTCACACACTAAGGGAAAAATTAATCTTTATAAGATATCACAGTGAAACATTGGGACACTATTTATAAAATTCTAAAAAAAATTGGGCTTTATAAATGTACCACATTTCATGAGGAAGATCTTATATCTAAAATATATTGTGGGATAGTGATAGACTTTGATGAATTCAAGGATCAATACAGAAATGATTTTTTACAAGAACAAATTCTACAATGCCTCATGGATGAAGAAATTTGTTCTGGAGATTGAATTTCTATGTAGGAGAACTAGATAGGTTAGGGAACCAGAATGGTATATTATTATTTTCAATAAGGATGGTTACTCATTATTAGTTTATAATAATGATCCTCAAACCAATAAGTAGATGTAAGAAGAATAGATGATTCCATGCCCCAAGAGGCCATGAATTCAAAAATGGATCACATATACAAAAACCGAGTCTTGATTTTAGTAGAACCTCTAATATATGTAAATTCCAATGATTTTAAATGGGTATTCAAGAAGAATATAAAATTGATGTAAAATTAAATACTTATAAGGTGAGACGGGTTAAAAGGGGTCAAAAAATATAAAAAATTGAATATTATGAATCCCTTCCACCAGTATCAATGCTGAAATCCATCAGAATTCAACATGTCATTATATAATTCCAGGATTATAAAATTTGTAAAATCGATTTAAAAATTGATTTCATTAATGGGAACCTTCATGTTGATTTTTATATATCATATCCAAAAGGTTTTGTGACTCCCAAGGATACCAAAAAGGTATTTAAGTTTAAAAGATCCATTTATGGATCCAGTAAAGAATCTACATCCTAGAAAATTCATGTTGATGAGGACATAATAGAATTTTCTTTCATAAATAATGAACTTTATATGTGTGACTATAAATGGTTTTATGGAAGTGCATTCATTTTATTAATAGTATATGTTGATGACATGTTACTCATTGGAAACAAAATATCAGTCCAATATTCTGTTATGGAGTAGATGAATAAATTATTATCTATGATGTATTTGGATGAGGTATAATATATTATCGGTATAAAGATTCATCATGATAGATCCATGAGGTTTATCATCATTAGACAAAGTAAAAACATTTCTATGATACTGCAAAGATTCAGTATGGAACAATAGAATATGGGATTGTTTCTGGTGTAACATGAAATTCATCATTTCAGGAAAAACAATTCATCATATGATATTCATATGATAGTTTCCTAACTTATCATGATGTCATAAATAAGAAACTAGATACATATTCACATTGAATGGAGGTTCTATGATCTGGAAGATTTTGAAGAACGTTATGGATATAGATTCTACAATAGAGTTTGAGTACATTGCTGCTTCTGAGGTAGCTAAAAACTAGTATGGATGAGAAAATTTTTCCAAGAGCCTAAAGTGGTATATATAAGTAAATACTCTATCAATGTCTATTGTGATAATAATTAATGGTTGTCTCATGAAAAATATCTAAGCTCACATTAGCAGATGATTCTCATACTTCATAAGTATCATCCCTTCATGGATTTTTCATAGATTTTTGAAGTCACGTTGAGTAGTTTTTCAATGGAATATAACATGGAACACCCATTTACTATATCCTTAACTCTATATAAACATGAATTTTATGTGAGTCCTAGAATACTGAAGGTCATAGGCAGTTGGATCAAGTCCAAGTGGGAGTTTGGTAGAGGTTATGTCCTAAGAAAAACTATTTTTACTTTGATTGCATGTATGTTAGATGTATTGCATTATTTTTTTTCATGGATCTAATGTAAAAATGTCCTAGAGTCTATTTCAGATTAATATGATCATAAAATATCTGAACTATGATGAGAAACATTATTTTTTGTGACGAAATTCTCAAATAATGTTATGTGATTGAATAATTTTCTATGACATGACACATATTACATAGAATCTTAGGTGTGAGTACTCATAAGAAGACGAGGTTTCCTATAATGAATTTCAGACATAGTAATCTGTAAATGAGATATTATAAGATCATACGTACTTATAAGAATTATACATGTTTCGGTGTCATCGAATATTCCTATCCACAAGCATGTGGTCCTTTGAGTCTAATATTATTATATATTCACGTTGAAACTCACATAATATTATGTACTTCACAAAACATAATGGTAGAAATTCATAGGGATATTGGATATGTTTTTTGTGTCATGAGTAACATGTATTTAATGAATAATTCAAGGGAGTATTTTTCTCTTCAATATTAATGTATGATGGTATCTCACCCCATTAATTTGATTAAAACTATCACATTAAATTCCATAACAACATGCTTGTCTTAAATAGTCAATGAAATTCATATTCATCATATAGGTTGGTGACATGGATGTGATAGCTTCCTGATGAGATATATTGATAAAGGGACTATATTACACAATGAGAATTTGTATGTGGTTATCATCAATGAAAAATTTTGGTCTTTCCATTGGGTGTCGTAAACTATTTCTTGACCTTAAAAATTGACATTACATGCACCTGCCTAATTCCAATTAGAATGAACAATATAGGTTTTCAGAATATGTGTTTCAGATGATCTCGATTAAATTTTGTTGGAATTTAATTGTGGACATAAATATTATTCTCAAGACATACGAATAATTTTATTCAAGTTTAATTGATCGCTTATATTCACATGGTAATAATTAATTATTGGACTATTAATAAATAATTTGATTGATTACATGAATATATATATAATATTTATTCACTGAATTATGTATAAAATATTTCTCCTATTTTTGAATGTTTTAATGAATATTTATTTTAAATATTCTGAATAAAATAGTTATTTTTGAATAAAATATTTTTTCATTGCTACCATAAATCCTAGAGGTGTTTGACTGAAGCGTGATTGAGACTGGTGAAAAATATTAATTAACAAGACTGTCACATAATATTTTTTATTGTAAAAGTTTATATTCTCTAAAAAATAATAATTATTATTTTATAATTTTCTATGATTAGTTTTATTAAAGGGTATAATTTTTATTTAATGGATGACATGGAATTAAATAATATTTAAACCTAAACCCCAAATCTAGAAATAGAAGATTATGTCTATCGTATATGTAATTCCAAAATTATAAATATATAATTGTTACACACAACAAAGTCTCTTTTGACTCCTCATAATTCTCTCTCTCTATAATGAACAATAAATTCAAGAGATATTTCATCATGGTAAAAATAATGAGTGATCGAGAATGAACAACGCAAGATATTTGATTAATTGTGCATGCAACTAGTGATTGAGTGGTGTGTATTAGATGTCATTGAAGTATGTGTCGATCACCAATTGAGGCAATATATACTTGGATCCTTATAGTGAAACAATGAACATTATAAAAGGTCTTTTCAAATGATCATAAATCCTCAAGGAAGATAGTTCCAAATCATAGTTATTTATTTCTTGAGGTATTAAATAAATTAATTAAAAATCTAACATACAATATTCTCACTCATGGTTTCAGGAAATAATTATTAAATGAACTAATAATATATGTGACACCATGGAACTGTTTCTCATTTCCTAAAACCATCCAGTTGCTGGAACTATAGTTTTTTGGTTGTTTCCACTATAGCTCAATTGTAATGATTTTTCTGATTTTTAGATACTACTATTCATCTATTGATAAATCTATAGTCTCTACCTATGAACTCTATAAAAGAGATGATATCTTGGAGAGATTAATATATCTAGATTTTTTTAAATGATTATTTTTAATATGAAGTGTCTAATCTATTTCAAGGTTAGGGATCTTTGGTGTTATCAATAGAGGAACATGAGCTCTTTTAAAAATTTATTATTAAATAATTTTATGGATCAATTTATATTAAAAATTTTAGAGTTAATCAGGTTACTTATGTTTTATTTATACATAATTTTCTATTCCCTTTTAAGTCATTATATAAATTGCTTTAAATTCTATTGACCGGAGAATAATTGTATGTCTCACAAAAATTACTTGAATCCCATGGATCATCTGAGGGAGAATATGATTAAAAGACTATTTTTGATGTGAATGAAAAAGTTCATAAGACTTGAAACATATCACTGGATGTGTGAATATTATTTGAATGGCCCCATTCATTTCTATTATAGAAAAAAATAGATAATGATAAGGCCAAAATTCAACATATTAACACGTCAATTTTTCATGTGAATTTATGTAAATTTAACTTGGATAAGTATATGTGGAAAAATAATAAATCCATACATACTAAATTTTCAACATAAAAATATTGTTATATAGAAGAATGTTGAATAGGGTTCTTGTTGAGAAGTTTAAATTATAAAATGTTAGGAATCAATATTTCCTAGAGAAAATTAATTAAAATACAATCAATGATGAAATAATATCTATAATGGGATGATATATGATTTTATTGAGAATAAATTTGCAGATAAATCATCACTACATGTTTCTATGGATGTTTAAAAAATATGTTATGAATAGTATGGTTGATGTAGTTGAAAAAAGAATGGAGAAGAAGAAATCACCTGAACCTTTTTCGGTTGATGGTCAATAAAATAGGGAGAGAAATACATTATAAAAACATATTTATGAGAAATCAAAATTTCATAAATCCAAAAATCCAAATATGTTAGAAAAAAAGATTTTTGATGAGGAGTTTTGGAGCATAAAAGATATGTATAATGAATCATATAAGTAAATATTTGATAAAGTGGTAATGAAAAATGATCAATGGGCCACTAGAAATATATTCTTTGTATTAGAAAAGGAAGAAGTAAACGATATCAGAGAAGAAACAGATATGATTTTATAATTGGAGAATAAACCAAAAATATTATTCTTAGAAGATCAAAGATACTCATGATACTTGAATTATTCTACCTTCAGCGACACTTAAAAATTGTGTTCCTATGGAATTAAATTTTAAGAGAAACTTTTAGTTTTAATAAATGGAAAAACAATATACACCATCAGTTATAGAAATATCTTCCACTATAACACCACCACATCAAGGGGATAGTGAATGTACATGTGTTGCAGTTATTGATACACATAAGGCTTTATCATCCAAAGTATACCCAATAGATTTTTCCGTGAAAAAACAGTGAAAATGTATTGGTAGTTTTTAATGACTCGGTGTTCAACACATTAGAGAAAATTGTTAAGGAAAGATTTGATGTCGAATTGATAAATAAAATTAATAATGAAGCCACAAAAGTCCTTTCAATGGTTAAATCATCTATAAATTATTCAACATGTGAATCTAAATAATATTCCGAAGAACCAAGATCATCGAAAGAGAGTTCAATTTATTCTTAGTCAAAATATTATGTGGAAAATATATAGATAAAGGTAATGATATAAAAATTTAATGGAGGAATTTTAGATAATAAATCCCATGATGTTGAGGGGCATACTATTAAGGAAGAAAAAACATTGATAGTTCAACAAGATTGTTGTATAGAAAATTTATAGAGTAGTAATATCGAATAACTCATGAAAATATCAAACTAGTTTCATTACATAATATTTTGACCAGAAGATCAATTCTTGTTTAATTATACTGAATAATTTCGAAAAAATGCGTATTACAATACTACATTTTAGTAAAAAATCAATCTGATTTAGAGATAATTGTAACACCCCAAGCTTCTATGGTACGCTTCTCTTTGAATAATGTGATCGCGTGTGTTGTACACAACATCGAGTTCTAACACAACACAACCAATCAAACTAGTAGTTATGAATAGTAATACCTAAATTTTGAAACTATATATATTTTATATTTCAATTTGGACTTCATTTTTGGATTCAGAATATTGAAATTATCATAAGTTGAATTTTTGGTATTTTTCTGAGAACTTCCAATTTTTTTGAATAGTGAAAAATACTTAAAAACAACTTTTTTAATCAAAATAATTTATAGTGATAAATTATATTATTTAGTGGTTTTAAAGTATATTTAGAATATATTTTTACCATTTTATCCAATGGTGTTCATTAGAATTAATTTCACAATGAAATTGGACATAAACAATTGTCAATCTTTTGATATATACTATTTCTTAAAAACATGTTATTTGTTGTAACATCGAAAATTAATAATAAAATTAATTAATGCAACTTATATGTTTTGAATTTTGTAAAATAGACATTATTTTGGAATTTGGAATATCAATTATAGCTTAGCGTGAAATTTTGGCATTGTTCTGAAAAACATCAATTTTTTATGAATAGTGAAACCACTAAGTGGTAGTTAAAAAACTGAATTTTTCATAAAACATAATTTTACCGCTTCTGTGAATGGAATTTTGAAAATCCAAGAGACACAGTTAATATCAAGTAGTAAAATTTTGTTCAATGAGATGAAAATAATTTTTGGTGAACAGTAACTTTTTACTTTTACTTACCACGATTAAAAGTAAATAGGGTAATTAAGGGTAAAGATGATATTAATATTACCCTAACACATGTCCTAATTCTATTGGACAAGTGTATCTCTACCAAAAACAACCTTATGAATAAAATATTATCATTTCGGTCCACTTGGACCAGATTAGGACATTTATTATTATTTAATTCAAAGAAGAGTTAAAAGAGTTAAAATCAATATTTATTTACTAATACATCTTTAATATAGTGTTATACATAAAATAAATTCGATTTTAAATATTACTTATAAAGATACAATGATTTACTACAGAATTATATTTTATTTATAATTTTTAGACATTAAATATTTTAATTTATTTATGACACAATGGTGATGCAGTAATTACCATAATAGTGAAAAATTAAATTAATTGATATTATAAATACACAAATAAATATAAGTTGAGACTTTTTATGAATAAAACTAATTTTATAATTTAATATTACATGTTAGGATTGACTTAAGTAACTTTTTTCGAATTAATCATTTTGTTATGAGTTTTACAAAAATCAATTATTGAATAGTTTCAAAATTGACATAAAAGAGTTTTTAAAACAAATATTATATCATTAATTGATATTAAATTCCTAATAATCTAAGGATCGGATAAGAGACTTATATAATGATAGGTGTATCATTAATGGACCACTTGGGGGTATCTTGGATGTATATAGTATTTTTATTATCCATATAATATAAAAATACAATGAGACATGGTAAAAGTGAAACTAATTAACTAAGAGTTAATACATAATGATAAGGTTAGTATAGTAACCCAAACCTGTCTAAATTATATTGGTTGAGTGTTTTTCGACCCATCCCCACCTTAAACTTTAAATAATCCACTTTGGATCCATTAGAAACCGAATATGAATTTATTATAAGATAATATTTCTAGCTTTTCCAAAGGTGCCCCTCACCCCTCTTATAAAAGGGCACTCCCCCTTATCCTTAATTCACACCTTCAAAGCCCTTTGACTCAGCCAAACTCCGCCCAAATACTCTCTCAACTTCCCTCACTTCATCCTAGAGGCCTTCCTTTAGTCAGAAAGCCAACCTAAGAGTCCTTTTGATCAAATCAAAAGGAAGAACCCGAAAAAGAGGTAATGATTTCACCACCCTTTTCCAAGTTCCTTTATTCTTCCACTTCTACCGTATTTTTTATTACCATTCTAAACTAATAACTCCAGTATATTATATATACTGTTATTTTATTATAAATATGGTACAACCATATTCATTATTCTATCCATCCTTTGAATAACATGTCACCATACGTGCATACGTAGGCTTACCATCTCCACGTCATGGTGTAATTGTTATTCAATAAATTATTGTTTGTATGGGTATAATAATGATGTGTAACTAATGTAAATAATAAATATAACATGATAATGATTCTTTATATATGATATAACATCCAATTATATATTATTTTAATATCAAAAGAATGATATTTTCGCTCGTGCGTACGTACGGACTACCGTCTCCACGAACGCGATAAAATTCATTCTCCATCGTATCCATTCAAGTATAATTCACATTTTATGATTAATAATATTATCTAAGGACTTGATATCATTCTGGATATTATTAAGATACAACCTATCCATGATAAACACAGCTTACCTAACAAAACATATAAAAGAAAACGAGTAAGTTAACACCCGAAACAACGATAATACTAATATATTATTAACAAATCAATGTTAAAAGATAATATATGATATAATATTAATGTATATTATTCTGGTATAATTTAATAACAATTATTTCACCATTATGAAAGAGGTTTAACTACCCCAACCAAGGAAATGTACAAGGTAAGGGTTATTTCACAATCTCTTCATTATCCGAGGTTGTTTATACGTAATAATCTACTGGGATTTCTTTGTCATCCACATCAATGTTTCTTAAGTATGTATTTCAAACATTTTTACTATTTACAAGAATATGGGTTAAAGACATTTATACCCTTTTTTGACTTTTTATAAGAGGATTATAAAGGAATCTTTCCGTCCTTTTCCCAAACAAGGTGCTTTTTAACCTTTTCGAAAAAATTAAGGTAAGAATGTTTTTTTAACTTATACGGCGGGTGCGGCTATTTTCCGTCATTTTAAAATATTTGAAGCTTCCCTTACAATCTTATAAGAAAATTTTCACAGTAAATGTTTTATTTTATAATTATATGACTTTTAAATGATATTAAAAAAGGGATATTTCTCTCAAATAGTTTTGACTTCATCTATGTCAACATCAATTGATGGATTTTAAGTTTATTTGAAGATTATTTATTATGATACAAAACATCCAAATTGTATTGATAGTTTTGTGATATGTTTGAATGTGGATGTGTTATTTTTATACCATTCATGGTTTATGAAGAAAGTATTTACATTTCGTATGCTAGTTTTAAGACGAATTTTTATGTTATCTTTAAACATGTTCATATGAGGAATGCATTGGACTTAATAAGTGACGGGTGGAGTACGCTATAGCTCCTCGATGCATCAGTAGGTCTCATGAGACAAACTAGTTTCTTGGCACAAGTCCTTGGAAAAATCTTATTTGTAGTCTTGGCACGAGGCATTGGCTATGTGGTTACGATAGTCCGGCATTATGCATTCCATCATTATGAAAGTGGTTATTGATATTGCATGTGATTATTCGATTAGTATAATATATATGTGAATAAGTAAATGACATTATTTCATTTTTTCCATACTATGTTGAAGATCAAGTTTAAAAGGCTTTTGTTTTAGTTACACATTGCCTGAAATGTTTATTCTTATTTATGAAAATTTCCGCAATATTGTTATCCTTATTGGGCATTTGAGCTCACCCCTTTCAAATGTTTTATTTTTCCCAAGAATGTGAAAATTAATTTATGAATGACCCGCAGGGATAGTATGTGGGGATATGAGTGTGGACTATGAAGAAAAGATGTTGTTGTAGTTTTCATTTTTATGATGTAATGTAAGACTTATGAATATATCTAGTGTTTCCAAGGCTACTAAACTAATCGGTATTTCGAGATTTGATCATTCATGTGATCATGCCAATGTTATGTAATAATGCACCGACTCTGGGTAACTGGGGTTGAGGCGTTACAGTTGGTATCATAGAAAGTTTAGTACAAACCTTGGAAGCTAGATTTAGATAAACCCTGATTAGAGGCCATACACCTATGATGGACTTTGAGTATTAGTATAGATAAACATCCTAGAATTTTTGTATTGTAGAGATTTTGTGAGTTTTCCGAGAAATACATCCCTATCTGGATACGAGCAGGTTGAGGCGGCTCTGGCACAGATGTACCTAGGGGTAAAACATGAAAACACTTCTTTGAGCTTGACTCAAACGGGAACTGGTGCACGACAACGGGCCTTTTTGCACTCTTGGTTACGACACTCCCGGGGGATATGGTTAGGATAACTCTCATTTTCTTTACAAATCATTATGAATGGTTTATGGGTGTATACTTCATAAAAAAAACATTTTTTATGATTATGGATCAAATCCATCAATAGTTCAATTTATGTTAAGTGTTTTATAAGTATGGGATAATGTATTTTGATTCATAAACTGATCTAGTTTATGCCATTATTTAGAAATGGAGCCTTGTGGAAGAAATGGAAACTGTAACAATGCACGCACTCCATGTAGGTATTTCCCTCCTGCTCATGATAATTATAGTGGAGTTGGTGATGCAACTGGTGCCGATCCGCTAATCAACATACTGGGACAACTCACTCAGGTTATGAATAATAACCTTACCCGTATGGAGCACCCTGATCCGTAGCATGGAGGATCATTGTTAGATCGATTCATGAGGAAACAACCACCAAAGTTCAATGGGAGTACAAATCCCTTAGTAGATGAGCAATGGATAAATTCCCTAGAGAAAATATTTCAGGCTTTGGGGAGTAGTGGAAGGGAAAAAGTTATCATGGCAGTTTACCGCATCACTGGAGATGTTGAACAATGGTGGTCATTAATTCAAAACATGAAGGAATATGATGAAGTATCAAATATGGAATGGAGGGAGTTCAAAGATCTATTTTTAGAAAAATCCTTTCCTCATGACCATCGAGCAGATATGGAAAGGCAATTTCTGAGTCTGAGACAAAAGGAGGATGAGAATGTCGCAAAGTATGAGGCAAACATTACGAGGTTAGCACGGTATGATGGAGATTATATACGTAACTCAAGAAGTAATATTGATCGTTTCTTTGATGGGTTAAATCCATTTCTCCGTCGAGCATTAATCTCACAATCCTTCTCGTCGTATGAAGACATTGTCTCATGTGCTATCAAGACCGAAAAGGAGTTTTCAAAGTCTTATGAATTTAAACCAAAGCAATAGAAGAAGAGATCTGCTGATCAATATGGGAATGGAAATAAGGGGAGGAAGGGAAAGTTTGAATATCTATCCTGTGGTAAATATGGGAAGAAACACCCTGGTACTTTCCTGAATGGAATTTGTGTCTGTTACAAGTGTGGTGAAAACGGCCACCAAGCTCGTGATTGTAAAGGAATGAAGGAAGCTACCAATATTTAGTGCTAAAATTGTAGGGAGATGTGACACTATTCAAATTAATGTCCTAATCATTAGGGGAACTTACCTCAGAAAAGGCCAAGGGATCATGGCCATGATTATGCTATCACTACTACTGAGGTAGAAGATCTGAAAGACGTGGTGGAAGGTAATTTAATGGTTTCCTCAAGTTTAGAAAATGCATTATTTTATTCTGCATCATCACATTGTTTCATATCTTCCCAGTTTTCTAAGAAAATTAGATATTTCCAAATTGATTTAACAAGGGAGTTGTCAGTTAAAACTCCTAAGGAAAGTATCATTGCAACAATGTTTTGTGAATCAGTCCCCATTAGAGCACATAAATGTTCTTTATCTGCTGATCTCATCGTCATACCTATTATTGAGATTGATATAATCCTCGGTATGGATTTTCTTTCAGACTATGATGCGATGATTTATTTTAAGAAGAAGGAGTTTACGATTTTTGATGATGATGATAAGGAACACCTTATCTTTAGACCAGAATCGTCACCACCTAATTCTTATCTAGATCCACCCCCAATACCTCAACTAAATTCAATTATTGGGGAGGAAGAGAATGAAATGACTGTGGGTGAGTAAAGGAATGTTCAAATATAGGATGTACCTGTAGTGAAAGAATATGTAGATGTATTTACGGAATATTTACCTGGACATCCTCCAGAAAGAGAGGTTGAGTTTTCCATTGATTTAATTCCTGGATCAAGGCCTATATCAAATTCCCCTTATAGAATGGCCACTGTAGAATTATTTGATCTAAAGAAACAACTAGAGGAATTGAGTAACAAGGGATTTATTCACCCTTGTGTTTCTCTATGGGGAGCCCCTGTTCTTTTTGTTAAAAATAACAATGGATCTATGAGGTTATGTATTTACTATAGGGAGATCCATTCCATAAGAATAAAGAACAAGTATCACCGACCTCGCATTGATGATTTATTTGACCAACTGCATGGAGCTCAATATTTTTCAAAGATTGACCTTCGATCTGGATACCATCAGTTGTTTGTAAAGAAGGAAGACATTCTGAAGACAACATTTCGAACCAGGTACGGGCATTACGAGTTTACTGAAATGCCTTTTGGATTGACTTATGCACCCTCTATATTCATGGATCTGATGAATAGAGTTTTCAAAGAATATCTCAATGAATTTGTGGTGGTATTTATTGATGATATCTTGGTATACTCTAAAAGCTACGAAGATCCTGAAAGTCACTAGCGCATTATCCTGAAGACTCTGAGAAGACATTAATTATATGGGAAGTTTAGCAAGTCTAAATTCTGGCTTCATGAGATTTCTTTTCTTGGATATATTGTCTCTAAAGGTGGAATCTCTGTTGATCATTCTAAGACCATGGAAATCCAATAATGTCCAGCACCTACGAGTATAACTGAGGTACATAGTTTTATTGGTTTGGCAGGTTATTATCGACATTTCATCCAGAATTCTGCCCGATTGGCAAACCCATTAACGATGCTCACACGTAATGGGGTTAAATTTGTTTGGACAAAAGAGTGTGAAGAATGTTTCAAAGAACTGAAGAGAATATTAGTCAGTGCTCCTATATTGACTCTACCATACGGGAATGATGGGTTTGTTATTTATAGTGATTCATCGAAGAAAGGACATGGTTGTGTCCTTATACAGAATTATAGGGTTATTGACTATGCATCACGATAGTTGAAAATTCATGAGAAAAACTACCCTAATCCTGATATTGAGTTAGAAGAAGTGATCTTTGTTTGAATATATGGAGGTACTACCTCTTTTGTAAAAAATGTGAGATTTATACTGATCACAAGAGTTTGAAGTATATTTTCTCACAAAAAGTACTCAACATGAGGAAAAGGAGATGGCTTGAATTACTCAAGGATTATGATTTCAGGATACACTACCACCCGGGGAAGGCAAACAAGGTGGAAGATGCTTTGATCAGAAAAGATCATGGAGTTTTGAACAATATGAGAATTGAAAGGGTTCCAATTTTCGTGGATCTAGTAAAGATGGACGTGGGAATAATCAGGGAAGGTGAAACATCAATGCTTTTTGAAATGGTTGCCAAACCATATTTACAATAAAGGATTAAGAGTTCTCAGACCGATGATGAAGAATTTCAAAAAAAGATTAAAGCTGTGAATGATGGGAGATTGAGAGACTTTGTGTATGAAGATGGAATTTTGAAATTCGGGAAGAGACTTTGTTTTCCCGATATACCTGATCTAAAAAGGGAATTGCTGGATGATGCTCATAGTTCCAATTTCTCTATACACCCTGGGAGCACCAAAATGTATAGAGATTTGAAGGATCATTTTTGGTGGGACAACATGAAGAGGGTGATTGCTGATTTTGTGTCAAAATGTATAGTTTGTGAAAAAGTGAAAGCTGGAAGGAAAAACCCTGGAGGAGTCATGCAACCTCTTCCCATACCAGAGTGTAAATGGGACAATATTGCGATGTACTTTGTCATGGGTCTACCAAAGAATCCTAGAAGGAACGATGTAATATGGGTTATTGTTGACCGCCTTACAAAATCAACACATTTTCTTGCTATAAGGGAAGATTTACCACTTGAACGACTAGAAATATTATATATTAATGAAGTTGTGAGACGTCTTGGAGTACCCCTATCGATTGTTTCTAATCGTGATCCTCGTTTTACTTCATGATTCTGGAAAATTCTTCAGAAATCCTTAGATACTGAACTTCATTTGAGCACTGCCTACCACCCTCAAACAGATGGACAATCAGAACGAACTATTCAAACATTAGAAGACAAGTTGAGATCCTGCTCACTTGACTTTCAGGGTATGTGGGATCAATTTTTACCTCTGTTAGAATTTTCCTATAACAATATCTTCAATTTGACTATTCAGATGGCACCATATTAAGTGTTATACAGAAAGAGATGTCGTACACCAACCTGTTGGAATGACGTTGGTGAAAGAAAACTAGTAGGCCCAGAACTGGTGGAGGAAACGACGGAAAAGGTTAAGTTAATCCAAAACCATATCAAAGCACCTCATAGTAGGCAGAAGAGCAATGCCGATAATCGAAGGAAGATTTGGAATTTCAATTCAGTGATCATGTCTTCCTGAAGGTACTGTAAAGACCCGCAAATTTCAAGGAAATTTTTTTCTTAATTTTCTTTGGAATTTTACAAGAGCGCAGCTTCAGACGGCACCTGATTCCGAGGCCCGGTGTGCCCGGAATCAATTTCCGAAGTTTGGCTCGGGTACGTTCAGTGAACGGACGAGCGGGTTTTTCTATCTTTTGAACCGGTGCCCGGAATCAAATTCTGAGGGCACCGATGAAATCGCAGCGCCGGTATTTGCTTAGAAACGCCTCTTCCGGAGTTGCGTTTGCTCAGACGTGGTTTTTAAATTTTGCGGCTTTAAGTCAGAAATAAAATAAAGTTTGTGCGACAACTTTATTCTATTTCACTTAAGCTGCTTGGAAGCCACTTGAAGCCACTTAAAGATGGCTTGAACTGAGTTGAACTGGATAGGATGCTATCCGGAAATATCCTACCCCCTTGGTAGGATATTTGTGAGGTGGGGCCCGCACGAGCCCCGCCGTTTCTTTCGCTAAGTAACGCACCCGCGAAAACCCGTCAAAGTAACTGAAAAGTCAACCGACGCGTTTTCTTTAATTCTTAACAGACCATTTAATTGGGAGGTTTATTTCGTGAATTAAATGAGCTGTTTCATTCGTTGAATTAATTCAACGAATTTAATGGGTCGTTACTTACGCGTTTGCGTTCGTTGGCAAAATAATAAAATAAGACCAACTCTTTACTTTGGAGGATTACTCGTTGTGCGAGATTCTCTGGGCCTCCACCCTCCCCGCGAAGAACGCGAAGAATGCGAAGAACGCGAAGAACGCGAAGAACGCCGGCGACCGAAATTCGACGACGCACACCGAGATCTGCGACGTCGACGAGCTTTACCCGCGACGTTCTTCGGCGACGCCTCTTCTTCCGCGGCCGATCCTCGTTCGGCAGCTAAGGTGAGAATCGGATCGATTAAATTCTCTTTTTTTTTAAAAATTCATGGCAACGGATTTATTTAATTAAGTCCGTTTGTTCTTGATCCGGAGATTGGCGACGCGACGCCGGATACCGCGACGACGCAACGATCCCCCCTTCTTCCGCGACGAGCGATCCCGCGACGACCTCTCGTCCGACGACGACGACAAGGTAGGGGTTTATTTTCTTGATGATTCATTCCCGTGTTCTTATTTCTATTGAATAAAGAACCGGCATGAATAATTTCAATTAATTAAAAATTGAAATGCCGTTTAAAAGAAAAGGAGTGAACAATTTTTTATCTTTGATTAAAAATTGTTGTAGCCTTTCCTCCCGTTGATTATGACTAACGCGGAGGGTGCGGGTCTAACGAACAAGACCCGGCAACCCTCCGCCGATCTCTTTTGTTGTACGGATATGGCGGACGACGACGAACCGCGCGGCAGGGGCGATCTGTTGATCCCGCAGTGAAGATCGGCCCCCGGGAGGAGCATCGGCGCAGTCGGGAGGCAAAACGGGCCACCGGAGCAACTTCGGCGGCCCGCGGAAGGGGGCGGCGGCGCGGGTCGCCGGCGCGGCGGCGCCGGCGACCGGAGGCGGCGGCGCCCGGCGCACCACCGGAGGAGTCCGCCGCGGCTGCGCCGCGGCGGCGGCGAACCGCCGGACCGCGTCCGCGGTCCGGCCACCCAGCACGCGGCCCGCGCGGGCCGCGTTTCTCCAAAGCCGCAGGTCAAACCCGCGGCGGCTCACTCGGCCGCCCGGCCGAAGCTGAGCCGGCCGGTCCGGTCGGCCGGGCCACGCCCAGGCCGGACCGGACCCGGCCTAGCCGGGTCGGGCCGGGTCGGGCCGACCCGGTTCGGGCCGACCCGGTGCGGCCGACCCATGGGGGGGGGGGGGGTTCGGGCCGGGTCGCCCCGGGCCCAGAACCCCCGTTTCCGGGCCTCTTCGGTCTTTTGCCCATATCTTGGGCCTGGGACCTCCGATTGACGAACCGTCAGCGGCTACGCGATTCTTGGATCGATACGGTCGTTTCGGTATATTATACTCAAGGTTTCGGAAGACTTTGGGTTCGTCCGGGTTGGTTCGTACACGAAACCAACCGGGCCCTCGGAGCGGAAACACTCATAACTTGAGCTACGGACGTCCGATCGACGTACCGTCAGCTGTGGTAGTTTCCTCTAAGTGAGACGGAACTTTTGGCATACTCCGCACGAGGATCGGATACAGGCGGAGTACGGTCGGGTTGGTTTTTCCCTAAAAAAACCAACCGGGCCCCTGGGACGAAAATGCCAATAACTCTCAGACCGGGCGTCCGATTGACGCGCCGTCTGTTGCGTTGAGATCCTGTTGTCGATACGGAACTTTTGGATACATCAACTTCGGACTACGTGTCAGTTGATGTATCAGCCTCTCGGCTCGTGGAGCGGACCCTCCTAAACGAGCTCGCTATGTGCGGGAACCCTAGCGCTGGCTGTGACTTCGACGACAGAGCAGAGATCCTCCGTGGACTGCGACGACGGCAGAGCAGAGATCCTCCGTGGACTGCGACGACGGCAGAGCAGAGATCCTTCGTGGACTGCGGCGACGACAGAGCAGAGATCCTCAGTGGACTGCGTCGACTACTGCACTCAGCGATCCTACGTGGATCAGTGCTACAGGTTCTGTGTGAGCCCGATCCTATGTGGGTCCTTACTACCGGTTCTGTGTGAGCCACTGCCTACAGGTTCTGTGTGAGCCCGATCCTACGTGGGTCTTTTGCGGGGGTTAGTTCCTATCGATCCTTCGTGGGTCCGACGACTTAGATGGATCAGTGATCATCTTTGACGTCATCTGAAAAAGTATACCTGGTTGAGCTGAATCGTATGTTACTCTCCTTTGTGGATTGTGTTGAACAATCCTATGTGGATTTTACTGTTTACTCTCCTTGTGGATTTGAGTCTTGCTTTCCTTTGTGGATTGAGTTGTTCTTGAGCTCGTGAGCAGAGTTGGAATTGGGTACTTAGGTATATGTATGGGCATATACCTAAGTCGAGTCAGATGTTACTTCGTGATTGCATCTTTCTTTTGTGCTATATCTTTTGTGGATTTCGGGAGACCTTCGGGGGTCTCGGGGTCCTTACTGAGTAGCTTATACTCACCCCTGCACGGGCTATGCCCGCACCTTGTTGTGTTGGATGCAGACGACGGACAGCGCTGATCACGGTTGGGGCGTGGAGCAGGACGGCACCTGTAGGTGGACCACTGGGCGGGACGTGCTCGGAGCGGACGTGGGACCCGAGGAGCCTGGAGGCTATCTGTACCCACCCTTCAGGTGGGATTGCCAGTGGACGACACGAGGCCGCCGTCTTTTCTTCAGTTGCTGTACTTTACTTTTCAGTTGTACTTTACAGTTGGGCTTGTATTTCCGGCCCCCTTTACTTTTCTGTACTTTACTTTCCGCTTACTGACTCTGTGTGGTTGTTACTTATAAAGGCAATGCCTTCCCTGTTTACTGGGATTTTACGCCTTGGTGCTAGTCGCCAGCCCCTGGCCTATGGAAGGCGGGCTTGGGGTAGTCACGGCACCGGCCCCGAGGTCGGGTCGTGACAAATTGGTATCAGAGGCGGTCGGTTCTACCGCAGACTCTGATCGTCCTTTCTTTCTATATGAAGCAATAGTGTTTAGTGTATTGAGTGTGGTTATCAGTTCAGGGAGCCCAGTGTTGGTGCGGCGGCCGACGTATCCGTACACCAGGACCCTGACTCCTGATTTCCGACTTAATGCATGAAAACATTGATTGCGTGTGTGTTTCGAGTTTTCTTTGTGATTACTTGTGTCAGCTCACCGGGTATACTGATCTGCTTTATGAAAGTCTCAAGTTTTCCTTGTGATTACTTGTGCCAGCTCACCAGGTATACTGTTCTGACTGTGGTGCTCTTGTTCTCCTTTTCAGGATGGCCCCGCGACGACAGCCAGCTAGGGTTCCGAGTGTAGGGCGCGACGGCAGCCCACCGAGCGACGAGGCCTCGGTGTAGGGCCCTTTTCCAGCAGTGGCACCGGCGGTAGCTTTACCCGCCGAGCCACCGATGCTGCCAGTACCAGACGCTGACGATGCACGTCGCCTCAAGGCACTGCATGAGTTTTAGAGCCAGCGACCGCCCAGGTTTCACGGTGAGGCGGACCCCCAGGCCGCCGAGGACTGGCTAGAGGCGGTGGTACGGATCTTTAGGCTAGTGAGGACACCAGCGGATCTCATGGTGATTCTCGCAGCGAGCCTCCTGCAGGCAGCGGCAGGACGATGGTGGAGTCTGATGCTCCAGGTTCACGATGAGGCATCCTTGCTCTGGGCGGACTTCGAGAGCCTCTTCCGCTCTGAGTTCGTCCCGGCCACCCTCCGAGCGGTGCGCATCCAGGAGCTTCTCCAGCTGCGCCAGGACAGCATGACGGTCGCTCAGTACGCGGCGAGGTTCACTGACCTATCTCGCTACTCGACCGACATGGTACGGGACCCCTTCTTTCGGGCCCGGACCTTCGAGCAGGGCTTGCGACAGGAGATTCGGGCGTCGCTGATCTCCCTCAGCATTCCGACCCAGGAGGGAGTGCTGGAGCAAGCCCTCCTGATCGAGAGCTTCCTGGAAGAGCCTTCTTCAGCAGCGAGACCTAGCGCAGGGCGGCAGGTAGCTGAGTCTTCGGCAGCAGGTAGCCGACAGATGACTCTCGGGTCCAGGCAGACCAGACCCCCACGCAGACGGCCTCAGGACACCGGCTCAGCAGTGCAGGGCACACAACGGAGTGCCAGCCTTCCGAGAGGTAGGCTGTGCTACTCCTGCGGCGGGCAGGGTCACATGGCTCGTGACTGCCCGACTCGCCGACCAGAGGAGCAGCAGACGGTGGAGGGGCCACCCAGGCAGAGGCAGAGGGTCGACCGTGGCGGTCCGCAGGGAGGAGGCGGACGAGGCAGAGGAGCTGGCCGAGCAGCGGGTGGTGGGCGACGCTTCCAAGCTCTACCCCCACCACCACCAGGAGGGCCACCTCGACCACATGGAGCTGGCGGGCAGGGACAGGCCCAGCACCAGGCAGTGGAGGCCTACGACCCCGACTTGCCAGAGATGATTCGAGGTACGATCTGTGTCTATTCCACCCTTGCTGCAGTACTTATAGACACAGGAGCGAGTCACTCTTTCATAGCCTCTGCCCTTGTTCGGAGCTCGGAGATTCCGACTGAGCCGTTGGCTCGATCCTTACGGCTAGAGACTCCTACGGGAGCAGACTCGACGATTACGCACTGGTGCCGGCAGTGTGAGCTTACTCTAGGAGGCGAGAGCTTCGGCTGGGATCTCCTTGTAGCGGCGTCGAGGCCTTACGACGTCATCTTGGGCATGGATTGGCTATCCACGGTTCATGCCCAGATCGACTGTTTTAGGCGCAAGGTGCGATGTGTTCGCACCGACGGGAGCAGGTTTACCTTCACCGGCGAGAAGGGAACCTTTGCAGCACAGGATGGACTTCCGCGGAGGAGAGCGCAGCCCATCTCTCATCAGTTGGCTAGCCTCATCCTAGGAGCAGTGGACGTGCGGAGTCCAGCTTTTCCTGCAGTGGTGGACCAGTACGTGGACGTCTTTCCCGACGACGTTCCAGGGCTACCTCCTCGTAGAGAGGTAGACTTTTACATCGACTTGTACCCCGGGACAGCCCCGATATCTACTCCAGCATATCGGATGGCCCCCGCCGAGCTTCGGGAGCTGCGGGTACAGTTGGAGGACTTGCAGAGCAAGGGGTTTATCCGACCCAGTGTTTCACCCTGGGCTTCCCCGATTTTGTTCACCAAGAAGGCGGATGGGAGCTTGCGACTATGTGTCGACTATCGTCGCCTGAACCAGGTGACAGTGAGGAACAAGTATCCTCTGCCACAGGTTGATGACCTCTTCGATCAGCTCAAGGGAGCGCGGTGGTTCTCGAAGATAGACCTCCGGTCAGGCTATCATCAGCTCAGAGTTCGAGACGAGGACGTGCAGAAGACGGCCTTCAGGTGTCGGTATGGCCATTATGAGTTCTTGGTTATGCCATTCGGCGTAACCAATGCTCCAGCAGTGTTCATGAGCCATATGAACAGGATCTTCCAGCCATACCTCGACCGATTTGTCGTGGTCTTCATTGACGACATTTTGGTATACTCGACGACTGAGGAGGAGCATGCCTACCACCTGCGAGTTGTGCTAGACACACTCCGAGAGCACCAGATTTATGGAAAGCTCTCAAAATGCCAGTTCTGGTTACGTGAGGTCCATTTCTTGGGGCACGTCATCTCTGAAGCGGGAGTTGCAGTGGATCCCGCGAAGATCGAGGCAGTACTAGCTTGGGAGCCACCCAAGAGCGTGACAGAGGTGCGAGCTTCTTGGGCCTAGCCGGATACTATCGGAGATTCGTGCCAGACTTCTCCAGAGTTGCGGCACCACTCTCAGCATTGACAAAGAAGGGGAAACCCTTCGTGTGGTCAGACAGATGTCAGCAGAGCTTCCAGGAGCTGAGGCAGAGGTTGACCAGCGCACCTATCTTGAGGTTGCCTGAGGAGGGAGTTGGATACGTAGTTTACTGCGATGCATCAGGGAGTGGACTCGGATGCGTCCTGATGCAGGAGCGGGCCGTGATCGCCTACGGATCACGTCAGTTGAGGCCGCATGAGCAGAACTACGCCACTCATGACCTGGAGTTAGCAGCAGTGGTCTTCGCTCTGAAGACTTGGCGGCACTATCTGATGGGCGAGCGCTTCACAGTCTTTTCTGACCACCAGAGTCTCAGGTATATCTTCTCCAGAAGGACCTGAACCTGAGACAGCGGAGATGGATTGAGTTCCTCCAGGACTATGACTTTGAGATAGTCTATACTCCTGGGAAGGGGAACGTGGTAGCTGATGCCCTCAGCAGGAGGACGGGCATTTAGCTACTTGAGGAGGCGACGGAGCAGCTAGCCTCCTTACAGATATCCTTCGTGGATAGAGACGGAGCAGCCTTTCTTCAGTCTCTCACAGTCTCTCCTCCACTTCTACAGCGGGTCAGAGAGGCTCAGCGTGAGGACGCTGACTGTGAGACCCGACGTGCACTGATATCCTCAGGTCAGGCGCCTGATGGCTTCTCCCTTGGAGCAGAGCACGACATCCTTTTCAGAGGACGTACCTTCGTACCAGTTGCTTTGCGAGAGGAGGTGCTGAGAGAGTTTCACACTTCTCCCTTGGCGGTACATCCTGGAGTGGCGAAGATGTACCAGGATCTCAGGCGACAGCACTGGTGGCCGGGCATGAAGAAAGCTGTGGTAGAGTTCGTTTCACGATGCCTCACCTGCCAGCAGGTGAAGGCAGAGCATCAGGTACCAGCAGGCTTGGTACAGCCCTTGGAGGTCCCGGAGTGGAAGTGGGATGGCATATCTATGGATTTCGTGACTGGACTTCCACGCACTTCCAGAGGTCACGACTCCATTTGGGTGATTGTCGACCGACTCACCAAGTCGGCACACTTCTTACCCATCAGAGAGCAGGGCTCAGTGGAGAGCTTGGGACGTCTTTACGTCCAGGAGATCGTACGACTTCACGGTGTGCCATCGTCTATCGTCTCCGATCGAGATGCTCGTTTCACTTCCCGACTTTGGAAGGGGTTGCAGGAGGCGTTCGGGACGCGGCTCCATCTGAGCACAGCCTTCCACCCTCAGACGGATGGTCAGACGGAGAGGACCATACAGACACTCGAGGACATGCTCTGTGCATGTGTTCTCGAATTTGTTCGCAGCTGGGAGGACCACCTACCCTTGGTGGAGATCGCGTACAACAACAACTACCACTCCACCATCGGGATGGCACCATACAAGGCGTTGTACGGCAGACCCTGCAGATCATCGTTGTGCTGGACAGACCCTGGGGAGTCAGCACTCGTGGGACCAGAGATGGTCCGAGCCACGACAGAGAAGGTCCAGATCATCCAGGAGAGGATGAGGACAGCTCAGAGCCGGCAGAAGTCATATGCTGGCAGGAGGCGGAGGCCACTAGAGTTCGAGGATGGCGACCACGTCTTTTTGCGTGTCTCACCTCGACGTGGTTTACGGAGATTTGGCCGAGGCGGCAAGTTGTCTCCACGCTTCATCGGGCCTTTCCAGGTCCTCAGCAGGATAGGAGAGGTGGCTTATCGCCTGGCTCTACCACCTCAGTTGCACCGGGTGCACGACGTCTTCCACGTGTCTCAGCTGAGGAGATACGTGCACGACCCGACGCACATCATCGACTTTGGGGAGCTGGACGTGGACGATGGGGCGACTTTTGCGGAGGTCCCAGTGGAGATCGAGGATCGACAGGAGCGGGTCCTACGTGGGCGGTCGATTTCTCTTGTGCGCGTCAGATGGCAGCACGGGAACCTCCAGGAGAGCACTTGGGAGCGGGAGGCTCAGATGCGTGCTCAGTACCCCCATTTGTTCCCCTAGTTTTTGATGTATCTTTACGGGGACGTAAAGCCCTGAGGTGGGAGTAATGTAAAGACCCTAAAATTTCAAGGAAATTTTTTTCTTAATTTTATTTGGAATTTTACAAGAGCGCAGCTTCAGACGGCACCTGATTCCGAGGCCCGGTGTGCCCGGAATCAATTTCCGAAGTTTGGCTCGGGTACGTTCAGTGAACGGACGAGCGGGTTTTTCTATCTTTTGAACCGGTGCCCGGAATCAAATTCTGAGGGCACCGATGAAATCGCAGCGCCGGTATTTGCTTAGAAACGCCTCTTCCGGAGTTGCGTTTGCTCAGACGTGGTTTTTAAATTTTGCGGCTTTAAGTCAGAAATAAAATAAAGTTTGTGCGACAACTTTATTCTATTTCACTTAAGCTGCTTGGAAGCCACTTGAAGCCACTTAAAGACGGCTTTAATTCAGTTGAACTGGATAGGATGCTATCCGGAAATATCCTACCCCCTTGGTAGGATATTTGTGAGGTGGGGCCCCCACGAGCCCCGCCGTTTCTTTCGCTAAGTAACGCACCCGCGAAAACCCGTCAAAGTAACTGAAAAGTCAACCGACGCGTTTTCTTTAATTCTTAACAGACCATTTAATTGGGCGGTTTATTTCGTGAATTAAATGGGTTGTTTCATTCGTTGAATTAATTCAACGAATTTAATGGGTCGTTACTTACGCGTTTGCGTTCGTTGGCAAAATAATAAAATAAGACCAACTCTTTCCTTTGGAGGATTACTCGTTGTGCGAGATTCTCTGGGCCTCCACCCTCCCCGCGAAGAACGCGAAGAATGCGAAGAACGCGAGAACGCCGGCGACCGAAATTCGACGACGCACACCGAGATCTGCGACGTCGACGAGCTTTACCCGCGACGTTCTTCGGCGACGCCTCTTCTTCCGCGGCCGATCCTCGTTCGGCAACTAAGGTGAGAATCAGATCGTTTAAATTCTCTTTTTTTTTTTAAAAAATTCATGGCAACGGATTTAATTAATTAAGTCCGTTTGTTCTTGATCCGGAGATTGGCGACGCGACGCCGGATACCGCGACGACGCAACGATCCCCCCTTCTTCCGTGACGAGCGATCCCGCGACGACCTCTCGTCCGACGACGACGACAAGGTAGGGGTTTATTTTCTTGATGATTCATTCCCGTGTTCTTATTTCTTTTGAATAAAGAACCGGCATGAATAATTTCAATTAATTAAAAATTGAAATGCCGTTTAAAAGAAAAGGAGTGAACAATTTTTTATCTTTGATTAAAAATTGTTGTAGCCTTTCCTCCCGTTGATTATGACTAACGCGGAGGGTGCGGGTCTAACGAACAAGACCCGGCAACCCTCCGCCGATCTCTTTTGTTGTGCGGATATGGCGGACGACGACGAACCGCGCGGCAGGGGTGATCTGTTGATCCCGCAGTGAAGATCGGCCCCCGGGAGGAGCATCGGCGCAGTCGGGAGGCAAAACGGGCCACCGGAGCAACTCCGGCGGCCCGCGGAAGGGGGCGGCGGCGCCGGCGACCGGAGGCGGCGGCGCCCGGCGCGCCGCCGGAGGAGTCCGCCGCGGCCGAGCCGCGGCGGCTGCGAACCGCCGGACGGCGTCCGCGGTCCGGCCACCCAGAACGCGGCCCGCGCGGGCCGCATTTCTCCAAAGCCGCGGGTCAAACCCGCGGCGGCTCACTCGGCCGCTCGGCCGAAGCCGAGCCGGCCGGTCCGGTCGGCCGGGCCGCGCCCAGGCCGGACCGGACCCGGCCTAGCCGGGTCGGGCCGGGTCGGGCCGACCCGGTTCGGCCGACCCAGGGGGGTTCGGGCCGGGTCGGGCCGACCCGGTTCGGCCGACCCAGGGGGGTTCGGGCCGGGTCGCCCCGGGCCCAGAACCCCCGTTTCCGGGCCTCTTCGGTCTTTTGCCCATATCCTGGGCCTGGGACCTCCGATTGACGAACCGTCAGCGGCTACACGATCCTTGGATCGATACGGTCGTTTCGGTATATTATACTCAAGGTTTCGGAAGACTTTGGGTTCGGCCGGGTTGGTTCGTACACGAAACTAACCGGGCCCTCGGAGCGGAAACGCTCATAACTTGAGCTACGGACGTCCGATCGACGTACCGTCAGCTGTGGTAGTTTCCTCTAAGTGAGACGGAACTTTTGGCATACTCCGCCCGAGGATCGGATACAGGCGGAGTACGGTCGGGTTGGTTTTTCCCTAAAAAAACCAACCGGGCCCCTGGGACGAAAATGCCAATAACTCTCAGAGCGGGCGTCCGATTGACGCGCCGTCTGTTGCGTTGAGATCCTATTGTCGATACGGAAATTTTGGATACATCAACTTCGGACTACGTGTCAGTTGATGTATCAGCCTCTCGGCTCGTGGAGCGGACCCTCCTAAACGAGCTCGCTATGTGCGGGAACCCTAGCGCTGGCTGTGACTTCGACGACAGAGCAGAGATCCTCCGTGGACTGCGACGACGGCAGAGCAGAGATCCTCCGTGGACTACGACGATGGCAGAGCAGAGATCCTTCGTGGACTGCGGCGACGACAGAGCAGAGATCCTCAGTGGACTGCGTCGACTACTGCACTCAGCGATCCTACATGGATCAGTGCTACAGGTTCTGTGTGAGCCCGATCCTATGTGGGTCCTTACTACCGGTTCTGTGTGAGCCACTGCCTACAGGTTCTGTGTGAGCCCGATCCTACGTGGGTCTTTTGCGGGGGTTAGTACCTATCGATCCTTCGTGGGTCCGACGACTTAGATGGATCAGTGATCATCTTTGACGTCATCTGAAAAAGTATACCTGGTTGAGCTGAATCATATGTTACTCTCCTTTGTGGATTGTGTTGAACTATCCTATGTGGATTTTACTGTTTACTCTCCTTGTGGATTTGAGTCTTGCTTTCCTTTGTGGATTGAGTTGTTCTTGAGCTCGTGAGCAGAGCTGGAATTGGGGACTTAGGTATATGTATGGGCATATACCTAAGTCGAGTCAGATGTTACTTCGTGATTGCATCTTTCTTTTGTGCTATATCCTTTGTGGATTTCGGGAGACCTTCGGGGGTCTCGGGGTCCTTACTGAGTAGCTTATACTCACCCCTGCACGGGCTATGCCCGCACCTTGTTGTGTTGGATGCAGACGACGGACAGCGCTGATCACGGTTGGGGCGTGGAGCAGGACGGCACCTGGAGGTGGACCACTGGGCGGGACGTGCTCGGAGCGGACGTGGGACCCGAGGAGCCTGGAGGCTATCTGTACCCACCCTTCAGGTGGGATTGCCAGTGGACGACACGAGGCCGCCGTCTTTTCTTCAGTTGCTGTACTTTACTTTTCAGTTGTACTTTACAGTTGGGCTTGTATTTCCGGCCCCCTTTACTTTTCTGCACTTTACTTTCCGCTTGCTGACTCTGTGTGGTTGTTACTTATAAAGGCAATGCCTTCCCTGTTTACTGGGATTTTACGCCTTGGTGCTAGTCGCCAGCCCCTGGCCTATGGAAGGCGGGCTTGGGGTAGTCACGGCACGGGCCCCGAGGTCGGGTCGTGACAGGTACCTCCATGGAAGGGAGTCATACGTTTTGGTAAGAAAGGTAAATTGAGTCCCAGGTACATCAGACCTTTGGAAATTCTAGAACGAATTGGGGTTGTAGCTTACTAATTGGAAATGCCTCCAAGTCTCTCCGAAGTTAACGATGTGTTCCACGTATCTCTATTGAGGAAATACATGCCTGACCCAACGCATGTACTAAACTATGAGAAATTAGAACTGGAACCCGATCTGTCTTATTGCGAAGAGCTCTTCAGGATTCTTGATACGAGAGAACAAGTACTGAGAAACCGGACGACGCGTCTGGTAATAGTTTTGTGGAGAAACCATAAGATGGAAGAGTCAACGTGGGAACCCGAGGAACATATGATGAAGAACCACCCGAGTCTTTTCATGCGGTATTATTCTAGAAATTTTGAGGATGAAATTATTTGAAGGAGGGGAGAATGTAACACCCCTAACTTCTACGGTACACTTCTCTTTGAATAATGTGATAGCGTGTGTTGTACGCAACATCGAGTTCTAACACACCACAACCAATCAAACTAGATGTTATGAATAGTAATACCTACTTTTTGAAATTATATATATTTTATATTTCAAAATGGAATTCATTTTCGGATTCAGAATATCAGAATTATCCTAAGTTTAATTTTTGGTATTTTTCTGAGAACTTCCAATTTTTATGAATAGTGAAAAATACTTAAAAACAACTTTTTTAATAAAAATAACTTATAGTGATAAATGATATTATTTAGTTTTTTTAAAGTATAATTAGAATACATTTTTACCATTTTATCCAATGGTGTTCATTATAATTAATTTCATTTTGAAATTGGACATAAACAATTGTCAATCTTTTGATATATATTGTTTCTTAAAAACACGCTATTTATTGTAACAGCGGGAATTAATATTAAAATTAATTAATGAAAAATATATGTTTGGAATTTCGTAAAATAAACATCATTTATTAATTAGGAATATCAATTATAGCTTAGGGTGAAATTTTGGAATTGTTCTGAAAAACATCATTTTTTGATGAATAGTGAAACCACTAAGTTGTAGTTAAAAAACTGAATTTTTCATAAAACTTAATTTTACCGCTTCTGTGAATGAAATTTCGAAAATCTGAATGAAACGGTTAATATCAAGTAATAAAATGTGGTTCAATGAGAATAAATTTTTTTGGTGAATAGTAACTTTTTACTTTTATTTACCACGGTTAAAATTAAATAGGGTAATTAAGGGTAAAAATGATATTAATATTACCTTGACACATGTCATAATTCTATTGGACAAGTTTCTATCGACCGAAAAATACCTTAGGAATAAGATATTATCATTTAGGTCCACTTGGATCAGATTAAGACATTTATTATTATTTAATTCAAAGAAGAGTAAAAAGAGGTAAAATCAACGTTTATTTACTAAAACATTTTTAATATAGAGTTATAAATAATATAAATTCGATTGCAAATATTCATTAGAAAGAAAAAATTATTTCCTACATAATTACAGTTTATTTATAATTTTTATACATTAAATAATTTAATTTATTTATGACACAATGATGATGCAATAATTACCATAATAGTGAAAAATTAAAATAATTGATATTATAATAACCAAATATATATAATTTGAGACTTTTTATGAATTAAACTAATTTTATAGGTTAATATGACATCTTAGGATTTACTTAAGTAACTTTTTTCTAATTAATAATTCTGTTATGATTTTCAAAAAAATCAATTTTTGAATAGTGTCAAAATTGACATCAAAGAGTTTTTAAAACAAATATTATATTATTAATTGACATTAAATTCCTAAAAACCTATGGTTCTGCCAAAAGACTTATATAATGATAGGTGTATCATTAATGGACCACTTGGGGTTCTCTTGGATGTATATAGTATGTTTATTAACCATATAATATAAAAATACAAAGAGACATTGTAAATGTGAAACTAATTAACTAAGAGTTAATACTTAATGATAAGGTTAATATAGTAACCCAAAACTATCTAAATTCTACTGGATGAGTGTTTTTCGACCCATACCCACCTTAACCTCTAAATAATCCACTTTTGAGCCATTAGAAACCGAATATGAATTTCTTATAAAATAATATTTCTAGCTTTTCCAAAGGTTCCCCTCACCCCTCTTATAAAAGGGCACTCAACCTTCTCATTAATTCACATCTTCAAAACCTTTTGGCTCGGCCAAAATATCCCAAAATACTCTCTCAACTTCTCTCAATTCATCCTCGAGGCCTTCATTTAGTCAGAAAGACAACCTAAGAGCCCTTTTGATCAAATCAAAAGGAAGAACCCGAAGAAGAGGTAATGATTTCACCACCCTTTTCCAAGTTCCTTTCTTCTTCCACTTCTTCCTTATTTGTTATTACCATTATAAAATAATAACTCCAGTATCATATATATACTATGATTTTATTATAAATATTTTACAACCATATTCAGTATCCTATCCATCCTTTTAATAACATGTCACCATACGTGTGTACATACGGCTTACCGTCTCCACGTCGTGGTGTAATTGTTATTCAATAAATTATTATTTGGATGGGTATAATAATGATGTGTAACTCATGTAAATAATAAATATATCATGATAATGATTCTGTATATATGATATACTATCCAATTATATATTATTATAATATCAGAAGAATGATATTGTCGCTCGTGCGTACGTACGGACTACCGTCCCCACGAACGCGATGGGATTCATTCTCCATCATATCCATTCAAGTATAATTCTCATTTGATGATTAATAATAGTATATAAGGACTTTATTTAATTCTGGATATGATTATGATACAACCTACACATGACAAACACAACTTACGTAACAAAACATATAAAAGAAAATGAGTAAGTTAACACAGGAAACAACGATAATACTAAGATATTATTAACAAATCAATGTTAAAAGATCATATATGATATCATATTAATGTATATGATTCTTGTATAATTTAAAAACATTTATTTTACCATTATACAATAGTTTAATCTACCCCATCCAAGGAAAAGTACAAGGTAAGGGTTATTTCACAATCTCTTCATTATCCGAGTTTATTTATAGGTAATCTACTGGGATTTCTTTACTATTCACAAGAATGTATTTCCGTCGTTTTAAAAATTTGTGGAATAATATTACATGGTGATGAAGAAACAAAAATGTATTAAAAGGATAAAGATTATGGGAAAAAATTTACTTAAAAAGTACTAATTTTTTAATTTTTTATGGACTATAATTATTTTTCTTTATAGTTTGGTTTCTAAAATCAAATTTATTATAGTAAAATTAAGGTTTTTAATACTATTATTCATATTTATTTTATTTGACTTTAAAATATTCAATTTTATGATTAAAAATTTGTATATAGAAGGTGTTTTTATCCTCATAATTTAAAGAATACATGTCTTTAAATTGGTACTCCACACATATTTCATGAGGGACAATTGATATGTATTATAATTTGTTTTCAAAAATATAAAAGTATGTTTTTTCAAAAGATAAAAGTTTAAAATGGAGAAGGATTGAAAATTTACATAAAACTTTTTTTATATTTATTTGTGTAAATGTCAATGGGTGAACATGTTTTTAAAAAAATAAATTACATAATTTTTTCAATGCAGAAGTCATGTTATATTTTCAATGACTCTTGTTACATGACTATATTTCAATTGGGGTATTTACATTACTAATCAAAGTCTATAGAATTAAAAGGGTTCTTTTATTCGTAAATATAATTATCAAAAATTTGTCCATACTTATTTGTGATTTTCAAAAAGGGATATATTTTTTAGTTATGAAATAACTTTAACATTTTTTTGAAAATAAAAATACACTTTATTATGTATTTTAGATTTAAAATATTTTTTGTTTTATCATTAATGTTTGAGTAATATAACCCCAATAAATTATATACTGATAAAAATGGATTTGTGAATTACTGACAGTCTGAGGATTTGGGAAAATTTGATGACCTAATGCATGTTGAAATACCAATGGCTTAAGGTTTGACGAATACCCAGTTAAACTCATCACTATAATCGTGTATACTAACTTCATCGATACTTATAAAGAGATATCGAGTCTATCAAAAGTTGATCAATAGGCTGAAATCGATGTCCTTAAAAAATATTTTATTGAACAAAAAATATGATCATTGGGGGACTGTTTATAAAGAGATCCACACTTCAAGGATCAAGAGAAAAAAGAAAAAAGTTAAAAACCAACATTAAGAACTAAAAATCACATGAAGTGTTCAACAGATTATTGACTATATAAAACATAATTGTTTTTTGAGATACTTGTAGTGAATATCTATGTGTGGTATTCCTTATAAATGCTCCGTGATTTTTTTCTAGAATTATATTGATATCAAGATTTCCGTTATAAAACAGGGAATACCATGATTATGGTTATAAAATATTAGTAAATTTTATGATTTAGATAATAGAGTGATTCATGGGGATTGGAATACAAAACTAGGATTATAGTTTATATAAACGGGTATGTTTTGTAAATCTATTCTCCACATTTTTATTTTCCTCTTTTTTATTAGGGTTATCTAAATTTTTTACAATTCTAATTGTTTAAATTTTATTTTGATTATATTAAATAAGTAATATTAAAATATACATCCTCTCACTACTATGAATTTCAATGGTATAAATATAATTTTTTTAGTGTATATTAAATTGTGTTTTTCTTAAATTGTTTAAACTTGAGAAGGTTAAAATTTTATAGTGGTTTTTTAACAACAATTCAACCCTATTATTGTCTATTTTCCATACATTTATAGGAAAACAATTTGGATTTTTTTACACATAAAAATGATACTTGTATGGTGTAGACTATGAAGCTCAATTGGTAATTTATGATACTGAACTGCATCTACCTCAAAACATTTGACATTTTATTCCATGTAATATTGAAAAAATGGATCATGAAAGGGAGCCTGATAATGAATAAGTACTCTTTACAATAGATTTTGATAACAATGAGGACAAAAGTCATGAATATAATAGAATTTTTATTTTGATAATAAATCAGTATTACAATTTCAAATCTAAAAGTTTTCCTACATATATTCATTTTTCAATTTATTGGATTTTATATTATTTTTACTTCTTCTTTTGATTGAATCTAATATATTATAATCCATTTGAAATTAAATAGTTTAGAGAATTTTTTTTATATCAAATCCAATAATCATCGTTGATCACACTGACTCAATATCCCCTTCAGTGTATCTGATTGATCCCACTATACTGGGGAATATTAGTGAGCCACCAGCTTCCAAAAAATATTGTTGGAATCTCATCAACCAATGTCGCTCCGATGGTGGATGAGTGAGTCATTCCTCTATCAAGTAGATATTCATGGGATACCACTACTGGTATGTTTGTCATTTTAAAAAAATATATTTTTATTAATCATTTAATGAGTTCTTAAAACAGATAATTATAACAATAGTAGATATACACATATGAATAAAAATGATGTGTGGGACCTATAATAATATTTAATTTTCATTTCATTGAATGATTTTATGGTGACAACTATTGATACTAACATAATCTATGGATATAGTTTTAGGAATATTTCATGAATGATGGTGAAACTTCTCATTAATTATAAAAACTAGAGGAAAATTATCATATTTTTTATGAATGTGGTGCTTGAAAACCAAATAATGGTAGAAAAAAGATACTATTAAATGATGAATATTTTTAATGGTGTGAGAAAAATTATAAATATAATAATAAAAATCTATGTTTTTCTATTTCTATAATTTTTTATTTCAATGTCTCTGACCCAATTTCACGCCTATGGACTATGAGATATTTTGATAAGAAATGGATATCCATAAAATTAGAGAAAATGGAATGTGTTCAACGAAAATTATCTAAGAAATATATATATATATATATATAATAAAGTTCCCGAAGGCATGTCTCGTGAGCAGTATAAGTTATTTTTCTATATTAAAAATGATTTATATCATGAATTATTTGCATAATTTAGAGTAACATACTAACATAAACACATAAAAAATATAATTTGGATTTATTTTTTATATTATTTTATATTAATTATCTAAAAAATACAATGGACCTCAAAATTTTTGAACAAAAACCACCTCAATCAGATTGATGGGTTCTTCATGATGCCCATAAAATCAATTTTTGTGTTTTAACACTATAAAAAACATTTAATTTTCAAAAACATATAAAATGAAATATGATTTACATGAAATCATTGGAAGAATTTTATTGAATCATTTTTGACATATACAAGTTCATGAAACATTTATCCAATATGCGATGTGATCAAAATTACTCAATAAGATATCTATATTTGTATAAATGTTTTTAAAAACATGAACTGGGTTTTAATACCATGTAAATAATCTTGGATAACTAAAAAATCATATGACAATGGCTGTAGATTTATGTTTGAAATGTTAGAACTCACACCACATCATTTGGATTAATGATTTTCTCAAGATGTCTGTATGAACATTTTTTTGGTTATTAAAACATCAAACAAAATTAATAGTAACAAAAATTTAAAAGGAAAATATATTTGATTAAAAGTATAGGAAAAATATTATTGATTCATTTTTATGATTATTAGTTGGAGACATGTCTATTTGACAAGTAGTTTTCACAAAATCACTGAATAAAAAGTTTCTAGTGATATGAATGTATTTAAATACATTAATCAATGGGAAAACCCAAGAAAATGACTTTTGATTTCCATGTAATGTAATGAAAAATTTATTATAATTATTTTTAAATGTATGAATCTAAACCACATCAATTCTACTAATGGATTTCTCAGGATGTCTATTAGTTCCTTTTTTGTGTGTTGAAACTCTAAAACATGTGTGGAAGAGATAAAATAATATAAAAGAAAATTGAATTATAATTAATTGATGGGTAAAATATATTCCAATTAATTTTGATGTGTATTAGTATATAATACATCAATTCAATAAGTAGAGATCCTATAATTACTAACTAAGAAGTCTTTAATGGTATAAAAATATTTAAAACATGCATTAGGGGGTCAAAACCCAGAAAAAAACCTCAAATTAACCTAAAATCAAAGGAAAATAAACATAGATTCATTTTTCAAAGGTTGTAACCTAGTCCACATCAATATTATTTATAGTTTTCTTGGGATTTCTATAATCAATTTTTTTTGTTTTAAATATCTAAAACATAGATACAATAGTGATCACAATGAAAAAAACCTTAATTGAGAATAGGGTCACATAAAAATAGTCTCTATATCATTTTTATGTATATTAGTCATGGACACATCCATCCAATGTGTGATTTTCTTGGAATTACACAATAATTAGTTTTCATGATATGAAAGTCATTAAAAATTTTAGTCTGGGGAACAAACCCAATTGAATGACTTTAGATTATATTGAAATCAAAGGATAACGATAATTTATTGTTTTTTAAATATAGTAACTCACCCCACATAAATCTGATATATGGTTTGGTATGGATGTTCAAAAGTACATTTGTTCTATTTTAAAAATCTAGAACATACTTATAGTGGTTATAACCAAAGAAATCAACTTCTTATTTTCATGAAATCATGGGAATATTTTTAAATCATTTTTATGTTTATGAGTATATTTCATTTAACTAAAAAATTCAGTGCACATGTAATTACTAAACAAGTTGTTTTTAATGACAATAATAACTTTAAACCCAATAATCAGGGATTTAAAATAAAAAAACGTTTTATTCAAGTGAAATCATACGAAATCGATTTTAGATTAATTTTTGAAATGGTGGAACTAAATCCACATAAATCTAATTTATAGTTTACTTGGGATTCTAAGAAGAACATTTATTAGGTTTTAAAACTCTAAAACATGTGTGTAATATTCATAACATTAAAAATAACCTCATATTAGCATAAAATCATTATAAATATATCATTAAATAATTTTTCACAGGTATGAGTAGATGAAAAGTCAATTAAATCTTTGGTGTGCTCAAAATAACATAATAATCAGCTTTTAATGATATGAAGGTCATTATGATTGTGTATCTTGGGTTCAAACTAAATAAAATGACCTCGGATTTCTATAAATCATTGGGAAATGGAAATATATTGATTTTTAAAATTTAATACATGTCACCACATCAATATAATAGACGATTTTCTTTGGAAGTTTCTAAGAAATTTTTTTTGTGTTTGAAAACACTAAACCATGCATGTAATGATGATAACCATAGAAAATGACCTCATATTTACATTAAATCATGAAAAAAATCATTTAATCTTTTTATGTGTAAGAGTAGATGACATGTCAATATGACATGTAGTTTTCTTGAAAATACTAAGTTATTTTTTTAATGTTATTAACACCATTAAAACCGTATTTTAGGGGGTAAAAACCAAGAAAACAACCTTATATTTCAATAAATTTAAATAAAAAATATTTTATATGTATTTTAAAAATTTGATAAACGCAACCATATAAATTTTATCAATATCTTACTCGAGATTTTCAAAAATATATTTTTTCTATTTTAAAACTTTAAAACATTCATATAATTGTTAAAAACAAATAAAAAACACAAATTAGAGTTAAATTCTAGGAAATATTTTTAAATAATTGTTCATATGTATGAGTATAATAAAAATTAATATTACATGATGTTTTCATAGAATAACTCAATAAATTTTTTTAATAACATGAAAGTCATTAAAATTGCATGGGATTGGGTTAAAACTCAAAAAAGGACCTCATATTTCCATGGGATCATCGGAAGATGATGGTGTGATCCCACATCTAGACAGGTTGAATATTTCAGAAGGATTTTCAATTTTCATTTATTTGGTGATTCAAAATTCTGAATCAACACACGGAATGTAAATTCAAGAGTCGGAATGCATCAATGTGTATTTTGGGATATTGAATGAGCATTGAGAGGTAGAATATTTGTTTGGATGAGTATCAGTGGATTCAGGTTATGTTTCAAGAGTTTTTTTTTGTATTTTGGAATAGGTGAATGGTTTGGTGAGAATAGTTTTGGAGAAGCATTATGACGGCTTGATGGTAATGATTTTTTCAGTTTATTTAGAACTTCTTGTGGTGGAGTTTGATGATTAGGGCATGGTTTATAGAAAATAATGTGAGGTAAATAAGGAAACAATGTGTGATTGAGGAAGGTCTAAGGCATGGAATGCAAGAGGTGATTAGTTTCAAACAAAATGTGTGCCTTGCTGTAGATGAGAGGTTGTGATGAAATCAATATTGGCACACAGTTTGTCAAATAGTGTGGCATAGCCATGTGGGTCAGGAGTGCTGGGAAGTAGGTGGTGAAAACTAAAAAATAACATGAAAACTAATGTGGTAAAGCCATTATAATTTATGAATTTCTGTAAAATTTGAAATGACAACAGTAACCCATAAGGAGTTTTAATATTCCTTCCCTTTTCTCCCATAATAGTGCCACATGAACTAAGGGCTCCCAAACCCACTTCCTCGTATTCATCTGGAATTAAATTTAGGGTGTTTTCATGGTGTTTATTTGGCATTTACAGTGAGATTTATCTTCTATATCTCTCACTTTTTTTCATTCAATTATTCATCCAAATTTTGGATGTGGTGGTTTAGGAATTTGATTCTTATTCCAAAATAACATCTTGTAATCATCTGTGGATGATGGGGAATTTCGTTTGATTTGGTAGGGGATATATTGAGACTAATTAATCAGATCGTTACACTAATATACATTAAGGTATGTGTTCATATTTAATTTTATTAAGTTATTTTAATGAATAAATTTAAATAGGAGTGTAATTTTAATCACATCATATGGATTTTCCATGAGAATGGGGTAAGGAGTTAATTAAAACCTCCTATGTTGGTTTCATGGAATTTCTATAATATTTGATCAACTAGGTGTGTTCTCTGGCATTATTCCTCTTTTTGGAATAATTTTTTTTAAATATTTTTTTAAATAATTATGTAATTTTGGTTACTTGGTGTGAGACTAGATCCCATGTGCTAGTTACAATCTTTTTTGGGTACCAATGGGTTTAGAAGATGCTTGTGTGATCCTTGGAAAGGATTTAGTGAATTCAATGGTTTTTTAATGATTCAAAAAAAAATTGTTGTATAATAGAATTATATATTATCTATTTAGTTTTCTCTTATGTATTTAGGTTGTTCACGAGCTCATAGTGTTGTGTGTTATCTTCTATGGCTTAATTAATATGGTTGGGGGATTTGGATTGATACCTTGGACCTCCAGAGGATCTCATTGAATTCATTTTTCTCTTAATACCGATCATATGACCAAACATGGGGGGTTCTATTTTTTGGAATGGGTTTCATGAAATTTAAAAGGGTATATTTAGTGGGCGAAGAGATAAAGTTGGTTAAGTTCAATGGTTTGTGTGAATGAACAGTTAAGGACTACTTGGTATAGCTTTAAAATAAATGTTTTATAAACATTAGGAAGGATGAATTGACATTTTCTATATACTAAACATTTGTGAAATTATAATCAGGCCATTTAAATGGGTTTAAAAGGTTGTTTGGATTTTTACCATATTATGAGTCAAAATAGAAGAGATACATTTTGAAGTTATTCTTGTTTTGAAATGAGGTGTCGACCTAAAAATATTTAAAGGAATTTAAATTATTTATTTTCAAAGAGTGTGTGGTTACCTAATTATTGAACACTATAATGAATCTTGTGATGGTTTAAGTGGGAATCACGTTCTTAGACAATGTCTAGTTTTTAATAGATAAATACCCATGTTATGGAAGGAGGTATTCAAAACAATTAATGAATTTATAATATTTTTTAATGTTATGACTTCTGAAGGGGGTTGGTCATTATTGAGGAATGTTTTTGGTTTTTATTTCTTATTTGGATCATAGGATTAATGAAATTATAAATGGTAATTAATGTTGGAAAATGAAATATGGTGCACCATTAATGTTAATATGTTAATATGGTTGTGTATGTTTAACCTTGATTAATGGAATTAACATATTATGGAATGGATTTGGATATTAGAAATTTTGATTCACAAACATGTTAATGGTTCATGTATGATGTATGAGGATTCATTTAATTATATATATTGTTTAGGATGTTATACAAGGAGGTCCTCATCCCCTATTTTGGGAAGGCCATATTAATTCTCCAAGAACCCTGGTGCACTATAGTTTTTAGAGGATGGAGTGATGGTCTTAACACAAAGGGTATAAACATGAAATTCCATATTAGTGATTAAGATTGTGTAAAATTCATTCCTCATCCACAGTATATGTTCTATACTAATTCGTGAGGAACCAATAGTATTATATATTATGAGTATGGATAGGAATGGTGTTCTAAATCCTCAGTTTTAGTACCTGGACTGACACACCGAGGTAAACCATATTAATGTAATTGAGAAATTAATTCCCCTAGTGACATAAAATTCCAACCCGTGTGGTATATGTATTGGACTGTACCCATCGCTAGATTTTTCTTGGTTGTTTAGGTCACCCAATAGAACCCAAATGAATTAAAGGATAATGATCATTGGTTAATGGTGAAATTTATTTTACTATCTTATTTATTTATTGCACTTATATATATCTTGAAACAATACTATAATTAAATGTATATATTTATATACCTTTGAAAGTGGTCTATTGAGTTTCACTCACACCGTACTCGAGCTTCCATTTAAATTTGGTGCTCATGTATCTCTTACATGTTTTTTTGTAAGAATAGGTACGGTTTGACCCATATGATGTGTTTTGCATGGTCGGGAGGGATATATTAGATAGTTTCAAGTGGCTGGATGGGTTCATTCCTAAGATACTGTAGAGATTTTTTGTGTTTTATTTAATTTTTGGTGTGTCATGTATCTATCCTAGTGGGTTGTTTTTTTATGTATGACATGAATGTTCATTCCTTTACTATATTTCATCTTATTCCATTATGAATTTTTAGTTTATTTATTATTTTTTTCTTACTATGATGTGAATGATATTTTGTTATTTACTTATTGATGTGCACTATTTTATGGAGTTAGAGTCTCCTAATATTTCACCGTTAAACCGCGATAGATAGTCGGTAGCATATGGCATATGAGGAGGCATGATTGAGGCTATCCATCACACCTTTTGAGGGAACCATTTTTGTGGAATATGGGTTAGGACATTACAACGTGGTATCTCAGGTATTTACATTCATATTATTTTAAAATTTTATGTTTGGAAGACTATAGATAAAAATATCTATTGGAGCATATGATGGATATCGGGTTGGTGTGTCACATGAACCTATTCCAATTAGATATCTAGGTCATGTGGTAATGTGGTTAATGTTTAGATTTTTGATATTATAGATTTATATCATTTTTTTTCTAATGACACAAATTCTATTTTTTTTTGATGACTTATGATTTATTTATTTCTCATTGAATATTAGAAAGAATCCACTGGTTTCATTTTGATTCTTATCATACAGAGGAAAGTGTTATCTCCTTCCTCATTATAGACACATAGGATCCACATGTTATATGTTTTCTATTGTGTGATTTTATAGACTTCTTTTTTGGATGGAAATGTAAATATATGAAGATGCACTCCTACTAGATGATTCTAGTGTGGTGATCGTGCATGATTGGTGTAGTGGACCGAGTGGGTCAGAATGGTATAAGTATAGGATCATTGGACCCATTGGTGTTGTTTTTTTTCATGTTTGGGAGTATGTATGGGTCCTCCAAGGATTGTTCTGATGTGCTAATTATTAGAGAGGATGTATACCCTAGCAGTGAGTGATTGGTTTTCAGATTCATGTACTTGTATATGTGTGGGTGTATATGTATCAGTACTCTTGGGATATTTCTAGCATACATATTCAAAAAGAGGATGGGTGCACTTGTTCTGGGGAGATGTTTTTTCATGTGATAACATTCATATATGATACACTAGAGGTGAGAATTTTGAAACATTTATGGAATGTGATATTTGTACAAGAGCATGTTTTAAACACTATGAGTTATAGCCTCTTATGATTTATAGTAGATCATGTTGGTCTATATTAGTGAATTATTGTTATAATTCTCCAGTGGGTCATGGAGACAGATCTTAGTGACCTTCTTGATGTTAGTCTAGTTCATGGAGATAGTTCCTTGTGTATTTTGATGATAACTAATTAGAGGGGTTTTTAATTTTCATGTAAATTTGGGTGAATGAGGATTAAGTGTAGTTTTTGGAAATTATGATATTAGAACATGATGGGTGAAACATATTATGAGAATTAGGTGCTTTCTAAGACTTTCATTTTCAGTAATAGCTCTATAGTGCTAGTGTTTTAGTCTTTTTATTGGTTACTATGCTTGGTAGGGTGCCTCACTTGGGTGACGGTTATGAATAAAGATTGTTTCTGGTGGATTTGTTAAGGACTAAAGGTGATGGTTTTCTTAGGTTGATGACCATATAGGGAAGATAGACCTAGAATTATTACATCATGAGACACATAGATATGTTTGGTTTCCATAAAACTAAAATCCATTAGAATATTTATCCTTTGGTGGAACATGCTACTTCCCAGGAAAGGACCAATTAGGATTCTAGATCGGTTTCCATGGGATGCGTCTTAAAAAATGTGGTGAAATAATAATTGATTTTAGTGTAACTCATTGATGACTCTCATAATTTGAGTGGTTCTTCATGTAGTTTGGTCTATGTGAGTTTCCATTGTTTTTTAAATAAAAAAGCATTCCCTTGGATTTGATTGCAATGTTGTGATTGAATGGTTAGTGGCTAGATCTTGTGAGGTGACTTTTCAGGATACATGACTTTACTAGGCTATAAATATGTTATGTTGTTTGGTTACACAAGATCATGTAATAGTTGGGATTTATTGGGATGTTAGAGACATGAGTGAGGTTGACACATTGTGTCTTTGAATTGTGGATATAATGATTTTTCATCATGCAACGAGATGCATAGGATAAGTAGGCAGCCTTAAATTGGATGAAAAATGATGTGGGAATGGAATGACGCTTGTAGTCTGGGAGTCCTTGGACCTTTTTATGGATTTGAAAAGTCCCTTTATATAGAGGTTACATTAGATATGGATGAGTGGTGGTGTTATTTTCCAAAAACACCTTAGAATACTCTAATCCTTGAGATGATCCATCCCAATATCATTATATTATATTGATTATTTATAAAGATAAATGTCTATACACTAAGATAACTTAATTTCATTTATGGTTTAATGGATGGTCTCCTTAGAGGTGGAATTTCTTGCGTGGTGTATCTTGAGTCGTATGATGGAGGTTCACCAATATCTATTTGTAAGTATGTCTTCATGATGGATTGGATATCAGAGAATACTGCTAGTTTCATACTCAGAAGCTGGGGATGGGTGATAGTTTATATTTTTTTCTATTCCTGTAGTGGGAGAGATATGACCATGTCTGATTATTTGGTTGGTAGTAACCAAATTATGGGTCATGGTGGTTGTAGTTTCTTGAGTGAGGTAAAGAATACAACAATCCTATGGTGGGGAGTGAGTGGCAATCATGGAGATATGAACCTTGTACTAGAAGATTCATGTGTGTGTGGAACTAGACATGAATTATTCATGGTGGGATTGTGATTCCAATGAAAAAATATTGAGGTGGATGCTTACTTTTTTTTAGGAATTCTAATCGGGGAGTGGTTTTGGTGGATGATGGATATGAGCATTTGATTCATGCTTGAAGTAGTACTGAAAATAAATCTGAGGAACTTATTTTGGATTTGGCTGTGTGTGAGGTCGGACACAACTATCCTTTTCAGTCTGTAGATGATTTGTCTATGGAATCTCATTGGGGGTTAGGTATGAAATCTAATGGGTGTGATTGGGTGGTTTTCAAATTGCATTTGGGTTGAAGCAATTGTGATCATGTAAAATAGAAATGGGTCTGAATATGGAGATTGGTGCATTCGGAATGAGATTTAATGAGATATTACATGGTGGGATAACATACAATGTTGGTTTAGAAGGTTACATGCTATGTATGGTGTGTTGTATTGAGAATGATGGATAAATTTTGGGTTTGATTTGGGGTTCCAACCGAAATTTTCTATGTTCTTATTTCATAAATGGAGATCGATTATGCATCCAATTTGGTTGGTTTTAATTGACGAGGTCAGATATTGATGGTGTTTAAATTCCGTTGACTGTTAGGTAACAATATGTTGTAAACCATGCCAAGTGTGTTGTAGGAGCATGAGATCAATATTGTTTTGTTATTTTAAAATAGAATATGTATAAAGAATGGGAAGTTGATAGTGATATGTTGAGGATTCTCGTGGCGGGAACCATAGATATTATAAATTAACGGGTAATAAAAAATGACAATTTTTCTATTATATGGAAACTGGTAATCTTCATCATGGTGTTTCTATTTGGAAATGTATGTTATCTCGAGGTTTGGGTTGATTGTGGGCCTTGATTTGGATTTTGTGCCTTAGTTGTGTTTGAAGATATCGAAAGTTGAATGAGGTTGTTGTTTAACATATGGTTACCAATATAGGTTTGGTGGTGTGGATATATGAACATTGAGACATAATCTTGGATGATAAGTATTATGGTGAGGAGTTTGTATAATCTCACATCAGGACATCTGATTTTTTTAGGTTTTTGAATTTTCATTTACTATAATAGATAAATTTTTAATTGACACATAGAATGGAAATACTAGGATTTTAATACCGCAATGTATTGTTTTGATATGAGTAGTGAGGATTTATAGTTAGCTCGAGTGTTTCGATGAGCGTAAGATGCTTCCAGTTAAGTTTTATTAGTTTTGGAGTTTTATGGAAATGGTTCCCAGTTCTGTGTGCACAATTTAGAAAAAATATTGTGACACCTTGATTCTCAGGATATTTTCACATCATTTAGAAATTTGCATGGTTGAGTAGAAAGATTAAAGTATGGTTTGGGGTGAATATTCTATGGAAAATAGAGTAATCATGGGAGGTTGAGGAGGGTTTGTTTCTTGGCGCACAGACTGTGATCAGTTTTAAAAAAATTGTGTAACATGTAGAAGAATGGAGATAGTCCTGATTGAATTTTCGGCACACTATTTTCCAAATTGTGTGGTCTAACCATGTGGGGGCATGGATGTTGGATATTAGAAGTCCCACATCTGGCATGCTATTCAGAAAACCATGTGCCCAAAATTGTGGCTAATAAAAATTTCATTAAAAATGTGAAATGATAAAACTACCCTCTCAATTTTTTATCCATTCCCCCACTTTCTCCCACAACAGAGGAACACAAACCATGGGTTCCCCAAAACCATTCATCTACTTCAGACTCATTAAATTTTATAGTGCGCTTATGGTGTTTCTTGGTCTTTTAAGGATATATTTCTCACCACCCACTTACACATTCCTTATATCCATGGTTTTTCCTAATTCACTATTGTGGGTTTAGGGATTTGATTCTGATATCACCAAAATATTTTGGAATTAGAAAAGCATGATGGGTAATTTGGTCATCTTGGGTAGTAGAGATCCCAAGGTGAATTACACACACAATTTCATGGTGTTTCATTATGTTATTTTTTCATGGTGAATTTTATTATATTTTAATAATTAATTAATTTAATTCATTCTTGAAATTTTAGCTCTTATTAGTGATTTTTATAAAGAATGGTTTATGGAGTTATTCTAGACCACGTTTGGATGTTTATTGGAGTTTATATAAGATTTATCCAACTTAGTGAGTTTCCGTACATTATTCTAAATTGGGGATTATTTGATAAATGCAATATATTTTTAATAGTTAATTAATATTTTTTTCTTTTTGTTATACAAGATCATGGGTGGATGTGATGATCTTAGTTTTGTGGATAGGGGTTTGGATGATGCTTGGACAGGCCTTGAAAAGGCTTCCATATATTGAAAAAATTTTGGATGGCATAAAAAATAAGGTAGGGGGTCTATGATTTTTACCTATAGTATTTTTAATTGTTTTCCATGTGTGTGTATGTTTATTCATTAATTCCACATGTTGTGTGTTTTCTTCCATGGATTGTATAATCTATGTATGGTATTTGGATTGATACCTTAGCCCTCCCATGGATCCTGTTGGATTTTAAGTGATTTAATAATGATAATATGGCCACCAATGGGGTGTTCCATTTTCCATAAATGGAAACAAAAAATTGTAAAGGTTAATTTTAGTTGGTTAGGATATTAGTCAGGTTAATATTGTTGGTTTGTTTCAATGAATAGTTAAGGGTTACTATTATAAATTGAAAAAAATCAATCCTATTGGAAGGATGAAGTTAAATATATTATGTACTTGAATTTTTTGAAATTCATATGAGTACATTGAAATGGATTCAAATGTTTTTTTAGTTTTTTCCCCTATTTTTTGAAGAAAAAGGGAAAAGATGCCATTTTTAAATGATTCATGATTTAAAATGAGTTGTCGAACTCCAACTGTATTATAAAAAGATGTTTTAAATTAATTTAAAATATTGATTTGAAATGATAGTGTTGATTAATTTTGACTGAAAATTATATGTTGATTATTATGATAGATTATAATGAAATGAAGGTCTTGGTCCTTGTATGGTTTTTAAAAGATAAAGACACCTGTTATGAAGGAATGTTTTCAAATTGTTTAACAAGGATGTTTGGTTTTGGAATTCTATGACATGTGAAAGGGGTTGGTTCTTCTTGAGGAATGTTTTTTTGTTTTTAAGGGCTATTCGGAAATTGGTATTGTTGAAATGTTAATTGTTAATGAATATTGGTAAATAAATATTGGTGAACCATTCATGTTACAGTGTTACAAATTTTAATGATGTTGAACAATGAATATTGGAATTGACTAATTATGGAATGGATTAAGATATTTTACTTGGTGTTACTCATCCTTGGTATATGTTATAGAAATATTATTGTGGAAAAAATAGAATTATATAAAGTTTAGGATGTTAGAAATTGAATTTATCATCCATGATTTTGAGTTGGGTAGACTAATTCTCTACGAACCCTGGTGCCCATAATTTTCATAGGTTGGACTTATGATCTTGAATCCATGGGAATGAACATGGTGTTCCATATAAGTTATTAGCATGCTAAAATAGAATTCTTAATAAATTGTATAGGTGAAAGACCAATGATCGGGGCAGCAATATTATTGTATATGATTAGGATGGTTAGAAATAGTGTCACAAATCCCTGTTTTGAGTACATGGACTGATGCTTCGAGGTATACAAGATTAATATAATTGATAAAATATTTCCCCCTTCTAACATAGTGTTGTGACCGCTATGGTATATGGCTTGGACTCTCGACATTCCTTCTCACGAAAAGAATCTATTCACCATCAAAACCTACCCCAAACCAAGCTGATGTCAAGGAACGTTGGGTATTCCCTATCCCCACGAGCCAGCACAAGTTCCTTGGTATCATAGATTTTAGATTGTAAATGATTTACCTGAGTATGGATACATGAAACATAAAAACAATCGATAAAAAGAATCAAAAAAATCATGCCAAACATTCATTACAAAAACAGGAAATGAATAAATATGTTTAAATATAAAACATGTGGTCAGAAGACACATATAGGTACCACCAAAACATCCCCAAGGACTCTACACAACAAGGGGACATCACCCACAAGTCGTCTCTCCAACACCGCACCATGGAAGGGATCTAACAACCCGAACCTCCATCACTCAAGCCCTTTACATTACCTATGTCAAAAATGATCAAGTCTACTTACACCCAAAGGGTGTAAGCAGGGTGTGATCCTAATACCAATAGTATACCACCATGATATTTTATTGATTAAATAATACAAGATAAATAAAATTCCAGTTTTGATAAGTGTAAAGTGGTGGAAATAATTTCTATATAATGAAACTTTTAAAAGTGAACAATTTTCAATGTGAATTATCCAAGAGTGAGAAAGTTTAATTAAAACATGTAAGATACTGTATTTTCTAGAAAAAACCACCATATTCCAAAGATAATTACAAAATATTCAATGATCACTAATCTCGGGAACACCCATAGGCACTAGTTAGTCTCGGGCCCCATCTACCTCATACCTTGGTGTAAAGAAACCATAGAAAAAATCCATACTTGTTCACATGACACTAGTAGGGAACATTCCCATAACCTAGTGGTCCATAAACATCATCAATGTAGTTTTTTTAGTGTTGTCGTTATCCATTTTTTCTCAGTGAAACAGGGATAAAGCCGCTTCGGATCACTATCGTACTAGTACATATCTACCCTCCTAAACACTCGGGATTATCCCTTTTTGATCAAACCAATTTCACATGATACCTAAATCCATTATCACAAAAACACATTAGTTATGGTCATAATAATCTAAAAATAGTAGCTACACATTCTTTTCACCACATAAACCACCCAATAATACTTTTAGAATTTCAATAAAATAACCTGACAAAATATAACCATGTTTGGCAAAAAAATCCATTAAAAACCCCACTTTGAACACACTATGAAAATCCATATTTAAAAAAATATAATTTTAAGCACTCAAAACACTTCCATTAACAGATACATGAGTTATAAAACAACCCTAATAGGCACAACATAAAATTGACATGTAAATAACCAAATTTAACACAAAATTGGTACCGAAAATTAATTTTCTTAACAAACGTCACCACAACTAAATTTTGAAGAAAGTATAATGTTGTATAAGTGTGATAATACTAGAAATTTGGAAAATCTAACTCATAAAGAAATGATTACCCATTTAATTGCTTACCACACGTGTCAAAACCCTTGAATATTTGTGAGAAAATTCAATCGCACCACAATCTCACCACAAGAGACATAGATCAGGCCTAAAACCAGAAGAATAGACCATGAAATCCAAGATCAAACTCTAGTTTTGAAACCATACTTTCTGGATATAAGGAACTTCAAGAATAAGGGAAGAAACCCCATGAAAAATGAAGGAACTCTAAGAAAATTGAAAGAAGAAGGAAGGAGACCCACTTACATGAGGGATCTTGAAGAAATCTCCCCAAATACCCCAGTTGCCGAATTTCCTAATAGATAAAAATTAAAGTGAGGTTTGAATAAGGATCATAAGGTCAAGTGTGAACTAAAATGTGGGAAAAAGTAAAAAATGAAGGATTTATGAAAAAACATGTTACCTCATCAAATCTGGATGATTTGAGAATGACTAAGAAGTTCATCCATAATTCATGATTTATATAAGCTCCAAAGAGGGTGTAAAGAGAATGGGGACACTCATGGGATCAGTGGTATTTGGGGAGACCTGGAATCACTTTAAAATCATAATAATAGAACAATATATTAAATAAAATAAATTTAAACTAGAAATGGCCTTCCGAGATGGCCCAATTCCTTTATCAAAAACCAAAATCCACCATTATTTTGGATTCCTAATGGGTCCAAATTGATATTGTGGTGTTAATAGGTCAAGGTAAGCCATTTTGGATGTGTAATGGATACCAAATGTTGAATAATTATGTAGTTATAAGAGAAAAAAATTTGTTTTTAAATCTGAAAATGGGCTCACGGTTTGGCCCAGTTCATGAAAACTCACTCTTACCTCCAAAAATTCATTGGAAACCCGCAAAAAATTGAAATAATACAAATTAAATGGAATTTAAATTTAAAATAAATTAAATAAGTGACAATAATACCAATAATGAGTGACATTCCACCTCAGAAAGTCAACCAAAAGCTTGATCGGAAAACAATAATGGGTACTCCATCTCAACCCACAACTTCCGCTCCCAAGTATCATGTGTATCATTCCCATGCTTCCAATGAACCCAGACCAATGTAATAGAATTTCACTTAATCAACTTTTCTTGGAACTCCACCATTCACACCGCCAACTAAAATATAGATAATTCATGCTCTATTACTAACACCTCCCAATTCAGTACATGGGACAGATCTCGGTTATATTTCTTAAACTAGGAGACATGGAAGACATCATGTATTTATTTAAATTGAGAAGGTAAGGCCAACCTATATGACACCATGAAAATACACATTGTGATAACAAAAGGTCTGACATACCGTGGAGTCAGCTTCCCTTACTTTCCAAATCGACAATGGCCCAGACGAGGGCCACTTTCAAGAATACCCTGTCACCCACAAAAAATGTAGGTCTCGATGCCTCTGAACAACATATGATTTATGGAGACTCTGTAGTTTTAATAAGTACTGCCTGATCAAAATTCCCTTTTCAGACATCTCCTACATAAGACTCAGCCCCGATACTGAGGTCTCACCTACCTCATCCCAAAATAGGGGGGACCGACAAGGCCGAACAATAGCACATTTGAAATATCCTTTATAATCGAATATTGGGAACTGTTATAATATGAAAACTCAAAAAACTCTAAATGGCTATTCCAGGAAGCTCCAAAGGCCAGAACACATGCACAGAGAATGTCCTCCAAAATCTGATTTGCCCGCTATTTATGACCATGTTTTTGATGATGTTACGCCATTATCATATTAATTTGAGACCCCATGTCCTTATGAAGGCCTTCCAAAAACTAATAAGTGAATGGGGGTGTCAATCTGACAAAACATCTGATGGCCCACCATGTATCCTTACCACATCCTGATGATAAAAATGGCTCAACTCTTCCACTTTAACGGTATCACTGGTCAGAATGAAGTGGGATGATTTGGTCAGATGATCAGTCACCAGCCAAATGGAATTATTACCCTGATGTGTAAAATGAAAGACAACAATGAAGTACATAGAAACCTAATCCTACATCCATGTAGTAATGGGTAATGGTTGGAGAAATTTGGAGGGACTTTGATGCTCTAATTTCAGATGCTGGCATGTGTAACATCTCAACACAATATCTGTGATGTCTCACCTCATACCAGGCCACCAGAACTGCTGACGGACATGATAATATATCTTGGAATCACCCAAATGGATATCCCATTGAGACTGGGGGCTATCCTACCTCACCACCTTCCACATAGATAACATCACTATTGCATGGCCCTTGAAGTACAGAATCTCCATGGAAGACGATGACCAATCAAAAGACCTCTCCCCAAAATGAAGAAACTGATTTGACTACTGAAAAAACTCATCACCAGGATATTACTGCTGAAATAGGTCCACAAGAGAAGGATTCAACTGAAATATTACCAAGAATGAACCCCCATTTTTCTCCTTGGTCTCCACATGCAATTGACATAAGAGTGCCATCAGAGTCCACTCATCACTTTACTTCCTCAATGACTACAATGGGACTCTTCTTCTTAAGGCGTTAGAAACCTCGTGTCCCTTTCCTAGGGTATAGACAATGTCAAAGTCGAACAACTAAAATTCCTCGATCCAATGACACTGCATTATTTTGAGGTCATTCTAAGTGATGATATTGGCGAAGCATCTATGATCATAGTAGACCACAAACTTCTCAACAAAGAGGTATTGACGCCATGTCTTAAAATTGTGCATCACAGCTGATAACTCCAGGTAGTGGCTCAAGTAATTCTGGTCATGTGGTCAGAGTTGGAGATATACATACTCCACCACAAGATCATACTGCATAAGCACGTACCAAACATCCATACTTGAAGCATCACAATACACAACATAACCCTTTCCATCCATTGAAAAAATCAGAATCTGGGTGGTAGTCAACCGCCTCTTCAGCTACTCGAAGGATACCTGACATTATGGGCCCCATAAAAACATCACCCCTTTTCTATTAAGCATGTTAATCGGTGAAGTAAGCCAAGATAAATCCCAAAACAAACCGCCTATAATAACCATCATGGATTAGGAAACTCCTGATCTCGAACACGTTCATCAGCTTCTTCCATGAAAAAACCACACTGATCTTCTCGGGGTCGATTGAAACCCTATGCTAAGAGATCACAAGCCCTAGAAATTTCACCTCCCTGATCTGGAATGTGCATCTAGAAAAAGTTTTCTAAAGATAATGCTCTCGTAAAGTGCCCAGAACTATCCAAAATTGATTCTCATGTTACTCCTTAGATCCCAACTGAACTAGTATGCCATCCACAAATACCATGAAAAATTACCTAGATACTGAAGGAACACTCTTTTTATGTGTTCCATAAAGACCACTGGCTCATCGGTCAATCTGAAGGGCATGAAGAAGTACATGAAGTGGTTGTACCTACTTTGGAAGGCTGTCTTTGTTATATATACCTCTTTCACCCTGATTTTATGATATCTCAAATGCTAGTCAATTTCAGAAAAATAGCTTCCCACTTCAACTGATTGAACAAGTCATCTATCCGTGGAAAAGGATATTTTTTCATGATTTGTACTTTATTCAGCTATCGGTAGTCAATTCACATTCATGGGGATCCATCAACCTTTTTCGTGGACAAGATAAGAGAGGCCTAAAGAGAGATGATTAGGAAAATAAATAATTTTTATTCTATGCCTTCCAGTTATATCATTAATTCCATCATCTCAGTGGGGTCCATGCGATATGAGGGAAGATATAATGGTTGTGTTCCTGGTTCTAGATCAATCGAGAACTCCACATCCTGCTCCAGGGGAAAACCTAAAAAATCATCCAGAAATACCCCTGAAAACTCATCAACTACATGAGGTTGTCCACCGTCAAGATTATGACCAACTTCTTCAATCACGAGTGTTGATAAATAAAAAACAATATCTCCTAACTTTGGGAGTGGAGGTCCCACACGACTCAAGAGAGGATCCCATTCACCATGAAAAACCAGATGACTCCCATCTGGTGCTGTGAAACAGACCCACCACCTATAACAATCGATGTTTGACTTGAATTTTACTATACAATCCATTCCAAGTATTATGCCTAACAGATCCATATCTAAAACCAAGAATTCTCACTCCATCTCAACCCCTAACATGGAAAGCACACACGATAGTCACCTAAGACCATGCTCCTTCTTTTTTCCCAGCGACATCACCAACTTCACTGCAAAAGACAACGACTCGGTAGAAATATTCAGCATGTCCAAAATACAAGAAAAAATGAATGAAATATAGTAACTAGTATTAAAAGGAGATGTAGCTACAGAAGATTAAAAAAACTGTACTTCAAACTATCGACGGTCCTATCTCTGACCCTTCTAGTGCCGGATCCACCACAAGGAGATGTATGGTATCTACCTAAGGACGACCACTCATCTGTGGATGTTCCCAAAAGAGAGTCTTCCTAGAAGATGACCCAGACCTACCACCACAACCAGAAAATCTAGATCCCCCCATCCTTGACAGCCCTGACTCAACAGGAACTCATCATGAAGCCACTAATCCTGCCCCACTCTAAAGTGGTCGTGCCATGCCACAAAAGTGCTACATGTGATATGTACATCCACATTGATAACAGGGCTTCAGATGAAGTGGGAATGATGGTCAGATGTTCCCTGGCCTCTTACACTGGTAAAAGATGACCAGTCACTCATCAGAAGCCACATATGAAAACTCCATGGAAGAGTGGCCGGAATACCACCTCAATTCTTCCCCTGTTCCTCCTGCATTATTTTTTTCTCTAAAGATCTCCCACTACCCACTTCTAATACAATCCCAGATAAACTATCCCAACATTTTTTTGTCAATATCCACCATTCATGCCATGTAAACAGCCTCAACATAGGTCCTCATCTTAAACAAAAAAACTAAAAGTATATCATTGGTTGTACGCCTTTGTCAAAACATTGGTCCTTCATTTTCTCATTAGTGATGATTCCAGGAGCATACTAAACCAGATCAGTGAAATGGTATGTGTAATCCATTACAAAAAAAATCTCAGAAAAAGATCCATGAACTCTCAGGATCTAGCATATTCCAAGACTTCTTAGAAGTATTGTTCATTGAATATGGCCTTGAAATATCCCTAGCTCATATGCTCATTCTTCCCAGTATGAATTAATAATTCCCCCCACCTACATCCAAGACCCTCTAACAAAAAAGAGGCATAATTAACCCTGAGCACTTCGGGTGTATACAAGAACATGAAAATGCGCTCGATATTTTCAAGCCATTCCTCTTCTTCTTGGGGTTCTATCCAAAAATGGAAAGTATGAGGCTTATTTTTCAGGAACTCTTGGGCCTTTTCCTTCATAGGACAAGTAACATCATTACTAACATGAGCTATAATAGGATATGATTCATTTCCTAGATCATGTACATCCCAAACCACAACCTCTACTAACCTTTTATCAATGGGTGAGGGAGAAGCCTCTCCGGCTTCCTCTCGTAGTTGCAAGGGAGATTTCGATGGAGGCATGTTGCTACAAAAAGGAACAGTCACAAGTGAAAAAATTTATACAAAATTTATTAAAATATCATCAATAACATCAAGTATAAATAATCCTAAATCATTTCAATGAGAAAAAAACACCTTCCCCACCTCCACCTGATGTCCACGTGTATTTTGGAGCCCGCACGTCTCACCTGGAAGTGAAGTCAAACAAAAAATTACAATGTCCCATGGTGACATGAGGTCTTTCAAGAGAACTTTGGGCCCATCACCCTACTCATGACCAAAAATATGAGTCTCAACAGTCCTAGCTCCATTATATCCCGACTCATCCCAAAATAATAATATAACCCAAAAACATTAACCTCCTCTAATACCATTTTGTCACAATCGGAATCTGGTCTCCATAAAAAATGGCACCAAAAACATCTTGTGAGAAGGCTCGAAAGGTGTTCCCTATCCCCACAGGATGTGACATGTTCCACGGTAACATATATTTCTAGTTTGGTAATGATTTACCCGAGTATGGATAGAAAAAACATAAAAACAATCGATAAATCGAATCTTAAAATTCATGCCAACCAAGATTTATAAAAATCAAGAACTGAATAAATAGGTTTAAACATAAAACAAGAGGGCCAAATACACATAAAAGTTTCATCAAAATATCCTCAAGGACTCAAGTGGACAAGGGGACCTCACCCACAAGCCGTCTCCACAACACTGCACCATTGATGGGTGCTAACAACCTGTACCGTCATCACCCAAGACCTTGCATTTACCTATGTCAAAAATTATCAAGTCTACTTACACCGAATGGGTGTAAGTAGTGTGTGAGACTAAGACCAATAATACACCACCAAGATATTCCATAGAGTAAACAACACAAGATAAAAAGAATACCAGTTTTGGGAAGAAGAATGTGGTGGAAAAAATTTCTAAAGATTAAAACTTTTAAATGTAAAAAATTTTCAAAGGGAACATTCCATGATTGAGATAATTTAAGTAAAAAAATTAAGATATTGTATTTTCCATAAACAACCACCATATTCCAAAGCTAACTACCAAAGAGTCAATGAGCCCTAGTCTCAGTAACACCCCTAGGCACTAGTTAGTTTTCGACCCCATGTACCTCGTACCTCTGCGTAAAGTAACCATAGAAAAAATCCATTCTCATGAACAATCTACTAGTAATGAACATATCCTTAACCTATTGGTCTCCAAAAATCATCAATATTGTTTTTTAGTGGTGTCAATATCCATTTTTCTCCGTTGAATCAAGGATAAAACCGCTCTGAGTCACTAACATACTAGTACATATCGGCCCTCCTAGATACCGATGCTTCCCCCATTGTGATAAAAACAACTATCACATGATACTAAAAGCCATTATCACATAAAAACATCAGTTATAGTCATAATAACCTCAAAAAATAGCTACACATGTTTTCACCACTTACACCACCCAATAAAACCTTTAGGATTTAAATAAAATAACTTCAAAAAATTTAATATTGTTTTGCACAAAAAATCCATTAAAGCCACAACTTTGAACACTATGTGAATACATATACATTCCAAAGAATAATTTTGAGCCCTGAAAACATTTACCTTACATGAGTTATTAAATAACCCCAATTGTAACAAAATAAAATTTACATGTAAACACACAAAATTGGTACCTAAAAATCATTTTCTTAACAAATGTCACAAAAAATAGATTTAGAAGAAAGTATAATGAATTATATGTTTCCTAAAAATATAAATTCATAAAATATAAATAATCTAGAATTTATTACCCATTTAATCACCAACCACAAGTATCAAAACCCTTAAATATTTTGGTGAAAATTCAACCACACCAGCGTTGCACACTAAGGGACTTAAATCAAGCTTTAAACCAGAATAATAGACCAAGAACCCAAGATAAAACCCTAGGTACTATCACCTAATTTCTCAACATAAGTAACATTCAGAATAAGGGAAGATACCCCATTAAAAATGAATGAACTCCATGAAAATTCAATGAAGAAGGAAGGATGCCCACTTACTTGAGGGATCTTGATGAAATATCCCTTAATACAATAGTATATTAATTAAAAAACATCCAAAAATGAAATTTAAGTTATATTATGGATGATAACTTCATTTGATAACTGAAAATTAAGGAAAATAGAAAAAAAATGAAGGAGTTATGAAGTTTAAAATTTACCTCTTCAAATATAGACGATTTGAGAAAACCTAAGAAGTTATTCCCCAATTCAAGATGCATATGAGCTCCAAATAGGGTTTAAAGAGAATGGGGGTGTTACTAGGTTTATTGGGCTTGGGTGAGACTTGGAATAATCCAATAATAATAAAAATTGAATAAGATATTAATTAAACACTTTTTTAACTGTTAATGAGCTTCTGAGTTGGCCCAATCCCTTAATTAAAAACCCAAATCAACCATGATTATGGATTTATAAAGGGACGAAATTTATATTTTTGTGTTAATATTTTAGGGGAGGAAATTTTGAATGTGAAATGGGTGAAATTTTTTTTGAAAATGAATTATGTATAAAAGAAACAAAATTGGTTTTTAAATTTGGCAATGGTCTCACAGTTTGGCTCAATTCATGAAAACTCACCCTTTCCTCCAAAAATACATGGAAACCCCCACAATAGAAAATGAATGGAAATTTATTGAAATTTAACATTAAAATAAGTCATTTATGTGACATGATCAACGTATTTTTAGTTTTTTGGGGGACTGGGTAGAACCAAAATTAATAAAAGTCTAATGATATATGTTTAATAGTGAAACATGTTAATTTTAATATCTTTTTTATTTAATTAATTTATGGATATGTGAATAATCATTTGATCTAAAATGTAATGGTATAGATTCCTTGTTATTTGATTTACTTAGTTTTACTAATACCTGTAACACCCCGAGATTTTATGAAAAATATTGTTTTTAATTTCATTAATGTCTTGTGTTATACGCTACACCAAAAGGAGCTTTCACAACACACATCTCTAACCTGGCTTGAATTACACGTAATCGCGGCCTTCCACGATAGCGTGTGTTGTATGCAACACCAAGTTTCGCTAAACAACGATATGCTATTAAAATATTATTAAAACTAGCCGTTATGAATAGTAATAACCACTTTTTGAAATTTTGTAAATTTCAATTTTCAGAATGGAATTCATTTTTGGATTCGTAATATCAAAATTAGCTTAGGGTGAAATTTTGGTGATTTTCCGATAAATTTCATATTTTGATGAATATTGAAAATTACTAAATTTTAATTAAAAACAACTTTTTCAATCGAAATAATTAATAGTGATAAATTATTAATTTGAGTGGTTTTAAATTATATTTAGAATATATTTTCACAATTTAATACAATGTTGGTCATTGGATGTAATTTCACATTTAAACCAGTTATAAACTAGTGTCAATCTTTTGATAGTTATTATCTCTTAAAAACAAGCTATATGTTTTGACAACGAGAATTAATTTTTAAATTAGTTAATGAAACTGATATGTTTTGAATTTGGTAAAATAGACATCATTTTTGAGTACATAATATCAAATATAGCTTAGGCCTAATTTTTGGTATTTTTCTGAAAACTTTCAATTTTTGATGAATAGTGAAACTACTAAGTGGTAGTTAAAAAAACTAAATTGTTCATAAAACATAATTTTACCGCTTCTGTGAGTGGAATTTTGAAAATCCGAGAGACACGGTTAATATCAAGAACAAAAATGTGGTTCAATGAGATGAAAATAATTTTTGGTGAATAGTAACTTTTTACTTTTTTTTACCACGGTTAAAAGAAAATAGGGTAATTAAGGGTAAGGATGATATTATTATTACCCTAAAACATGTCCTAATTCTATTGGATAAGTTTTATTCGACCAAAAACCAACTTAGGAATAAAATATGACCATTTAGGACCACTTGGATTAGATTAGGACATTTATTATTAATTTATTTAATGAAGGGTTAAAAGAGTTAAAATCAATGTTTATTTACCAAAACATTTTTAATATGGGGTTATAAATAAGATAAATTCGACTATAAATATTCATTAGAAATCTAAAAAGATTTACTACATAATGGCATTTTATTTGTAATTTTTAGACATTAAATAATTTAATTTATTTATGACACAACGATGATGCAGTAATTATCTTATTAATGAAATATTGACATAATTGATGTTATAAATACCCAAATAAATATAATTTGAGACTTTTTATGAATTACACTAATTTTCTAGGTTACTATGATATATTAGTGTTGATTTAATCAACTTGTTTCGAACATATAATTATGTTATTACTTTCACATAAATCATATATCAAATAGTTTCAAAATTGACACAAAATAGTTTTTAAATCAAATATTATATTATTAATTTTTATTTTATTCCTAAAAATCTACAGTTCGGCCAAATGACTTAGATAAGGATATATATATTAATAATAAACAACTTGGGGTTAGTTTGGCATGTTATAGTATGTTTATTGACTATATAGTGTAAGAAAACAAAAAGACACGGTAAAAGTTAAATTATTTAACTTAGAGTTAAATCTAATTGATATGGTTAAAATAATAACATAAACTTATCTAAATCCTATTGGTTGATAGGATTTAAACCCATCCCCACTTTACCTTCGAAATAATACCCTTTGGAACCATTATAAACCGATTTTGACTTTAATATAAAATAATATTTTGAGATATTCCTAAGGTGCCCCTCCTCTCCCTTATAAAAGGGCACCTCCTCCCCCTCTTCATCACACCACATTGAGCCTTCAAGCTCGGCCAACCCCTGCCACTTTCTCCTCTCCACTTCCCTAGAGACATCCTAGAGGTTCTGGTCTTCTTCAAAGACCCATTTTAGTGCCCTAAAAGGAGGTCTCAAAGAAGCACTTCAAAGAAGAGGTAAAGCCCATTACCGATTCTTTCATCTTTATTTCTTCTTACACTTCTTCTTCTTAGGTTGTTTCACTATGAAGTAATAACGTCAGTATCACTCATATACTGATATGTTATTATAAGTATGAAACAACCCTATTTCACCATCTATCCATCCTTCGGAAAAAGAAATCACCGCGCATGCGTACGTACGGAATACCGTTTCCACGCCGTGGTGAAATCTATTTTCCACCACCACCATACTTGGATGGGTATAATGGTGTAAATAATAACTATATATTATTATTTTAATGTGATATTGATTCTGAAATAGTATACATACACTCCAATACAGTCCCACGATCATGAGAACGATATCCTCGCTCGTGCGTACGTACGGAATACCGTCTCCACGACGCGATGAGATTCATTCTCCACATTAACCATTCATGAATGATTATAAAGTATATATAATGAATAACAATGAAATATATGACATGTTATATTTACTGGATTTATTTATATGTGTATATATATATTTCATCTACTTACTTCCATTCAGGACAATAAGGAAAGGAAAACAGCGGTCATGCGTACGTACGGACTACTGTCTCCATGAACGGTGTGTTTCATTTCATTTATCTATATATTATATATATATACTGAATATATATGATATATAAATCATGTTTTATATTCTGGAAGTAAGTAAATCATGATATAAGTAATAATAATGTCAAGAACAACAAGTCCAAACACCTACGATAAATGAAACAATTTTACCCAAAACGCTTCTTTAACATGGAATTTACAAAAGAACGGGTAATATTAAGTCATAAGTGAACCATATATGATATCATAACAATGAGTATGATTCTGGAATAAGTCAATAACATTATTTAAATCATTATATAGGAGGTTCGGACATTTACGAAACATATCGGACCTAAGGTAAGGGAAACATCACAATCTCATTTTTATCCGAGATTGTTTATACTTTAGTATTTACTGGGGTGTGTTTTATCATCCACATCCATGTTTCCTAAATATGTAATATTATTTCCATCCACCTACAATTGTTTAAATCCAATTTTACCCTTCGGTGAGTTTTTAGTAAAATATATGAAAGGAATCTTTTGTCGTTTTTCGTACGAGGTACTTTTTGAACTTTTCGGACAAAAGTACGAGAAGAATGTTTTTTAACTTATACAGAAAGAATGGATTTTTAAAACATTATTTCCAAGAATCTTCCTTTATAAGTTTTCAATTTTATTTTTAATCATCTTCTTTTAGTTTATAATTGTATGACATATTAAGAAAGGAAAAGTGTTTTTGAAGAAGAAAGGATATTTTCCTCAAGAATTCATTTCAAGTGTTTTATCAAAATTATTTTCCATCTAAGATAATAAAGGGTTCTATTTCTATCCCTATTATTACATGGATTTGATTATGTTGTGATGGAAATATTTTCTATGAATTCCTTTATCTTATATGAATTGTTTTATGATGTCACGATGTTTAAGATTCCCATTTTTATTACATGGGTTATGCAATGATGTATGTTTTAAGATTTTGTGGCACACATAATAATGGTATAATACGAGATTGGTGGGACCTATATCTCCCTCCAATGCATTGGGTAAAGATTTTATATCTCATGAGATAGACATGGCTGGAATGGTAGGTTATACCGGTTCAGTGAAACAGGACTGAAACGAGGGTGACTCGGTTCAGAAAGGGACTTTGTCCATTAAGATAGTCTTGGAAATGAGTCTTGACTAACAGGAAATGATTCTCTATTATTATGTGTGCATGCCACAAAGTTTCATGTTTTAAGTTATGATTATTGTGATTACATTTCACTCCCATGATCTACCCCATGTTATGAAATTATGATCTCTTTTGCAGGTTAAGATGTGATTGATATTTCTTTTGTTTACCCTTACTGAGCATTTGAGCTCACCCTTTTATGTTTTCTTTTCCCCAAGATATAAAGAATTGTTTTAGGTATAAAAAAAGGAAGATCTTTATGGGAGATGTTGAAGATCTTTCACCAGGATTAGAATATTATATTCTGAGTTTCCAAAGACACTAAACTATTACGGTCCTTGTGTGTGTATGTTTGTAATGTACTACGTATTTCGCAAAAGTAATGTAATGTACATGTACGTCAGGCTTCGGGTCTCTATAGTTGGTATCAGAGGAAGTGTTTAGTCAACCTTTGGAAACTAGGATGCGAGAACTTTAGTGAGATCCCTAGAGATATTTCTAAGGTATGTCTAGGGATGTCTCTAAGGTTAAGTATACGTATAGGTTATAGTACTAGAATTACGCTAATGATAATAGAATTAAACCTAAGATGTTAGATATTGAAGGTACTCCCCCTTTATTATGTTGTTTTCTCTAGCATGATTTTTCCCTCTCACACTATTCTTTTTGGGTTTTAGATAATGGCTGGAACCCGAAGGAACCGTGTTGATCAATGCAATGGACAAAGAAATGATTGCCCTCCTGAACAAACAAATGTTATGGGAGATGGAGTGCAAAATCTTATTGCTATACTTACACAAGCTATGAATAATTCTGGACTTCCAAATGAACAGAGAAGGGTACAATATTCTATTGAGTCCTTCATGAGGCAACGTCCACCTTCTTTCAATGGGTCTTCCGATCCACTTGTTGCTGAACAATGGATCAGTACCACTGAAAAGATATTTTCAGTTCTTCAATGTTCTGAACATGATAAAGTCATCTTAGCAGTATATCGTTTGGAAGGTTAAGCTGATAAATGGTGGAATCTTATCAAGAATACGAGGCCAAGAGATGAAATTGAGTCCATGGAATGGGACGAGTTCAAGAACTTGTTTTTCAGTAAGTACTTCCCTCGTATTCTTCGAACAAAGATGGAAAAGGAGTTTCTTGAGCTGAAGCAGAAGGATGATGAATCTGTTGGTATATACGAAGCGAATTTTACAAGACCTGCAAGGTATGCATCTGGCATTATCATCCAACCTGAAAGTAAAGTTGATCGAATTTTCAGTGTCTTAAAGCCAAGTCTTCAAAGGGCATTAGCTATAAGAGACTTTAGTAGCTATGAAGAAATTGTGTGTTTTGCTATCAAGGTAGAAATGGAAGTTGGTGTTACATATCCATCTCATGGTTTTGACAAGAAACGAAATATGGAGTTCAAGGAGAAATCTCAGAATAATGGTGAAAAGAAGATTAATGTTTCCTTATGTACAAAGTGTGGAAAGAAGCATGGTGGAGATTGTCTTAAAGGGACTAGAAAATGTTTTAAGTGTGGAAAAGAAGGTCATCGAGCAGCTGAGTGTCGAAGTAATGGAAAAAGGGTTTCTAATGATGTGAATAAAGCAAACACTGCAGAGAATGCACCACCAACACTTCAACGCTTCAAGTGCAAGGAAATCGGGCATTATGATAATAAATACCCTAATCCAAGGGTTAGTGATGATCGACATGAGCAACCGCTTAAGGAAAAAGATAAAGGGAAGTCACATGCGATCACTATTGGCGATGTTGAATATGAAAACGTTGTGGTGGAATGATTAAGTGTTTATGTAATGAGATTCCAAAATAATGTTGTATCATGGAGTATTGGAATATTTATGTATTGGTCTAATGTGGTATTCAAAGTGATTGAGATATTTTTGGAAATAAGACGATATGTGCATAATGAAGGGAAAATGAGAAAATGAAATATTTAACAGTTTTCATGAGCTCATGATTGATATAAGGACTAAGTGATATCATGGTTTGATTATAAAGAATTTTGAGGATTTTGGTATGTGGAAAGTATTAACGTTTAACTGCATTCATGTTTTCACTAAGGTTCAATGGTTATTCAAGAGAATACATGATTAAGGTCTTTGAATGTTTAGAATGTGACCAACAAGACATATATTATGATATATGGGGATCAACGATGGTATTAAATCACTGAGAGTGGACTGCAGTATTATGGATAAGCCTAAAGATTGTAATGGATTATGTTGGACATAAGTTAGTATTGTTTAAGGATAGAACTTTTTTTCGATATTATTGATGGGATGTTATAGAAGTATAGTTTTAGAAAAAGGACAACCTGCAGGACGGGCGACAGCCCATCGCTTCGGACAAGGCTATGGGAATCGAACCCACAACCGAAATGCGACTGGCCTTTATCGCCTACCACTGGCCTATAGGAAGTCCCTGTTTAGTAGAAACTAGTTTTATTTTATTAAGCGGTATGATATATGAAGTATAAGTTCATTTTTGGAACCATATACGATTAGTCTAACCATAAGATGAACTTATAACTTTTCAAACCTTTTGTTTGAGACAGATGGAATGACCCATCATTCTATTACATGACCTACTAATACATCACGAATAAAAAATTCAACTTCATTTCTTTAAGAGATGAAGTGTAAATTGTCCAAAAAACGACCAACGGTGAGACTATACCGAAATCACGAAATTATTTCTTCTAATTCCAATTTCATTAACTTTAGGGAAATGATCTTGAAAACCGAAAATGTTGTCCTAGTGCTCTTATATCTGATGAATCAGATGGTACCTTAGATCATCACAAATTTATGTCTTTGTGATTACTGGCTTTTCCATAGCCATGTTCTCTACCACTCTCCATCAGAACATGATGGTTAGATTTCTCTTCCATATCCATATTTTAACCTATGTGGAAACCCAGTGATTAGTTTATTTGGGTAACCGTTACGTTTCATACTTTTATTTTTAAATATTGGTTTTGGGATTCCTTTTTACGATGTGGGTTTCTATTAAAAAAACTTTCGAGTAGTAAACCATTTATAACCCTGACGAATTTCGAGGGCGAAATTCATTTTAAGGGGGGTAGAATGTAACACCCCGGGATTTTATGAAAATTATTCTTTTTAATTTCATTAATGTCTTGTGTTATATGCTACACCAAAAGGAGCTTTCAGAACACACATCTCTGACCTGGCTTGAATTACACGCAATCGCGACCTTCCACGATGGCGTGTGTTGTACGCAACACTAAGTTTCGCTAAACAACGATATGCTATTAAAATATTATTAAAACTAGCCGTTATGAATAGTAATAACAATTTTTTGAAATTTTGTAAATTTTATTTTTCAAAATGGAATTCATTTTTGGATTCGTAATATCGAAATTAGCTTAGGATGAAATTTTGGTGATTTTCGGATAACTTTCATATTTTGATGAATAGTGAAAATTACTAAATTTTAATTAAAAACAACTTTTTCAATCGAAATAATTAATAGTGATAAATTACTAATTTGAGTGGTTTTAAATTATATTTAGATTATATTTTTACAATTTAATACAATGTTGGTCATTTGATGTAATTTCACATTTAAACCAGTTATAAACTAGTGTCAATCTTTTGATAGTTATTATCTCTTAAAAACACGCTATTTGTTTTGACGACGAGAATTAATTTTTAAATTAGTTAATGCAACTGATATGTTTTGAATTTGGTAAAATAGATATCATTTTTGAGTTCATAATATTAAATATAGCTTAGGCCTAATTTTTGGTATTTTTCTGAAAACTTTCAATTTTTGATGAATTGTGAAACCACTAAGTGGTAGTTAAAAAAACTGAATTGTTCATAAAACATAATTTTACCGCTTCTGTGAGTGGAATTTTGAAAATCCGAGAGACACGGTTAATATCAAGGACTAAAATGTGGTTCAATGAGATGAAAATAATTTTTGGTGAATAGTAACTTTTTACTTTTTTTTACCACGGTTAAAAGTAAATAGGGTAATTAAGGGTAAAGATGATATTATTATTACCCTAACAAAAGTCCTAATTCTATTGGATAAGTTTAATTCGACCAAAAACAAACTTAGGAATAAAATATGACCATTTAGGCCCACATGGATTAGATTAGGACATTTATTATTAATTTATTTAAAGAAGGGTTAAAAGAGTTAAAATCAAAGTTTATTTACTAAAACATTTTTAATATGGGGTTTTACATAAGATAAATTCGACTATAAATATTCATTAGAAATACAAAAAGATTTCCTACATAATGGTATTTTATTTGTAATTTTTAGACATTAAATAATTTAATTTATTTATGACACAACGATGAAGCAATAATTATCTTATTCATGAAATATTGACATAATTGATGTTATAAATACCCAAATTAATATAATATGAGACTTTTTATGAATTCCACTAATTTTCTAGGTTACTATTATATATTAGTGTTGATTTAATCAACTTGGTTCGAACATATAATTCTGTAATGACTTTCACATAAATCATATATCAAATAGTGTCAAAATTGACACAAAATAGTTTTTAAAACAAATATTATATTATTAATTTTTATTTTATTCCTAAAAATCTAAGGTTCGGCCAAATGACTTAGATAAAGATATATATATATTAATAATAAACAACTTTGGGTTCGTTTGGAATGTTATAGTAAGTGTATTAACCATATAGTGTAAGAAAACAAAAAGACACGGTAAAAGTTAAATTATTTAACTTAGAGTTAGATATAATTGATAAGGTTAAAATAATAACCTAAACTTTTCTAAATCATATTGGTAGATAGTATTTCAACCCATACCCACTTTACATTTGAAATAATACCCTTTGGAACCATTATAAACTGATTTTGACTTTAATATAAAATAATATTTTGAGATATTCCTAAGGTGCCCCTCTCCTCCCTTATAAAAGGGCACCCCCTCCCCCTCTTACTCACACCACATTGAGCCTTCAAGCTCGGCCAACCCCTGCCAATTTCTCCTCTCCACTTCCCTAGAGACATCCTATTGGTTCTGGTCTTCTTCAAAGACCCATTTTAGTGCCCTAAAAGGAGGTCTCAAAGAAGCACTTCAAAGAAGATGTAAAGCCCATTACCGATTCTTTCATTTTTATTTCTTCTTCCACTTCTTCTTATTATGTTGTTTAATTATGAAGTAATAACATCAGTATCACTCATATACTTATATGTTATTATAAGTATAAAACAACCCTATTTCACAATCTATCCATCCTTCGGAAAAAGAAATCACCGCGCGCGCGTACGTACGGAATACCGTCTCCAGGCCGTGGTGAAATCTATTTTCCACCACCACCTTACTTGGATGGGTATAATGGTGTAAATAATAACTATATATTATTATTTTAAAGTGATATTGATTCTGAAATAGTATACATACACTCCAATACAGTCCCACGATCATAAGAACGATATCATCGCTCGTGCGTACGTACGAAATACCGTCTCCACGACGCGATGAGATTCATTCTCCACATTAACCACTCATGAATGATTATAAAGTATATATAATGAATAATAATGAAATATATGAAATGTTAAATCTACTGGATTTATTTATATATGTATATATATATTTCATCTACTTACTTCCATTCAAGACAATAAGGAATGGAAAACAACGTTCATGCGTACGTACGGACTACCGTCTCCATGAACGGTGTGTTTCATTTCATTTATCTATATATTATATATATATACTGAATATATATGATATATAAATAATGTTTTATATTCTTGAAGTAACTAAATCATGATATAAGTAATAATAATGTCAAGAACAACAAGTCCAAACACCTACAATAAATGAAACAATTTTACCCAAAACGCTTCTTTAACATGGAATTTACAAAAGAATGGGTAATATAGAGTCATAAGTGAACCATATATGATATCATAACAATGAGTTTGATTCTGGAATAAGTCAATAACATTATTTAAATCATTATACAGGAGGTTCAGACACTTACGAAGCATATCGGACCTAAGGTAAGGGAAATATCACAATCTCATTTTTATCCGAGATTGTTTATACTTTAATATTTACTGGGGTGTATTTTATCATCCACATCCGTGTTTCCTGAATATTTAATATTATTTCCATCCACCTACAATAGTTTAAATCCAATTTTACCCTTCGGTAAGTTTTTAGTAAAAGATATGAAATGAATCTTTTGTCGTTTTTCGTACGAGGTACTTTTTGAACTTTTCCGACAAAAGTACGAGAACAATGTTTTTTTTAACTTATACGGAAAGAATGGATTTTTAAAACATTATTTCCAAGAATATTACTTTATAAGTTTTCAAGTTTATTTTTAATCAACGTCTTTTAGTTTATAATTGTATGACATATTAAGAAAGGAAAAGTGTTTTTTAAGAAGAAAGGATATTTTCCTCAAGAATTCATTTCAAGTGTTTTATCAAAATTATTTTCCATCTAAGATAATAAAGGGTTCTGTTTCTATCCCTATTATTACATGGATTCGATTATGTTGTGATGGAAATATTTTCTATGAATTCCTTTATCTTATATGAATTGTTTTATGATGTCAAGATGTTTAAGATTCCCATTTTTATTACATGGGTTATGCAATGATGTATGTTTTAAGATTTTGTGGCACACATAAGAATGGTATCATTATGAGATGGGTGGGACCTACATATCCCTCCAATGAATTGGGTAAAGATTTTATATCTCATGAGATAGACATGGCTGGAATGGTAGGTTATACTGGTTCAGTGAAACAGGACTGAAACGAGGGTGACTCGGTTCAGAAAGGGACTTTGTCCATTAAGATAGTCTTGGCAATGAGTCTTGACTAACAAGAAATGATTCTCTATGATTATGTGTGTATGCCACTAAGTTTCATGTTTTATGTTATGATTATTGTGATTACATTTCACTACCATGATTTACCCCATGTTATGAAATTATGATCTTTTTTGCAGGTTAATATGTGATTGATATTTCTTTTATTTACCCTTAATGAGCATTTGAGCTCACCCTTTTATGTTTTCTTTTCCCCAGGATATAAAGAAAGGTTTTAGGTATAAAAAAAAGGAAGATCTTTATGGGAGATGTTGAAGATCATTCACCAGGATTAGAAGATTATATTTCGAGTTTCCAAAGACACTAAACTATTATGGTCCTTGTGTGTGTGTTTTTGTAATGTACTAAGTATTCTGCAAAAGTAATGTAATGTACATGTACGTCAGGATTCGGGTCTCTACAATACCCCTCCCATTACTATATTTCATGTGGGAACTCTAGTATCTTTCATATATTTTTTGCATGAATAGGTTTGGGTTGTGGCATGTGTTTAGTTTTTCAAGAAAAGTGGGATAGCTCAGATAGTTTCAATATACTATGTGGGTTAACCTTGGTGTTAATTTGGAGAACTTTTTATATTATGCTTTGTTTTTTTATGTTATGTAATTATCCTAGTTAGTGGTTCGTTGTATGTAAGAAATTATTATTTGGGTCATTTCTGTATTTCACCATATTATAATATGCTTTTATTTAAGTGTATTTAATATTTTAAATTACATATATGTGCATGATATTTGGCTATTTACTTGTAGTTTTACAATATTATATGGGGTTGTAGTATCCTTATAGTTACAACTTATACCTTGCCTTCTTGTTGGAAATGTGTGGCATATGAGTATGTTCACTTGAGGTCATGGGATGAACCAGCATGGGGAACCAGTTAATGGTTATCTAAGATGGGGTGTTATATTGACTATAGATTGATTTTTTAAATTTATAAACTAATTACACATAAATATGATTTGCTTATTTTCTTAATATGTATGTAATCATATTTATTGTGTTTAAAAACAATAAAACATGCATATAGGAGTCAAACCCATAGAAAATGATCTAAGATTAGCATGAAATCTTGAGAAGACTAATATTGAATTATATTTAACATTAAAGTGTTGGAAACACCTAAATAAAATGTGTGATGTTCTAAAAAATAATCAATATGTAGTTTTTAAAAGATAATTTTTTTTTTGAAAATGTCTGTTCGGGGTTCAAAACCATGAAAAAAGAACTCATATTACTATCAACACAAATGGAAATTACTGTAAATTTATTTCCAATATGGAATAATTGACACTACATCAATGCAATTGATATTTTTATTATGATATATATATATATATATATAGTTTTTATATTTTAAAACTATAAAAAATGTGTGTAATGGTTAGATCTATAGAGAACAACCTCATAATAGAAAAAAAATCAACGAACAATTTTTATTTAAATCATTTTTCATGTGTTTAAGTAAAGGACACAACAATCCATTGTGCATTTTTCAAAAAGTACTAAATATTCCCTTTTTATTTATATGAGTGTCATTTAAGAAATGCTTGTTGGGGTCAAAACAAAGAAAATGAACTATGGTTTTCATAACATCATAAGACAGATACTATATATTTATATTGTAAATTTATGATGTGATTCCACATTAATCATATTAACGGTTTTATTAGGACTCCTGTAAATTCATTTTTTGTGGTTTAAAATTATAAAACATGCATGTAACTATCAAAACCACTGTAAATAAACTCATATTGTTATGAAATAATGACAAATAATATATTTGAATCATTTTTATGTGTTAGAGTAGATCAAAAAGGTTAATATGACATGTGGTTTTCCTGTAATCACTCAATAAGCATATTTTAAATGAAATGCAATTCTTTAAAAATGTACGTATTAGGGTCAAAATGAATAAAAGGATGTCGAATGTCCCAAAAATCAAAAGATAATATTTTATATTTATTTTTAAAAATATTAACTGATGAAAGAATAAAAAATTGGTTACTCCATAATGTATGGAGGAATATTTTTTGTGTTTTAAAACTCAAAATATCCCTATGATTATTATTACCGCAGAAATTAACGTCATATTTGTGTGAAATATTGAGAAAACTAATTTTTAATTAGTTGTCATTTTTATGAGAAAACATAATTCTAATCCAATGGGTGATGTGATCACAAATAATCAATAATAAGTTTTTAATAATATTTATTTCTTTAAAAATAATTTAGGGGATGAAAACAAAGAAAATATCTCACATTTCCATGAACTCATAGGATAAAAACCATATAAATCTTTGTGAAATATAATAACAAACACCAAATCAAAATATTTTTTAAATTACAAATTCGTTCATTCAAAGGACACTACATGTTGATTAAAAATTTACATAAATTGTTATAAACAATTCTATTTTTATTTTTGAGGGTTGAATCATATCTTAAATAGGTAATTTAAATTTTCATAGTGTTCTTGGTGAAATTGGAGGTTTATTTTCCTAGATCATTTTCATAACATCATTTAATCCATGATATGTTGGTTGATATATCATTTTTTTATGTTGATGTGTGATATGATTGATAAAAAACATAACAAAGGTCTTGTAAAAAGTGCTGAATATCTGGTTACCCAAATTTGATTCATGTTCCATTTTTTAAATTTACTAGTTTTCTATTATAAGAGAAAAAATTTGGTAGTTTTTATGATATTGAGATTCTTGATCCCTAACAATCTTCATAAAGAAATCACGATGGTTTATAGTTTTTCTGATATTTTTAAACAATAACATGGATTCCAGTATAATTATTATTTATTGTCCTTAGGTGTTGTGTTTTTTATATTTTTTTATTTTATTTTATATATCAGTGATGGAATTGGATTCATGTATGATGATTCCGACTATGATAGTGGTTGAATTTATTGGAGGTGGAGAGATGAATTTGATGGGTTGAGGGTAGATTTTGGATTTATTTTTCATGTATAGTTGTTGAGTTTATGATTGAGGGTTGTTGACATATGTAGTGTATGTAGAGTGATGGATGTGAGGTGTATATATGGGATGATTATATTATCATATTTTTATATTTTCAATTATGTATAATTACGAATATAACATTTAGAAAATGTTTTATTTTTAATTTTTATTACAATAAAAAAAGAGTTTTGGATTATTTGTTTATAAGTAACTATTGTTTTGTTTAATTTTTGGTTATATATATTTTTTTAATTTGACATTGAACTTTTAAGAATTTTTTAATACTTATTAGTTTTTTGTATAAAATATTTATTAATCTCAAAAAACATTATCTAAAAAATATTTGATTTAGAATCAGTTCTTTTAAACAACATCTAATAAAAATCATAAATAAATTTAGTAATATCATTTAGTTTATTTTCCCCCCATTTAATAAATAAAAACTATTAGTAAAAACTAGCACTAAATGTACAAATAAATGTTATAAAAAATAAAAACAATTCAATGAACAAAATAAAATTACAATCAAACCACCACTAATTTATTACTGAAAATGAAAAACAAGGAAACTTACATAACAACTGCTAAATTGATTGTTTATGATTTAAACTGGAAATTTTTTTTAAAAAACCAACACTAAAGGCTATTTTTTTAGTAGTTTAGTTAGAGGGAAGTAGAACCTTAAAAATATTGTAGTATATTAGGTGTGGATTATTTCAAAGATGAATAAATAGATTCTATGAAGTGTAATGCTTTGAGAAACTCTTTTGTAATCCCATGAAAAACTACTCTAATCCATCCACAAATTTCTATTTTCTAGAAATAATGTTTTTTATTCCGCCATCTGTAAATAGGTATTTTTTCTGCTTTATGAAATGGTTTTTTTAAATCCTATACTCCCAATCATCATTATTTTTTTACTTTTACAATGAAAACTTGCATCTTTTTCGACACCATGTTATAATTTCACTGGTGCGTAATTAATTTTTTTTTCACTAGGTGTATTTTGGGATTCAAAAATAATTTAATAATGATATTTGATCAAAAAATAATTTGGTATATGTTTTTAATGTCTATTTAAATTTCACATAAAAAATTGAAATAAAAATAATATTTTTATTTATTTAGTTATCTTAGTTTTAATTTATTTTTAATTTTACATACATTATTTTTTTCTTGATGAATTTTTTAGTTAAAATAATGAATAATATTCATGTCAATATAATGATTTTAAAATAATAATATAATTGGATAATTTTTTAAATTTATTACAATTTTTGTTAATATGTTTAGTGGTAATAATAATTTTACTTATTCACTAATACAAAATACTCATCTTAAAATATGTTTTATTATAATCATATATCAGGATGAAATAATAAAACTGAATTTTATAGATTATAATTCATCTTACCTGACAATTTGTTAATACATATATATGAAAAAAAGTGAATTTTGATTTTGTTATACGCTATGGATTAAATATTTTTATCCATAAAGAGAATATGTCTACAATAAAATTCTTATAAAAATATTAAATTTAATTTTCTATATATATTTTATTTCACGTAGATGATGATATAAAATTATTCTTATATAAAAATATAATAGATATAAAAATGAGTAAATATGTTATTTTAAAACTTATATTTTATCAATGGATGATTATTTTATTTTCTTTCTGAGTTAAATTTATTTTTTATCTCTTAAAAATAGATTTGTTTTAATGATTTTTTCAAAAATAAAACTTACCTTTTATGAATGATAGTCACTTTATTTCTTATCAAAATAAATTCACATGAACATGAAGTTAGTTATAAATCATGAAATACTAATCCAATTAATACCATATCAACAATACCTAAATCTGAGATCAAACATGAAATCCAATACCTATTTTAAAGGCATAACCATTGAAATTTTAATGTTTTTGTTTTATAAAAAAATTTAAGATTAAATATGGTTTAAACTAATAAATCATATCTGGAATCATGCAATTGAAAATAGTTTATCTGTTGGTATGAGTAGATGACTCATGACGGGGGTGAATTGAGTATCTATAAAAAAAAATTGTTAAAAAAGGTTCTTTACAAAATAATATCCCCCTATGAAAATAAACACAATGTCAGTTTGTAGTGAATTTATAAATGTCTTGAAAGTTAAATTTAGTTCTATGAATATTTACTAGTTCTCATCATTCCTAATATAATGATTAGTATAACTTTTAAAATAAACCTAATAATTCAAAATATGTATAATGACTTGTTAAACTAACTATCAATTTTCGGTTAATCTTAATGACAGAAATACATAAGAGATAAAAAATATTAGATAAATTGCAGAGCGGATAAAACAAGAAGATCAGTCTCGAGAAGAGACTTAATCCGATCTACATGGGGATCAACCCCCACTAAGCAGTTTATATTAATAAACATTTGATCCACACCCTGGATCATGGTTCACCACAACACACATGTTTTCTAGGCTACACATGACCACTAACATAGTTATTTGTGGGAAAAACAAATAAACTGATCTCACAGGATATCTTCCATAGTTATTTATGTGATACAAGTGTAATAAGAGATTGAGAGTGAGGATATTTTTTTATCCTCCAGCTTAGCTCAGGAGAAAGTGTGTGAGATTCAATCATATATACACATTTCTAAAAATAGTAATGTTAAGTGAAAAACAGATTTATGAAAGATATTAGGGATTAGAATTAATTGTGTGTTTTGAAGTGTTGCCTTAGATTCTACGGATGTTGAGTAAATGATATTCGAGTCCTCTCATGAAAGTTGTCTTTAGAACAGTGTTTCATAGTTTCTTGTGAAAGTGTTCAACTATTCATTGTGAGGATTTTCAGAAAGCTCCAGTTGGTAGTTTCTAGGTCATCCCAAGCTTCATGATTCTATATTTTCAATATTTTAAGTTTTCACAGTCTATATTTCAGTGTGTTCTTCAAGCTCTATGTGAATCTGTATATATTTGTGTCTCCATCACTTTTTGAGCACTGATTGAAGTCCTTTTATACTTCAAGGTCTTCTAGGAATAAATAACTCTGCACATGCATGTACCTCATACTGTCTACAAGTAGTCGTACAGACAACATTAAATAATGCCAGAAACATTAATTTGTCTAAATATGACAATTAGAAATAAATATGAATTAATAAAATCTGAAACAGTTATTTATGACTATCGGTGTGTCATCTTCGGTATGTTGTCTTTAGTTTGGTAACATCGGTCTCTCAACTTCAGTGTGTCGACTTCGGTCTATCAACATCAATGTGTCAATCATCGGTGTGTTGACTTCGGTCTGTCAACTTCATTGTGTCAAATTTCTGTGTGTCGACTTCTCTCTGTCAACATTGGTGTGTCAAACGTCGATGTGTCAATCTTCGGTGTGTCGACTTCGGTGTGTCGACTTCAATCTGTCAACATCAGGGTGTCAAACATCAGTGTGTCAACCATCGGTGTGTTGGCTTCGGTTTTTCAATTTCGGTCTGTCGACATCAGTGTGTAATCTTAGGTTTTTCAACTTCAGTCGGTTAACTTCGGTGTGTCGAACATTGGTGTGTCAAAAAATCGGTGTGAGGGAATCTAAAAAGGTTATGAAGTGTCTATCTTACAAATAACATTAAAAGACTAACTGTTATCAAAAAATAAATATAAATACACTTGTAAAAATGAATATAAGTTATGGAAAAATTTATGTATATTTTTCTGTATCACATAATTGATTTACTTAGAAATATTAAAATGGCATTAAATAGTAGAATATGTATATTGACATTATTTGTGATTATGGAAACTACATTATCATAGAATTTCCAACAATCTCTCCCTTTTTGATAATCACAAATTATGGCATACATGAAAAAATATATAGAATAAAGACATCCTAAGATAACATACTGAACTGAAAGTAATTGTCCAATAAGACTAAAGTATTTCCTTATTGGAATTTTTAAAACAAAGCACCCCACAATAGATGGATTAAGTTGAGTACGATCCATGTGACGTAAACGATATAATCTCTCCCTTAGAGGAATAATGAATGCCTCATTTTCTCACCCTTTTGGGATTAGCGATAAGAGAAGCAGAAAGGAGAAATAACATAAAAAAATACACCAGAAATATTTCCATTTAGAGGCATAAATGTATAAGACAAACAAAAGGACCAAATCCCTACCAAAAAGGAACAATCCATCATTGATTGTTTGGATGACGAGGTGATTATCCATTGTCTAAAGGATTTGAGGGAGAAGGATAATGGTTGGTAGAAGCAGATGAAAGAGGTGGCCTGAAGAGAATACTAGGTAGGGAAAAACTTGTAGGAATAGTAGCAGTAACGGTAGGTCATATTTCAAAAAACATGCGACTTGGAGTTTTCACTGTGATGATTGGTCAAATCTGGGAAAGGGTATGAGAGAAATACATTGTTGGAGGCTGATAGGTAGTTCCAATTGAAGCATCTAGAGGGACCACACTAGCCTCATCATGAACCTGCAGATAAGTCATAAGGATATTGATGAAATCATTAATGATTTCACCACCATATTTCATTGCCTTCTTGAATTCATCCGTATTTTCCATAAATTTACTCAGAAAAGGGGTAAAATCCTTCAATTGAAGGACTTCATTCTTGAATGATTTTTTGACTGGAGGAATTCTATGATTTTCTGTGAGAAACATGAAGCTATTGATGTGATCATTCATATAACGACCCATACTTTACATACATTGTTAATACTTCAAAATTGAAGTACACTTATTACAACATATGACAAAACCACAAAGGACCGTATAGGTATAGTGTCTTTAGAAACTGGGAAACATAAACAACTGGTTCATAAATCTTCTACAGTGTCTCCCATTTATTTCATCATATATAGGGTCCCTTTTAGCATATTCTACTTAATATCCATCTTCCTGACCTGGGGAAAAGAAAACATAAAAGGGTGAGCTCAAATGCTCAACAAGGGAAAATAAAGGAAATAAAAATCATATCATATCTTTTTGAAAATCATAACCTGCAAAAGAGATCAGAATATCTTAACATGGAACAAATCATAGAAGTGAAAATGAGATCCCCATAATCATAACATGAAACTTGAAACTTTGTGGCATGCACACATAATCATGGAAAATCATTTCTTGTAAGTCATGACTCATTGCCAAGACTATCTTAGCGGACAAAGTCCCTTTCTGAACCGAGTTCACTCCTCGTTTCTGTCCTGTATCACTGAACCAAAATAACCTTCCATTCCAGCCATGTCTATCTCATGAGATATAAATCGTTACCCAATGCATTGGAGGGAGATATAGGTCCCACCCATCTTATAATGAATCCTTTCTTATGTGTTCCACATAATCATAAACCATACATCATAGCGTAACCCATGTAATAAAAATGTGATTCTTAATCAACATGACATCATAAAACAATTCATATAAGATAAAGGAATTCATAAAAATATTTCCATCACAACATAATCAAATCCATGTAATAATAGGGATAAAAGCAGAACCCTTTTATTATCTTAGATGGAAAATAATTTCGATAAAATACTTGAACTTCATTCTTGAAGAAAATATCCTTTCTACTTCAAAAACACTTTTCCTTTCTTAACATGTCATAAAATTTTAAACTAAAAGAAGTTGATTAAAAATAAACTTGAATACTTGTAAAGGAAGATTCTTGGAAATAATGTTTTAGAAATCCATTCATGCCGTATAAGTTAAAAAAACATTCTTCGTACTTTTGTCGGAAAAGGCAAAAAGTACCTCGTACGAAAAACGACAAAAGATTCCTTTCATATCTTTTACTAAAAACTCACCGAAGGGTAAAATTGGATTTAAACTAGTTTAAGTGGATGGAAACAATATTACATATTGAGGGAACATGGATGTGGATGATAAAATACACCCCAATAAATACTTACGAATAAACAATATCGGATAAAAATGAGATTGTGATATTTCCCTTACCTTAGGTCCGATTTTCTTTGTACGTGTCTGAAGCTCCTGTATAATGGTTTAAATAATGTTATTGACTTATTCCAGAATCATACATATTGATATGATATCATATATGGTCATATTCTTAGCTTCTTGTTAGTAATATTTCATTGTTACTTGTTACTCGGGTCTTTATTGCCTTTTGTTCTTATGCGTGTTTTGCCGAATAAATTCTTATTCTTCTTTTAAGGTTATAGATACCTTATATCCAGAATGTTATTAGTGTAACATATATCATATTTATTCATTCAATTCATTTATATAATTACTATGTAATGATGATCATGTAGAACGAGTCGCATCACATCGTGGAGACGGTATTCCGTACGTACGCACAAGTGATGATATCGTTCCTATGATCATGGAATTGTATTGGAGTATATGTATATTATTTCAGTATCAATATTACTTTATAATAATCATAAATAGTTACTCATTACACCATTATACCCATCCTTGTAAGGTGATGGTGGAAAATAGATTACACCACGGCGTGGAGACGGTATTCCGTACGTACGCACGGGCGGTGATTTCATTTTTCCGTAGGATGGATAGAAGGTGAATTAGGGTTGTTTCATATTTAAAATAACATATCAGTATGTAATTAATACTGATGTTATTACTTTATCATGAAACAACTAAAGAAGAAGAATTTTAAGAAGAAAGAAATTGAAAAGATCGGTAATGGATATTACCTCTTCTTTGGAACGCTTCTTTGAATCCTCCACTTAGGGAACTATGATTGGTCTTTTAAGAAGACCAGGACCTCTAGGATTATTCTAGGGAAGTGGAGAGGATAAAATTTCAGGGGTTGGCCGAGCTTGAGTGCTCAAATTGGTGTGAGGAGGAGGGGGAGGAGGTGCCCTTTTATAAGGGAGGAGAGGGGCACCTTATGAATATCTCAAAATATTATTTTATATTAAAGTAAAAATCAGTTTATAATGGTTCCAAAGGGTCTTATTTCGAAGCTAAAGTAGGGATGGGTCTAAATCCTATCAACCAATAGGATTTAGAAAAGTTTAGGTTATTATTTTAACCTTATCAATTAGATTTAACTCTAAGTTAAATAATTTAACTTTTACCGTGTATTTTTGTTTTCTTACACTATATGGTTAATACACTTACTATAACATGCCAAACGAACCCCAAATTGTTTATTATTAATATATATATCCTTATCTAAGTCATTTGGCCGAACCTTAGATTCTTTAGGAATAAAATAACAATTAATAATATAATATTTGATTTAAAAACTATTTTGTGTCAATTTTGACACTATTTGATATATGATTTTTGTGAAAGTCATAACAGAATTATATGTTCGAACCAAGTTGATTAAATCAACACTAATATATCATAGTAACCTAGAAAATTAGTAGAATTCATAAAAAGTCTCAAATTACATTTATTTTGGTGTTTATAACATCAATTATGTCAATATTTCATTAATAAGATAATTACTGCATCATCATTGTGTCATAATTAAATTAAATAATTTAATGTCTAAAAATTATAAATAAAATACCATCATTTAGGAAATCGTTTTTTCTTTCTAATTAATATTTATAGTCGAATTTATCATATGTATAACCCCATATTAAAAATGTTTTAGTTATTAAACTTTGATTTTAACTATTTTAACTATTCATTAAATAAAATAATATTAAATGTCATAATCTAATCCAAGTGGACCTAAATGGTAATATTATATTCATAAGGTTGTTTTTGGTCGAACTACACTTATCCAATAGAATTAGGACATGTGTTAGGGTAATAGTAATATCATATTTACCCTTAGTTACCCTATTTACTATTAACCGTGGTAAAAAAAAAGTAAAAAGTTACTATTCAACAAAAATTATTTTCATCTCATTGAACCACATTTTAGTCCTTGATATTAACCGTGTCTGTCGGATTTTCGAAATTCCATTCACAGAAGCGGTAAAATTAATTTTTATGCAAAATTCAGTTTTTAACCTACCACTTAGTGGTTTCACTATTCATCAAAAATTGAAAGTTTTCAGAAAAATACCAAAATTTCACCCTAGGCTAATTTCGGTATTCCGAATCCAAAAATGAAGTCCATTTTGAAAGATAAAATTTATAAAATTTCAAAAAGTGGTTATTACTATTCATAACGGCTAGTTTTAATAATATTTTAATAGCATATCGTTGTTTAGTGAAACTCGGTATTGCGTACGACGCAAGCCACGAGGAAGGTCACGATTTCGTGTAAAGCAAGCCAAGCAAGTGTTGTGTAGAAAAATATTCCTTTGATGATTTATATAACATAAAAGTCTCGGGTGTTACATTCTACCCCCCTTAAAAAGAATTTTTCCCTCGAAATTCGTCACTTTGTAACAAACAGATGAGGATACTTCTCCCTCATCATATCCTCAAGCTCCCATGTAGCTTCTTCGAGTTGGTGGTTCCTCCATAAAACTTTCACCAATCGAGTGGTCTTGTTTCGTAGAACTTTTTCGCTACGATCCAGAATCTCTATCGGTTGTTCTTCATAAGAAAGATCTTGCTCCAGCGGTACAACTTCTGAGCTGAGTACATGTGAAGGATCAGGTATGTACTTTCTCAGGAGAGATACATGGAACACATCGTGAACTTGAGAGAGATTCGGTGGAAGCGCCAATCGGTAAGCTACCTTTCCAACACGATCCAGTATTTCGAAAGGACCGATATATCTAGGGCTCAACTTCCCCTTCTTTCCAAATCTCATAACCCTCTTCCAGGGAGATACTCGTAAGAACACTTTATCACCCACTTCAAACTCTAGGTCTTTTCTTCGGTTGTCGGCATAACTTTTCTGTCGACTCTGAGCTGCTCTTATGTGTTGTTGAATAGATCTGACCTTTTCTGCCATTTCATCAACGAGATCAGGTCCTAATAGCTTTCTTTCCCCAACTTCATCCCAGCAAGTTGGAGTCCTGCATTTCTTTCCATAGAGAGCTTCATAAGGAGCCATCTGAATACTGGGGTGAAAGCTATTATTATAAGAAAATTCCACCAAAGGTAGTTGTTGATCCCAACCTCCTTTGAAATCCATAGATCAAGCTCTCAACATATCTTCTAGGGTTTGAATTGTTCTCTCAGACTGACCATCTGTCTGGGGATGATAAGCAGTGCTGAAACTCAACTCTGTATCCAGAGTATGCTGAAGACTTCGCCAGAACTTTGAGGTAAATCTCGGATCCCGATCAGATATAATAGAAAGTGGTACTCCATGAAATCTTACCACTTCCTTTACATATATCCTGGCAAGCTGATCTAGAGAGAAATCCTCTCTAATAGCAATGAAGTGTGCAGACTTTGTAAGACGATCAACTATGACCCAAATAGCATTATTGCCTTTGGATGTTTTAGGAAGTCCTGTGACAAAGTCCATAGTGATGTTTTCCCATTTCCATTCGGGTATGGGTAATGGTTGTAACATCCCCTTAGACTTTTATCTCTCAGCTTTAACTTGTTGACAAACCAAGCATCGAGAGACATATTCAGCAACATCTCTTTTCATGCCATCCCACCAGAAGTACTCTTTCAGGTCCCTATACATCTTCGTGCTTCCAGGATGAATAGAGAATGAAGAACTATGAGCCTCATCCAGAAGCTCCTTCTTTAATTCGGGGATGGGAGGAACACAAACCCGATTCCTGAACTTTATTATCCCATCACAATCAAGGTTGAATTCAGGAACATTTCTCACCTTCTTTTGTAACTCGACATCTTCTTTCTGTGCCTCTTTAATCTTCACATGTATAGATGGTTGAACATTCATTTGAGAAAGATAAGATTTTTCCCCTTCCATTATAATTCCAAGATCCATCCTTTGTAAATCCATAAATATTGGATCTTTTGTGATCCTCATCATGGATAAACTAGCATGGTCTTGTCGACTTAATGCATCTGCCACCTTGTTTGCTTTCCCAGGGTGGTAATGGATTGAGCAGTCATAATCCTTAATCAGCTCCAACCATCTTCTTTGACGCATATTCAGCTCCTTTTGTGTGAAAATATACTTTAAACTTTTATGATCAGTATAAATATCACACCTTTCACCATAAAGGTAATGCCTCCAAATCATTAATGCAAAGATTACCGCAGCCAACTCCAAATCATGTGTTGGGTAATTTTGCTCATGGATTTTCAACTATCGTGAGGCATAAGCTATCACCATATCATTTTGCATAAGAACACACCCCAATCCCTTCTTGGATGCATCACTGTAGATCACAAACCTTTCTCCACTACAAGGCAGTGTGAGCACAGGTGCACTGGATAACCTTCTTTTCAACTCCTTGAAATTCTCTTCACATTCCTCTGTCCAAACAAACTTAACTCCTTTCCGAGTCAACTTGGTGAGTGGATTAGATAATCGTGAAAAATCTTTTACAAAATGTCGATAATATCTAGCCAAACCAAGAAAACTTCGGATCTCAGTTACTGTTGTTGGTCTTGACCATCTTTCGATAACCTCTGTTTTTGCTGGATCCACAGATATCCCCTCTTTTGAGATTATGTGACCCAAAAATGCAACTTTTTGAAGCCAAAATTCACACTTGGTAAATTTGGCATAAAGCTTCTCCTTTCTCAGGGTCTTCAATATAATTCGCAAGTGATCTTCATGCTCTTACTTTCTCTTTGAATAGACAAGAATATCGTCTATAAAGACTACCAAAAATTGATCAAGATAGTCTCTAAAGACTCTATTCATTAGATCCATGAAGATAGCAGGGGAATTAGTAAGACCAAATGGCATCACTATAAATTCATAGTGTCCATACCTTGTACGGAAAGCCGTCTTTGGTATATCCTCCCTTTTGACCCTTAATTGATGATACCCTGAACGATGATCAATCTTGGAAAAGTATTGAGCTCCGTGTAGTTGGTCAAATAAGTCATCAATGCGTGGGAGAGGATATTTTTTCTTGATAGTGATCTTATTAAGTTCTCGATAATCAATGCAGAGTCTCATTGATCCATCTTTCTTCTTAAAAAATAGAACAGGTGCTCCCCAAGGTGACGCACTAGGGCGTATGAATCCCTTATCAAGATTCTCCTGGAGTTGCTTCTTCAATTCCTGCAACTCAATTGGGGCCATTCTATAAGGTGTCTTTGAAATATGCAAAGCACCCGGTACGAGTTCTATTGAAAACTCAACTTCACGATTTGGTGGAAGACCCGGTAATTCCTCCGGAAAGACATCATAAAACTCCCGTACTATGGGCATATTATTAATTGTGAGTTTCTCACCAACCATTTCAGATAAATAACCTTCATTTAGTGGAATCAAGACCCATAAGATGGAAGAAATTTCCACTGGAAGGTTATATTCATCCTTGCATCGATAGACGATAGTAGATTGATCTGGAATATGAAATGTGACTTCCCTTCTTTGGCAATTGATATGAGCTCCGTATAAAGAAATCCAATCCATGCCAAAAATCACATCAAATTCCACTATAGGAAGGATCACAAGATTTGCAGGAAGCACTTTCCCACAAACTTCGATCGGAGAAGAATTATAAACTTTTGATGCGATTGATGTTCCATTAGGTGTTGTCACAACTAACTCAACATCTAATTGTTGAGGTAATACGGTTATACCCTTAGAAAAGTCTTCAGAAATAAAAGAGTGGGTGGATCCAGAATCAAATAAAACATTTGCTACTTTATAGTGGATGGTAAGTGTACCTTTCACCACATCGTTATCGTACTCCAGATCGCTGATAGAAATTGCATGTGACTTTCCTTTGTCTTTAGCCTTAAGAGTTTGTTGACGTCGACCATCATCATCAAACCTTGGATTTGGGCATTGATTGGCATAATGCCCCATCTCCTTGCACTTGAAACATTGAAGTGTAGTAGGTTCATTCTATGTATCCCTTCCTTTGTTTGCATCATTAGACATCTTCTTCCCATCGTCGCGGAATTCAAATTCCCGATGACCTTACTTTCCACATTTGAAACATTTACTTGTCCCTTTAAGACAACTCACTCCATGTTTCTTTCCACACTTTGAGCATAAGGGAAAGCTCATCTTCTTTTCAGTGTGCTCTTTAGATTTTCCTTTAAATTCCATTTTCCTCTTCTTATCAAACCCATATGACTGATGGGTTACTCCAATCTCCATCTCGACTTTGAGAGCACATCGAACGATTTCCTCATAGCTATTGAAGTCCCTTATGGCTAACGCCCTTCGAAGACTTGGTTTTAAGCCACTAAAGAATCGATCGATCTTACTCTCAGGTTGGATAATAATACCAGAAGCGTACCTTGCAAGTCTTGTAAAATTTTCTTCATAGGTACCAACAGATTCATCATCCCTTTGCTTCAGTTCAAGAAACTCTTTCTCCATCTTTGTTCGGAGAATACGAGGGAAGTACTTATTAAAAAATAAGTTCTTGAACTCGTCCCATTCCATAGACTCAATTTCATCCCTTTGCCTCGTATTCTTAATAAGATTCCACCATTGATCAGCATCTCCTTCCAAACGATACACTGCTAGGATGACTTTATCATGTTCAGAACATTGAAGAACTGAAAATATCTTTTCAGTAGTACTAATCCATTGTTCAGCAACTAATGGATCAGTAGACCCACTGAAAGAAGGTGGACGCTGCCTCATGAAGGATTCAACAGAATGTTGCTCCTTCCTTTGCTCGTTTGGAAGTCCTGCATGATTCATAGCTTGAGAATGTTGTGTGAGCATGGCTACAATATTTTTCATTCCAGCTCCCATATCGTTTGGTTGCTCAGGGGGACAATCATTGCATTGCCCATCGCATTCCGCATTAACACGGTTCCTTCGGGTTCCAGCCATTGACTAAAACCAAAAAGAATAGTGTGAGCAACACTAATTATAATAGGAAAACCACATAATTCAAGAATAAAATTTTCACGCTTAAGGTCTTATCCTAGGTTATTCATGGCCATTTCTAAAACACTAAGATTGTGTTCTATGCTTAGACTTATCCTTAGGGTTCTTACTAAGGCTTTCACATCCTAGTTTCCAAAGGTTGACTATACCTTTTCTCTGATACCAACTATAACGACCCATACTTTACATACATTGTTAATACATAAAAATTGAAGTACACTTATTACAACATATGACAAAACCACAAAGGACCGTATAGGTATAGTGTCTTTAGAAACTGGGAAACATAAACAACTGGTTCATAAATCTTCTACAGTGTCTCCCATTTATTTCATCATATCTAGGGTCACTTTTAGCATATTCTACTTAATATCCATCTTCCTGACCTGGGGAAAAGAAAACATAAAAGGGTGAGCTCAAATGCTCAGCAAGGGAAAATAAAGGAAATAAAAATCATATCATATCTTTTTGAAAATCATAACCTGCAAAAGAGATCAGAATATCTTAACATGGAACAAATCATAGAAGTGAAAATGAGATCCCCATAATCATAACATGAAACTTGAAACTTTGTGGCATGCACACATAATCATGGAAAATCATTTCATGTAAGTCATGACTCATTGCCAAGACTATCTTAGCAGACCAAGTCCCCTTCTGAACCGAGTTCACTCCTCGTTTCAGTCCTGTATCACTGAACCGAAATAACCTTCCATTCCAGCCATGTCTATCTCATGAGATATAAATCTTTACCCAATGTATTGGAGGGAGATATAGGTCCCAGCCATCTTATAATGAATCCTTTCTTATGTGCGCCACATTATCATAAACCATACATCATAGCGTAACCCATGTAATAAAAATAGGATTCTTAATCAACATGACATCATAAAACAATTCATATAAGATAAAGGAATTCATAAAAATATTTCCATCAAAACATAATCAAATCCATGTAATAATAGGGATAAAAGAAGAACCGTTTTATTATCTTAGATGGAAAATAATTTCGATAAAATACTTGAACTTCATTCTTGAGGAAAATATCATTTCTACTTCAAAAACACTTTTCCTTTCTTAACATGTCATACAATTTTAAACTAAAAGAAGTTGATTAAAAATAAACATGAATACTTGTAAAGGAATCTTCTTGGAAATAATGTTTTAGAAATCCATTCATGCCGTATAAGTTAAAAAAACATTCTTCGTACTTTTGTCGGAAAAGTCAAAAAGTACCTCGTACGAAAAACGACAAAAGATTCCTTTCATATATTTTACTAAAAACTCACCGAAGGGTAAAATTGGATTTAAACTAGTGTAAGTGGATGGAAACAATATTACATATTGAGGGAACATGGATGTGGATGATAAAATACACCCCAATAAATACTTACGAATAAACAATCTCGGATAAAAATGAGATTGTGATATTTCCCTTACCTTAGGTCCGATTTTCTTTGTACGTGTCCGAAGCTCCTATATAATGGTTTAAATAATGTTATTGACTTATTCCAGAATCATACATATTGATATGATATCATATATGGTCATATTCTTAGCTTCTTGTTAGTAATATTTCATTGTTACTTGTTACTCGGGTCTTTATTGCCTTTTGTTCTTATGCGTGTTTTGCCGAATAAATTCTTATTCTTCTTTTAAGGTTATAGATACCTTATATCCAGAATTATATTAGTGTAACATATATCATATTTATTCATTCAATTCATTTATATAATGACTATGTAATGATGATCATGTAGAACGAGTCGCATCACATCGTGGAGACGGTATTCCGTACGTACGCACGAGTGATGATATCGTTCCTATGATCATGGAATTGTATTGGAGTATATGTATATTATTTCAGTATCAATATTACTTTATAATAATCGTAAATAGTTACTCATTACACCATTATACTTATCCTTGTAAGGTGATGGTGGAAAATAGATTACACCACGGCGTGGAGACGGTATTCCGTACGTACGCACGCGCGGTGATTTCATTTTTCCGTAGGATGGATAGAAGGTGAATTAGGGTTGTTTCATATTTATAATAACATATCAGTATGTAATTAATACTGATTTTATTACTTTATCATGAAACAACTAAAGAAGAAGAATTTGAAGAAGAAAGAAATTGAAAAGATCGGTAATGGATATTACCTCTTCTTTGGAACGCTTCTTTGAATCCTCCACTTAGGGAACTAAGATTGGTCTTTTAAGAAGACCAGGACCTATAGGATTATTCTAGGGAAGTGGAGAGGATATAATGGCAGGGGTTGGCCGAGCTTGAGTGCTCAAATTGGTGTGAGGAGGAGGGGGAGGAGGTGCCCTTTTATAAGGGAGGAGAGGGGCACCTTATGAATATCTCAAAATATTATTTTATATTAAAGTCAAAATCAGTTTATAATGGTTCCAAAGGGTCTTATTTCGAAGCTAAAGTAGGGATGGGTCTAAATCCTATCAACCAATAGGATTTAGACAAGTTTAGGTTATTATTTTAACCTTATCAATTAGATTTAACTCTAAGTTAAATAATTTAACTTTTACCATGTCTTTTTGTTTTCTTACACTATATGGTTAATACACTTACTATAACATGACAAAAGAACCCCAAATTGTTTATTATTAATATTTATATCCTTATCTAAGTCATTTGGCCGAACCTTAGATTTTTAGGAATAAAATAACAATTAATAATATAATATTTGATTTAAAAACTATTTTGTGTCAATTTTGACACTATTTGATATATGATTTTTGTGAAAGTCATAACAGAATTATATGTTCGAACCAAGTTGATTAAATCAACACTAATATATCATAGTAACCTAGAAAATTAGTAGAATTCATAAAAAGTCTCAAATTACATTTATTTTGGTGTATATAACATCAATTATGTCAATATTTCATTAATAAGATAATTACTGCATCATCATTGTGTCATAAATAAATTAAATAATTTAATGTCTAAAAATTATAAATAAAATACAATAATTTAGGAAATCGTTTTAGCTTTCTAATTAATATTTATAGTCGAATTTATCTTATGTATAACCCCATATTAAAAATGTTTTAGTTATTAAACATTGATTTTAACTATTTTAACTATTCATTAAATAAAATAATATTAAATGTCATAATCTAATCCAAGTGGACCTAAATGGTCATATTATATTCATAAGGTTGTTTTTGGTCGAACTACACTTATCCAATAGAATTAGGACATGTGTTAGGGTAATAGTAATATCATATTTACCCTTAGTTACCCTATTTACTATTAACCGTGGTAAAAAAAAGTAAAAAGTTACTATTCACCAAAAATTATTTTCATCTCATTGAACCACATTTTAGTCCTTGATATTAACCGTGTCTGTCGGATTTTCGAAATTCCATTCACAGAAGCGATAAAATTAAGATTTATGCAAAATTCAGTTTTTAACCTACCACTTAGTGGTTTCACTATTCATCAAAAATTGAAAGTTTTCAGAAAAATACCAAAATTTCACCCTAGGCTAATTTCGGTATTACGAATCCAAAAATGAAGTCCATTTTGAAAGATAAAATTTATAAAATTTCAAAAATTGGTTATTACTATTCATAACGGCTAGTTTTAATAATATTTTAATAGCATATCGTTGTTTAGTGAAACTCGGTATTGCGTACGACGCAAGCTATCGAGGAAGGTCACGATTTCGTGTAAAGCAAGCCAAGAAAGTGTTGTGTAGAAAAAGATTCCTTTGATGATTTATATAACATAAAAGTCTAGGGTGTTACAATTCATGGTATAAATCATAGTGAAATATTTATCCACCTTTTCCCGAATCTCGTTCGGAACTGCGAAGGCTTCATTTGTGCACTATCAAACCATATTGTACATAAGATCTATATTTCGATGTACTTTTTCATGGGTTTCTTTTTCTGAATCACTATGATGTTTTTTAAGATCATCTCTCATCACAACCTTGATAGACTCCAAATCAGCAAAAACACTTTTCCCACTCCTTGAACTAGATGGTCCAGTCAACATTTTCCCCAGCTCTTCTTTCAAATTCATCAGGTCCACACTGATTATATGAGTTACTAGGTTCCTATGAACTTACACAAAACCACTAAAGTAGGTCTTAAAGTTTGAAGATAAATAATTTAACTCATTTCTCATCTTTCTTACTTATTCTCTCAGTAATGTGTTGTGTAAAATAAATGGTTATGCCATAGTAATGATTTTCGGTTGAATCTCATAGAGTAATATTCATGCAATCATTTCTACATCAGCATTTGAGATACCTATAGAGCTGGAGGCTGAAATTATGGATCCAAATGAGGCTATCACAGACTCACATATATCATTTTTTAATTTCTCCAAATCAGCTTTAGTAACATAATCACTAGGCACTATGGGAGCCACTGGTTAAACTGTTGTAGGTGAAACTGATGGAACTGGTGCAACAAATTCTAGTTCAACTTGGACTTGGGGTGAAATATGATAAGTAACCCGCTCCTCATATGAGAAATATTCTAAACCAAAGAGAATGTATCTTGGATCATTATTTCACTCTCTAGAACATGTCTTGTCTCTTGGATGAAAAATATCAATTCTGGTCATTCTTCCCTGAGTCTTAGGAAAAACATCCTCAACATCAACTTCTTCATCCTGGTTACGGGCCATAACAACTTTTCTGGGAGCAGGAACCAACTAAAAATTAGGTTAATCTTGTGCTCCAACTACTTCAGATTCACTAGGCACTTCCTTAATTTGAAGCACTGGAACCACATCTTAGTCCTCTTTTACAGAAGCTATAAGATCATTAAATTTCAGAATGTTCTCTACATTTTCAATATTAGGAATGGGTGATCTTCCCTCATGTTCATAATCTCTATGAATAACATCCTATTGTTCAACACGTTCATCAACCTCACCAACTCCATGTGAATATTCCTCACTGGATCTGTCTACCACATGTTGTCCCATTTTTAGAGAGTCAATCACATGCTAATTATTTACTACATTATCATCATCATCATCAATATCAACATCATCATCATCATCATAATCATCCTCATCATCATCTGATTCGTCATCTGATTTTGTAACATAGCATTCAGTTCTAGTAACATCAGTTTCTTCCTCTTCCTCATCACCTAATAAAGGTTCTCTTGAGGGTAAGTGAAATGGTGGACTAGTAGGTCCAAAAGACATATCATTGGGACTTTTTTCAATATCAGCATCACTTATATCATCAAAAAGTGATCCTTCTTCCATTGGCACTTCAGGCTCAGCTTCCTCGTCTGAATAAACTGGAACCTCTTCTGGTTTGTGACCTGGATCAATTTGATCCTTTGGTCTAGATGGGTAGTCAACTGGATTGAAAACCTCATAAATCCTCTCCTCATCTCCTACCCACCATCTCTTCCATGGGTTTTATAATATTTTCGTCCTCTTAAAAATATTTTTTTAAGACAGAAACCACTAAAGGAATTTATCAATTCATCTCCATCTTCCACAAAACCTAAAGTTTTCAACATGGCAGAAATCATCCTCAGATAGTATAAGCAGTTTTCCTTCTTGTTTGGCTTAATAGGATCAGATATATGCACCATTATATACATACACAGGTTCACTTTAATCCCATGATTTAATAAAAAGATCAAGAAAACATCCAGATACTTTACAGAAGAGAAATCTCCCTTCAATGGGAAGATTTGATGTTGAATGAACATAAAAAGTAGTCTTACTTCTCCTTCAAATTCATTTGCCATAGTCCTCCTAGATTCTTCATTTCCTTTCAACTCCTTCATAGAATCTTCATTAGGGGAAAAATTAGAGGAAGGTTTAATATTACCAGGATAGTCAGCAATGACACCGTCATGAGGAACTTTTAAGCATTCAACCCATTCCTTAGACAAAAAAACTATATCATTTCACATTACTACTAACTTCATCTTTGCTACCTCAGCATAATCTCAGGATATCCTCAAATGTTTATAGGAATCATGCACTAGCTGGGGATAATAATTTATTTCATTTTTGGTGAACCAAATGAGACATCCTTGAGATTCCATAACATTTAACAAAAACTATTATCTTGACAGAAGCCACTCAATAGACACCTCCTTTTCATGTGTATCCACTGGGCGTTCCAAGCTCGGTTTCGCAGTCTGACTAGACTCACCATTATGACACTTAGCAGAATGATATTTTCTAGGTTATTCCATTGAAAACATGGTCCTTTCAATGAAAAGGCATTGGATTCCAATATTAATGAGAGGTCGAGAGTCGAGAGGAAGAGTGACAAAAGGTAGAAGGATTTATAGAAGAGGATAAGGTGAAAGGTCATGATGGATTGAACTAGTTATGTCATTTAGGTATTTTAAATCGTAAAACATAAAATTTAAATGCAGAAAAATGAGAGTAAAATAACGTCTTTTTATTTAAAACAGACAGAATTTACCAAACAATCCATAAATACATCGTTGCCCATGAATTGGTTTGAGGGATCAGTTTCATAAGATCAGTTTTAAGGGATCAATTTCAAGAGATCAGTTTCAAGCAATCAGTTTCAAGAGATCGGTTTCAAGAAGATCAGTTTCAAGAATATCGGTTTAATGGGATGGGTGTCAAGATATCTGTTTCAGGAGATCAGTTTTTGGAAGATCAGTTTCAAGATATCAATTTCAATAGATCAGTTTCAGGAGATCAGTTTCAAAAATATAGGTTTCAAGAGATTGGTTTCAATTTATCGGTTTCACGAAGATCCGTTTTTGGATATCGGTTTCAAGAAGAATGAATTCAAGAGATCATTTTCAAGATATCAGTTTCAAGAGACTAGTTTCATGAAATAGGTTTCAAGAAGATTGTAATTAAGATATCGGTTTCAAGAGATCAGATTCAAGAAGATCAGTTTCATGAATATCAGTTTCACGGAGAACTGTTTCAAGAGATCAGTTCTAAGAAGATAAATTTCAAGAATATTAGTTTCAAGAATATCATACTGATTTATCATTCCTAATTCATCTATGAAGTAATTCATTCTCTCATAATTTATAATATTAGTGAATATATCAGCAAACTGATGTTCAGTCTTAATAAACTCCAGAGATATATCACCTTTTTGATAATGGTCTCTCAAAAAGTGATGTATTACATCAATATTATTTGGTCTAGAATGAGAAATTTAATATTTAGAAATGTTAATATCACTTGTGTTTTCACAGTTCACGAGGATATGTCTGAATTCATATATATAGTCTAGTAAGGTGTGTTTCATCTACAGAATTTCTGCACAATAACTACCAGCAACAATGTACTCTGCTTCAGCTGTGGCTAATGCATCTGAATTTTTCTTTTTACTAAACTAAGATATTAATGACTTTCCCAAGAAGTTACATGTTCCATAGGTACTTTTTCTATCTAACTTACATCCACCAATATCAGTATCTGAATAGAAAACTAAATCAAAAGATTTCCTTTTTGGATAAAACAGTCATAAGTTAGTTGTATAATTGTGGTATTTGAAAATTATTTTAACACTATTTATATGTGACTCCTTTGGGATTTCATGAATTCTCACAGACATACACACATGAAATAGAATATCTGGCCTACTAGCTGTTCAGTACAGCTTACTCCCTATCATTCCTCTATAAGAAGTTTGGTCTACTGATTTTCCATTTTCATCAAGATCTAACTTACATGTAGAACTCATAAAAGTTTCACTGCTCTTAATGCTATTAAAGCCATATCTTTTCAAAATATCTTTTTTTAGTTACTTTGATTTTAGATTATGCCTTCTTTGTTTTGAAATATTTGAAATCGAAGAAAATATTTGAGTTCACCCATTAAACTCATTTCGAACTCGCTTTGGATTATGTATGAAAATTAATTAGATAATAAATTTCTAGAAGATCAAAAGATAATATCATATATATATATATTTGGGCTATTAAAAAATCTATCAAAAAACAATTTATAAATAAATTAGGATCTAATGGTACTTTTATAAACAATTAGAAATAAGAAAGTTAGTTACCCTTTCATACCAAGATCTTGGATCTTGTTTCAAACCATATAAATATTTTGATCGTTTGAACACATGATTTGGAAAATGTGGATTCTTACAACCGGGGTGTTGTTAAACAAAAACATCCTCAATTATATAACCATTTAGGAATTCACTTTTGACATTGATTTAATAAATTTTAAAATCCATGTGTGTTTCATAGGCATGTAAGATCCTAATTGCCTTATGTCTAGCTACTGGTGCAAAAGTCGCTTCATAATATATTCCCTATTCTTCATTATATTGTTATGCAACTAGTCTAGATTTATTTCTAACTATATTTCCAACTTCATCTACCTTATTTTTAAACAACCATTTGGTTCCTATGGTCAATGTATCCTTAGGTCTATCTACTAGTTTGCAAACTTTTTTTCTTTAAAATTGATTAAGTTCTTCTTGCTTGCCCATTACCCAAAATTCATCATTGATTTCATTGTTGATATTTTTAGGTTCATGTTTTGACAGGAAGGCTTGATTTTCAACTTGGTTTCTCAATGAATATCTGGTTTGTGTTCCTCTATCTAAATCTCAAAAAATAGCATCTAAGGGATGATTCTTAAGGGTTCTAGTTGGTCTAGAGAAAGCTGTACTTGATATTTCAAGATGGTCTGGTTCACTATTTTTAGGAGTTGGAGAATGTCTAGAACTGAAGGATTTCACATATTCCTTCACATGATGATTTTAGAATCTATCATTAATGTCCATATTGGACATATCATCTTCAACATTTTCTATTGAGGTCGTGGACTCATGTGGATCTGCTTCATCAAACATGATGTGTACATATTCTTCCACACATTTGGTTTTCTTATTAAAGAATTTATAGGCATTACATGATGTATAATATCCAAGAAATATTCCTTCATCACTATTAGAGGCTAATTTATCTAAATTATCTTAAGTGTTCAGAATATAGAATTTAAATCAAAAAAAATTAAAATAACATACATTGTGTTTCCTATTATTCCACAACTTGTAAGGAATTCTCTTAAGAAATGTTCTAATTAAGACTCTGTTTATTATGTAGCATGTTGTATTAACAGCTTCATCCCAAAAATATATGGGTAAATAATATTCATTAAGCATAGTCCAAGAAATTTCTTGCAGGGTTCTATTTATTCTTTCTACCACACCATTGTGTTGAGGTGTTATAGGTTCATAGAAGTTATGATTATAATAATTTTTTTGACCTAAAAGCTTCAAAATATTTATTCTTAAACCCACAGTAATGATTAATTCATAAATATTTAATCTTAAATGCACTGGGATTTTCTACTGTCCTTGCAGGCTTGGTAATGAGTGAACATGATTCACTTTTATGAGCAAGGAATGAGGTCTAGGTGTACCTAGAGATGTCATCTACAAGAACATAATAATAGTGCTTCCCAGTGAGAATCGAAACTATAGATGTTCTAAACAAGCCCATGTGAACCAACTCGAGATGTTGAGAAGTATTTACTTCATTTTTTGGTTTCAAAGATATTTTATGTTGCTTTCTTTTTTGACAAGTATTACATACATTGTTGTTTGGAACCTCTAATCTGGGTAAGTCTCTAACTAATAATTTTCTTCTTAAATTATTAATAGAGTGTATATTACAATGTCCTAGTCTTATATTCTAGATCCAAGACTCTTTGTGAATGTCATGTAGAAAAGCGACTTTTTGTGAGGCTACTGTGTCTCGATTTATAGAGTAGAAATTATCATTTCTAAAAGTAGTGAATGCTAAATTAATATTGTAATAAAAAACATGGAACGAATCATATTTAAATTTAACATTAAATCCATCATCACATAATTGAGATATGTTGAGCAGGTTATACTTTAATCCACCAACATACAATACATTAGAAATTGAAATAGAGTTAGGGAAACCAATCTAGCCTAGGCCAATGATTTTTCCTTTACCATTGTTAAAAAATGTGACATGTACTCCATAGATCATGATAAGACTTTTAAATCTTGATAAATCCCCTATAACACGTCTTGAACACCCACTATCCATGTTCCACAGCTTTATACAGGAACTATTTAGGCTGTTTACCTACAAAACAATTTAACCAAGAAACGAATTTGGTACCCATATTTGTCTGGGTCCACATACATTAGTAATATAAGCCATAGGAACCCACAACTGTCTTATAGGTTTCGTATATGCCAAACATAAAGGGTTTAAAAATTAAACTCTATTTGGTCCTGAAGAATTAGATACAGTAAAATAATTTTTGGAACTGTAACTTGCAGTACAAAGATGGTTTTTGAAAAATGTAGAATATTTTCCAGATTTGGGTACAAAATGTGATTGGTATAAATTCCATTGACCTAGATGATATCATATCCAAGAAGTATACTTATGAGTTTTTTGTTTACCTAAAAATTGAGTTAGATTTTTTTCCCCATTTGTAAACATTTCTAAATATTTCATTAATTGTTCATTATATATTTTTAACTCATTGTTCTCTTTCAGTACTTGAGCATTTTTCACCATTTCAGTTGAAAGTTTAGATTTTCCAGTCACAGTAAGAGCATGTTGTTTCTTCAATGATTTATATTTTTCTTTCAACTCATTACATGTTTCTTCTACCATGTATTAATATTCTAATAGTTCATCATTTTTCATATTTTCAGACTCACTTTCAGAATAATAAGAATTATGTGTAGGAGAGTCTGAGGTTACCTCAGTTTTCTTTGTCATGAAACACATATTACCCATATCGTCTTTCTCATTTTGAGAAGATCCAGATTCAATTGAGCTATCCTCAAAGGCACTCCAGGGGGCCTTCATTTCTTTCTTATACCTTCTATCCTTATTTTCATAATTTTTCTTGTATTTCATCTTTGGTTAGTCAGCCTTGACATGACCTTTCATTTTAAATTCATAACAGATTATCTCTTTTGATTGATAATTTTTCTTCCAATCCATTTTCTAATTTTCCATAATATCGTACATTCCTTTGTAACTGGTCATTTTGAAGAACTTATTTTTTATAGATAATTTCTTGATTCATCTAGCCAACTGGGAAATTTTATCATCACTATCTGAACCAACATAATCACTGATTGATATTTCTACAACAGCTTGAATTATATCTGTATATTTACTTTTGGATGCAGTTGTTATGAAGGCTACATACATTCATTTTGGTTCTTCCTCGAATTGAATTAACTTTAATTATTCTTCATATATCTTTAATTTTCCAATCAATTCCTTCACTAGAATTTTACCAATACCACATGGTTCTCTGATAGACACAGATTTTCCACGCCATCTTTCAAGAAGGCATCACTGAATCCACCTGATCTGCTCTTTTGGAGTTACTTATTTTCCTAAAGAAATAATGTTATTCAAAATTTCATTGAACCTGAGATACATATTAGAAATTGATTCATCCGTATTCATTCTAAAATTTTAATATATAATATTATAAGTATTTAATCACATTTCTTTAACATTAGATGTTCCTTCATGAGAAACAGAGAGAGTATCCCAAATTTCATGTGCAGTTTTACAAGAAGACATACAATTAAATAATTCATCTATTAGTGCACAGTACAAAGAATTCATTACTTTAGAATTATTGTTATAGGAATTCTGGGTTGGTTCATCCCATGTGTTTCTATGAGTTTCAGGTATTTCATTTTTACTTTCAATAGCAGTCTAGATTTCAAATCCCATACTTTCTAGATGTATTTTCATTTAAACTTCCACAAAACATAGTTAGTTCCATTAAAGAAAGGTGGTGTATTAGTAGCATACCCTTTGACTCAATTTTCCATTATAATTCTTGTAAAATAATTTCAAAGAGATAAAAATTTAGAAATATACAAATTTTTAAGATCATTGAAACACAATTATAATCACAGTTGACACGATTTGAAAAACTAACAATAACATTCAAATTCCATTTATACCAAATTTTGGTTAGAGTACATGACTCAAGGGGGGTGAATTGATTATCTATAAAAAATTATTATAAAAAAGGTATTTAAAAAAATAATATCCCCCTATAAAAATAAACACAAAGTCAGTTATAAGTGAATTTATAAACGTCTGGAAGGTTCAATTTGGTTCTCTGAAGATTGATTAGTACTCATCTTTCCTAATCTAACGATTAGTACAATTTTCCAAACAAACCTACTGATTCAAAAAAAATACAAACACTTTCTAAACTAACTATCAAAGATCGGATTACCTTAATTCTATAAATACATAACAGATATAAAATATAAGACAAACAACACAGTTGATAAAACAAGAGGTTCAATCTCAAGAAGAGACTTAATCCACTCCCCTTGGTGGTCACCCGCCACCAAGAAGATAATATTAAAAAACATTTGACCTATAGCCTGGATCGGGGTTCAAAATATCACATAGGATGTCCAGGTCACACATAACCTATACCAAAATTATTCGTGGGAAAAATAAACAGATCCCACAGGATCTCTCCCACAGTTCTATGTGGGATACAAGTGGACGAAGAGATTGAGAGTTAGGATATTTTTTTATCCTCCAGTTTATCTCAGGAGAGAGTCTGTGAGATTCAAATAGATGTACACACTGCTCAAAATAGTAATGATAAGAACAAAACAGAGTTATGAAAGATAATAGGGTTTAGAATTATCTGTGTGTTGTGCAGTGATGCTCTAGATCCGACGGATGTTGAGTAAATGGTATTCAAGTCCTATTCTGAAAGTTGGATTTAGAACAGAGTGTTGTAGATTCTTGTGAAAGTGTTCAGCTCTTCTTTGTGAGGATGTTCAGAAAGCTCAAGTATGTAGTTTCTAGGTGATCCCATGATTCATGTTTCTCTCTTTTCAATATTTTGAGTTCGCACAGTCTATATTTCAGCATGTTCTTCAAGCTGTATGTGAATCTCTATATCTTTGTGTCTCTATAAATTTTTGAGATCTTATTGAAGTCCGTTAATACTTAAAGGTCTACTAGGAATAAAGACTTCTGCACATGCTTGTACCTCATACTGTCTACGGAAATTCCTAGAGACAACATTAAATAATTTTATATACATTAATTAGTGAAAATATGACTATTAAAAATAAATTAGAATTAATAAAATTGAAAAAGTTATTTATGACTATCGAAGAGTCAACTTCGATTTGTTGTGTTCGGTTTGGTATCATTGGTCTGTCAACATCGGTGTGTCTACTTCGGTATGTCAACTTTGGTGTGTCAATCATCGGTGTGTTGACTTCGGTCTATCAACTTCGGTGTTTCAAACAACGGTGTGTCGACATCAGTCTGTCATCATCGGTGTGTCAATATTCGGTGTATCAAACTTCGGTGTATTGACATCGCTTTGTCGACTTTGATATGCCAACATCAGTGTGTCATACTTCGGTGTGTCGACTTCGGTCTATCAAAATCAGTGTGTGAAAAATCGGTGTGTCAAACATCGATGTGTCGACTTCGCTGTGTCGGCCGAGGTCTGTCGACTTCGGTGTGTCCTCTTGCATGTGTCGACTTCAGTCTGTCAACTTCCGGGTGTCATCTTCAGTGTGTCAAACATCAGTGTTTCAAACATTGGTTTGAGGGAATCTAAAAAGGTTATGAAGTGTCAATATTACACATAACATTAGAAGACTAACAATTATCCAAAAATACATGTAAATACACTTGTAAACAATAGTATATGTTTTTGATTTATTAAAGTATATTTTCCTCTATGACATAATTGATTTACTTATAGATATTAAAATGGAATGAAAGAGTAGAATCTGTCTGTTGATATTTTTTGTGATTATGAAAACTGTGTTATGATAGAGGATCCAAAATTATCTACTCACAATTGTATTAGGTAATGTTTCCTTGACAATCACTTCTCTTATCTTGTATTTTTGAGGCATATGCCCCAAAAATATTTCTATCACACAATTTTAATATGTTTGAACTAAATAGTAACAAAACATCTTTTATAGAATCCAATTTTAGATTATATTTATATCACAAACACAAACACATAGACATTATAGTTCCATGTATCCTGTAAATGAAAGATTTACCAATCACAATTAAAATTTTTCTACTATTATGAAAATTGGAACCCTTCCAAATCCTGGTTTAGAGGTAGAAAAACCCTATTTTCTCGATTCAGGTAAAATTGAGTTCCCAATTATCATGTTCCCATTGGCATCAATACTTTGTGTGAGATAAATTTTATTGATGAAAATATATTTTTATAAAAAAATATACAAGCATTTAAATTTTTATGTAAATTTTTTCGCACATAGTCAACAAGATATAATCTATTTTTATATTAATTTAAAATAAATATTAAAAAATAAAAGTAAAATTATTTTAAAAATTCATTTATCAAATAAATGATGTTATTCTCATGATGGGATATATTTCATATTCCCTAATACTTCTTTTAAAAATTGGAATTTATCTCATGTGTGAGATATTTCTTAGTTTATTAATTTTTTTAAAAAATAAAACATTATATCATATATAAAATGATATTAATTTCATGTTCTATAATTTAAATTTTATAAGATCAAATTTATATTACTTATTAAATGATGTAAATTCCCTCTAAACTGATTATTTTTTTGAAAATTGAAATTCATTTTATGTAAAAAGTGTTAAATTTGTAATATGAAATGATATATATTTTACTTTCTAATAATTTTTCTGTTGTTTGTGTGGTAATTGTATTTTAAAATATTATAATATTATAATAATCTTTAAAAACAATTATGAATTTTTATAATATGTGTGAAATTAGATAAAATTGATATACAATGATACATAATTTGAAAAATAAATTTTATTACAAATATGAAATGAGAAAAATTTCAACTATAATGATACATTTTTTTAAAAAATTATTATATGTACATGATAAGATTGTAGTACTATATTATATCTTCTAAATTGAATTTAATACTCTATATGATATATAATAAATATTATACACAATGACAAATCATTTATAAAATAAAATTTATCTCATGCATGAGATATCATAAATTTCACAGATAATGATATTTATTTTTATACATGAAAATATCTCACATTTGATATAAATTTCATGTATTATCTTATAATTAAAAAATTTGAAATTTTTTAAGATACTAGATGAGATAAAATATATATATAATAATAAATATTTTAGAAAAAAAATTATATCATATATTCCATGAGATAAATGTAACTAATAATACATTTTTTGGAAGGAAATTTATTTCATATATGAGGTAGTTAATGTCCACATATGGTGTTATATATATTAAAAATTAATTTTCATATTTTTATATCATTTTTGAAAAATAATGAAATTTACCACATGTGAACATTGATAAAAATTACAAAATATATTATGTATCTTTTATATATTTAAATTCATTTCTTATATGGTATGAAAATAATTTCACAAATAATAATAAATAATTTAATTTTTTTTTAAAATATCTCATCTATAAGATTAAATAAATTTCACATATTATGTTATATTTTGTAAAATATAAATTCTATATCATGTATGATATGAAATATAATTTATATACAATGATAAATTTTTTATATATTGGATTTTATATAATTCATGAGTTGAGAAAATTTTAACTTTCCATTAAAAAAATTCTAAAAAATTAAAAATATTTATATTTGGAATGCTATAAATTTGACACATTATATTATATATTTCATGAAATAACATTTATTGAATCTATAAAACATGTTAAATTTAATATATAATGACACATATTTTATAAAATGAAATTTATCTCATAAATTAGTTGAAATAAATTTCACATTCAATAATACTTTTTTTAAAAAATAAAATTAATATAAAATATGAGGTGAAATAAATTCCTCATAATTTATTATAAATTGTAATAAATGAAATTTACCTCATGTATGAGATGACATATGTTTCATAAAAAACAATAAATATTTTTAAAAAAAATATTCCTCTCATGTATGATATGAGTTAAATCTAAATTAATATGTTATATTATAAAAAAATATCTCATTTTTAATAATGCATAGTAAAAAAATGAAATTTTTCTTATGTTTAAGATGACATTAATGAACTATACAGTGAAAAATAAATTTATCTAATTTACATGATAAGATAAATTTATTTTATAATGATATATATTTTATAAAATAAAATTCATCTCATGTATGAGATTAGATAAATTTTACATATAATTATATCCATTTAGAAATGAAATTTCTAGTACAATAAAAGTGAGATAAATTTTGTGTACGGGGATGTACATTTAAATAAATAATTATTATTTACTGTAAGATATGATTTAAATTTCATGTATGATTATAAATTTTTATAAAGGGGTTTTCTTTAGCCATGTAATTGGCGTATGGCAACACATTTTCTTAAGAATGTGTGTCGTCCGTCCTTCTAGCCATGTAATGTCTTGCCCTATGGGTAATGTAATGAGTTCACTCTAAACATAGATAAAAAGGGGGTTACTTTTCTTAATAAAAGGGGATTGTACCTAGATTTTTTTGAATAAATTTTTATAAATTAATACATTATGATACATTAAAAGCGATTAATTTTATATATTTTTCATTTAAAAAATGTAATTTATCACATATATGAGATGTAAAAATTTCATGATCCATAAAAAATATTTCCAAAAAAACTAATAATTGAATATTTTGTCATCTTCGAAATTTATCTCAAGTGAATGATGAGATAAATTTATTCTAAATGTTTTAAAAGTAATAATGACTTTTAAAATAATATTATTATGAAATTTATCTCAATCGATGAGTGAGGATAATTTCTATGTAGTCCAATGGGTGAATCAATTATTTTAATATTAAATGATTCCATTTCTCAGTTTGATTATAATTTCAACAGCTGGAAATTTATTTTAAAATATTTTGTTCCTAAAATTTCATTTTTTCCAATTTTTATGAGTAGTTATTATGGGGATAACATAAATCAAGTATTCAAATTAATATTCATCTCTTAAAAAACTATTTATATAGACAAACATTCAATATGATTAACCTATCATTTTCTCTAACATTTGACTTTCCATCCATTAGATTTAACATTGGAGAGGAGGATTGATTTTGAAAATTAATAATAATATTGTTGTACCCTATATATAGATTTCATTATGCCAATGTAAATGTGAGTTTTTTAACCTTAATATTTTATCTTAATATTTTATATATTTTTTACATTTATTTATTTAGTTCACTATTATAATTATTATTTTAAACTCTATGCTTCATTTCTCTTATGATCAAATATGTATTTTTAGTTTTTAAAATTATTACAGTTTTAATCAAAGAAGGATTATGTTATTAGTACCCATATGTTTAAAAAAGTTAGGTAAAAGTTATTATTTATATATTCTTGGATGAATATGGAGAAAATTGTTTTTAAACATCATGAAGTTGTTATAAATAATTATTTTTCTAGGATTTATGATGTTGAGAATAATTTAATTGATATATTAATGGGAATGATGTTCAAAGATGAAAATAAAGCTTCTAATAATGATCATGTCAAACCATAAAATTCCTTTATCATGACCTTGTTCAGGATTTAAATAATGAATACCTAATGGTGACATATTTCCTGGTGTTGTGAAAAACCCACAATGAGTGATATGATCAACCATGACCTGTAATACTACCAAAATAATGATATGACTGAAGTCACTTAACATTAAAATATTATAAATCAATGAGAATATATAACACTATAATGGTTGAAATTGAATAATGGTTAAAATTATGTTAAAAAATATTACCAAAACTGATATTCTTGAAAAGAATATTTCTAGTTTTATTACATTGAACATTATTTTGAAACAAGAATATTTGAAAAATAAAAGGTTGATAAAGTACTCCAATTTTCATATAATTCCATATCATAATATAAAAATACAATTAAATCATGGTGAGGAATTATGAATCCCAACATATTGGTGAAACATCATTTATTGAAGAAAATGTGATTTCTCTTCACCATGGTTGTGGAATCCATCATCATGATAAAGTTTGAGGTGAATCATTTTATCAAGGGGGTTATATAATCATTGATAAGAGTAATGGGAAACCACTAAGATTGGTAAAACAATGACAACCCATTTCTAATAAGATTACAAATTATTAGCATTAATTATTTTAATGTTTTATGAAGTGTCACTGGTCTTGTTTATGGAAGAATTTTACTGATATTTATAAAAAATAAATATAAGAAAAGGAGAATAGAACTGAAGCAATATTTAATGAACATTTTTTGAAGTTTGATGATGAAATTATGATTTTTTTATATCTCGGATTATTTTGGTAACCCTAAAGGTATCAAGAATACTTATAATATTTAAATTATCAATATATAAATTCATTTTTACATGTTTAATATTCTTCAATGAATGCTCCAAAGTTTATTTCATATACTATTATTTTAATTCTTATATTCATGTCTTTTTTAATTGAAATTGATATTATGAAATACCCTGCTATTAGTAATTACCATTAGGAATAAATTTTCTACATTGACAGTTCCATGATGCACACAATTCTTAAATATTATAAATATATTATCGATAATAAAACAGAATGTGATCATGTCAGTATAATAACCAACAATGTGAAATTAATTGAATGATTCAGAAATATAAAAATATGCATACATGGTGGTACATGGGTATCAAATATAGATTTTGGATTAACAAGGTACTCAATATATCTATATAACAAACACTAATAATAAACACAAGTTGACTAAAGAGAAACTTCCAATACATCCCTCCAAATTGTAACATGTTAATATAAGTAAAACTAAATAAAATATGGTAAATTAAATGATTATTGACCATGATAAAAAAAATTTATTTCATGAATGGTTGGGTCCTCCATTATCTATAAGGATTAATAAAATAATTAAATTCCAGCACGATCATCCATTTCCCGATAAAAGGTTCTTACACCCAATGATTTCTCGTGAATTGCATATTATTAGGGAAATTTGACAATAAGACCACCACCATAAAAAATTGAGGACAAATACCGTATGATTTTGGAAATAATTCATAATTACATTTGTTGTCCAATACATATAACATGTGGAATATTTATATACTTTTTTATCTTGTTTGAGGGGTGTACTAGATGGTCCGATGTGTTCTTATTAACAACTAACAACCTTTAATTTTGGATGTTATACTCCCAAATAATAAGGTAAATGGAAAAATTTTCAGATTATACAATCAGGAATCATTTTCCTAATTATATGGTTTAATAATGATCAATTTATTTTGATAATTATAACAGGTCTATTTAAAAAGGCGTTGAACACCATGTAACTCTTGTTAACACTGAAAATGATCTATTTGGATCATTTATAAAGTGATTATACCTAATCTCTTGACTGTTTCTTATGAATTTCTTTCCCATTAATTAATATGGTTAATGAAATTCTATTATGTAGAACAAATTCAAACAATACCATCAAGATACCATGAATATTCACCTTTTAAATTAACTTCCGGTCTTGAACAAAATATTTCATTTTAAAAAAAAATTAATTGTGGTATATATGTGCTAGTAGAACCCCTACAATGAATAAAAATGGGACCTATGGAATATTGGATTTTTATGTTGGATTTCAATCTCCCCAAATAATAAGTCATTCGGAGAAAATTAAAAGGGATTTATTTAATACAAGAATTATCATTTATCGTATTGATGAAAAAATATATCAAAAATTACATGGGGGTAATAAACTTACACCAAAATAAATATCACAGAAGGGGACTTCATTGTTTTATCATGATCCTCATATAAATATTCGAAATAAAATGTTCAAATGATCATTAATTTAAAAAAGATTACAATTCAATTTATCAATGCATATATTGTTTCAAAACATGTCACAAATCATATATACCTGCTAAAAATTCACCATCCAAAACATATGTCCTCAAATAATAGTATAATGGTGCAATTAAAAATTCATTCAATCAAAAACATATATATAAAATAATACTTGGTTCAAAAGATAAAAATACTCTTAACATTAATAGTAAACAATACAGGATGGTTGAATAAATATATAAACTCATGGAAAGTGGATTTTGACTTTATTAAAACATTCCTTAAAGAAATCATTTCCCTGAATTAAATGATCATGATCAATACAAAATTTATAAAAAAATTTCTAATACTAGAATATGATGGAACTGAGTAGAGATCAATATTGATGATATGGTTTCAAATAATACAACTCTTGTTATTATTGATGTTGTTGAATTACCTAAAATAGTTTATGAATGTCACAATTGACCAGAATGGGATAAATGTAAAGTTTTAATCTATTTTCAATTAGACACTCTTGTTATACATGAGGTATTTGGATTGATTATGAAAACCTGATTAGGTATCAAATTACATGGTTACAATTTTTTATTTTTTAGAAATAGAAATGAAAATATTTAATTTTTTAGATATAAAGAATAACTTGAGGCTAATTGTTTCTCACAATGACCCAGGGTTGATTATGTTGAAACATACTCTCTTGAAATGGATGGATTAAAATTTATGTCTCTCATGATGTTTGGTATACATGATGAAATTAAATTACACCTGATGGATGTTGTGACTACATAATATTAATAATGATGTATATATAAAAATTGCAATATCCCAAACCGATTGCTGTGGAATAATAGCCATAACGGTTGCTACATTTCCTCAAGAATTCCTCCTCATACTAGAGAGGCTACCAACTTGTGTCAAGGGTCTAATGGTGGTATAGGGGACATTTTATAACCTCATGATTATAGTGTCGTATTAATATAATCATAATTAAGTAAACACAAATTAGTTGAAGAAGAATAAAGAAATGAAAAAGCACTGATAAATAAATGAACTATCAACTGAACATAAGAAGCAAAGGACAATTTTAAACTAATTCATGTGTGTTAAAGAGAATCTAGCTGCACAAGATAGATAAAAATAATAATAATAGGAATACAATAGAACAACCAAAATATATAAAATAAATAATAAGATCCCTAAGGGTTGTCTCTATGAGAATCCTGAGTACCAGCTCCGCCCTGTGCTCCACACTCCCAAATCCAAAGAACCACATAAGAAAAATTCATGGACCTATAAACATGTAGAACTGCTCGGTACCCCTAGTTTAATGAAGGATAGAGAAATGTGTGATGTATAAATCCTTGTTGGATTACACCCACTATGTCTAGGAAAATCCATTTGTTAAATTTAAAAAGAAAAGTGTGACATATTAATTTATATGAAATACATAATAAATAATTAAACACATTGGAATGGGTTCCACTTGAAGACCCATCTAATATACATTCTATGTAATATTCTAGTAAATATAAACAATTAAAACCTATAAGGGTAAATTGTGAGGGATAATGGGTAAAGAGATGGATTGCCCAAAAGCTTGTGATTGGGATTAGATTAGATGTCCCTAAATTTTAATTACAAAGTTCCAATCCACATTATTTGAAAACATTGATATGATTTTTATTCCAATTTAATAATCTTTGTAAAATTACCTCTATTTTTATAAAATGTTTAGATTCACCCTATCCTTGTCCATGAAAATTCGGGAGGAATTAAATGTATCTCTCTAGGGGATCAACATAAGGCCAAAGAAAATGATTTCCATCCAAGGTGATTCGTGTAATAAATCACTTGTTTCACTCTATGTATGGTGACAAAACAGAAAAAACTGACCTCTAAGTCTATCCTGAGTATCGAGCATTTGTATCTGACTCTCTCAGTTTTCCTGGTATAACCAACATTCCCTCGAGTCAATCCATGGAGACTACCCTATGGAACATGTGTCACTCATCTAGAGGTAAAATTATATAATGCTCCGCAAGCCCATCTCAGGAATAGCTGATATCTCCCTTAATGTGTTTACTAAGAATTTAATATACTAGCCTCAAGGCCAAAGAGTCTTTCCACGGGGACCATAATTCAAAACCCCTCATATCACCCATATCTCTATTGTTAAGAGATTTGATTCGAATATTTCATTTACAACATGAATTTCAAAAGGCCATCACATTAGTTCAATCATTTACATTTATATTGTGATTTTGGTCATGGCATGTCATTTGGAACAATCCATTAAGTCATAAATAAAAAGTTATAAATAGAACGAAATTATTTAGGGATATTACAATAGGCATCCATCCACTATACACAATAGTTAATCATGGATATGGTGAAACATTAATCATAAGAAATTAAATTATAAATCGTGATTCTTGAAGTTAAACGGAAAATCTCAATGCCATACATTTATTCTAGTTTAATTTAGAGATTACATAATTTGACAATGTAGATACTCAATCATGGTGATTTTTTCATTTAAGGCATGGAAAAATGACCATTAATAATGGGACACCTAATGGAGTGTACACCGACTAAGGGAATGACCACCATATGGGTTTCACAATAATGAGCAGTCACATGGGTCATGGAAAACCATTTTGATTAATTTATTCTGAAAAAACAATGTGTTGTGGGAAGGTTCTGGAATGCGGGATGAATAATCGTAATCTAAAAATAGAATAAATGAATACAAAGAGCCTAGACCACAAAAATTTTACCGATGAAATCTCAAACATATTATATGAATATTTTATTTTCTCTGGATTATAAGGAATGGATTAAATCATCCCACTCCTTGAAAATAGGGGGAAATAAGTCACAGAAAAATATCACAATAGTTGGAGAAATATTCTTGGAAAATATTTGAGAGGATGGAGGAAATTACCATTACAAATAAGAATCTTTTGACAATGAGTGATTCCAACGACAAAACAATGGAGAAATCATGATCTCTATCACTAGACATAAGAGAGATCTATACAAGAATAGAAGAGGATCTGATTGGAATAGATTAAAAGGAGAAAGAATGATATGATAAAAGTATCACTAATCGAATAAGGGGATTTTAATCACAGAATAGGTTCATTTGGTTTGTTTAAATTTTGTTCCAACCATTTGGCTCCCTCTATCTAAGAACCAACCTTGGACAGTTGTACCATGAGGATTTCTTATAGGTTCATCAACCATGCACTGAATAATGAATAGGTACTTCTCGAGTGTTACTAACCATGTTAAAGAGGCACATGGTTTGGGTAAACCATGGGTAGCCAATGTGCTTCACATATTCACCCTTACGATAGCTGCATAGTTTTCCTCTTGGGGGTAGAAGGTTTTTAGAACAACCATGTACTTTGGTCATACAACCAAAACTATTGATATTTGTGGCTTTATAGTCCCAAAATTCGCCTAAAAACTCGAGGTACCCCTTTGTGTCGAAAAAACTTATAAAAAAAGACATTGGAGTGTTCCAACTCATAGAATTCAAATCTAATGTTCAATTTTCAAAACAAACAATCCAAAAAAGGGAAAAAATTAAATTAATTTATAATTGTGTATGCTCTAAAACATGAGATTCTACATTCTTCCCACAATAGAACATATCATCCCTAATATGTATTTGGAAAAATAATAGAACATAACTCAACCATCTCACGTCATGAGGTCCATTTCAAACTGTTGTGATGCGTTTCCAAATTCCTAATGCGCCATTAAAAATCACCTTAACACATGGAACATAAATCATAGAAACTTAATTAAATGATTTTTTCTTATATGAAACCTAAATATAGAGATTAATAAATCCCATAAAATCTGATATATGATTAATCCATCATCTATTTAACCAACTAAACCTGTGCATCCACCATAGGTTTAGTCATTTGACGGCCAACTATGAATCATGGAATCTCTACTATCATATTTATTTTCCAAAATGTTACCATAGAATTTAAATGACACTCATGACACGACACGATTCCATCGAAGGGTCTATTCCATGCAAACAATATTTATCAAACCAAAGAATGAATGTTTAAACCACTATTGAACGACTATCCTCTATATGTTAGGCTGAGATGTCTGAAATATTCAAAAGCTAAAATTGATGAATTTAAAGGATGGAGACCCAATATTTTATCATATCACAATAATAGAATCATGTAAATGGATTATGATGATACCCTCATAAACAATACCACTTAATCTATCAGGACTAAACATGACCATAGAAACATTTCTTCATTTGAAAATTTTGGATCGTCATGGTTAAAAAAATCCTCCCGACCCATAATAAATATCTGTGGTAACCTCAGTGTCAACAACTAAAATACAAGGATCTCATCCAAGGGACAACACATTTGGTTTTTACAAGAGGTACAATAGAAATTAAAAAATCATAAATCAATTTCATTGAATTAATCAAATAGGGAATCAACCTGGTGTCCATGTGTCTGTACAAAGAGTTCCTACATGGGAACCCAAGGATCACTCAGTACTAACCATACCTCATGAAAAAACAACTCTAAAGGAGAACACTCTAATAGAAACCACTATAATAAACCCAACTGTTTTTTAAACCATATCATGGTATATGAATAACATTCTCTCAGCGTGCTTATATGATACTAAGACAGGGGACATTGTTTCCTTAAATTTGATAGTACAATAATTGTTTTTAACGATGTCTAAAAATGATCTGAGACACTTTATCCACATTTAATACACAACATGGTATGGCTCCAAAACCTCTTATAACCAGAAACACCAAGAGAAGGTCAGTTAAACCAACACAAGTCAACTTCCTTAAAATAGTTTGGTTACTTCCGTCGACACATCACCATCACCCAAACATAATTCCATTACCAGATAAGTAATTCCATCATGATTAATCCCAAAATACAAGGTCCATACCTGACTATAAAATTTTACAAAGGTTGTATCCATAGGCTACAATTCAATATCATGATTCCTCCCAAGCACTAACATGATCTAAGCATACTGGTCCCAAGGCAGACCCAGATAATCATTAACCATTCAAAAATTTCCTTCTTGGTTATTTGCCTTCAACTTAGACGAAACATTTAACCAGAATAGATGTGCCACTTCCCACCATTGTAGTGTACTGTGTTTTTTGACCCATCAAAGAGGGGACTCATTCCACCATACATGATCCACTGATTATCGACTGTGAGTCCCTTACTTGAATGAAACACATTATAAAAAATATTAAACTGATGAGATAAAGATGAAAAACTAGTCTAGATTTCTAAATTTGATGCACACCAAGGCATAAAAGTGATTCTCCTCCACGTCACATTTCAAAAAATCAACTCATTAGGCATAAAATCTAAAATAACATTCCATCATGTCAAACACCTGACTTTCCTTAAAACATCATCTTGAACATTAGGAAGATCTATAACCATTATCAATTCCCAGGTCACTCTACTTCAGATATGGATGATGTTACAATTTTAATATCTCACAACTTAAATGAGAACCACATAACATAAACAATTCATTGCACAATTTAACAAGGCAATGGGTAACGTGTATATCAACACATACTACCATGAGATTACATGAAAAAATAATAGTAATTGATACTATCCATATTCTTATAGGTCATATGCATTCTTGTATATGATATCCCACATTGAAGACTAACCCATGATTCACATTACATGTATGAATATAGAATAAGATGATAATATACCTAGTCATCCAACACTGAAAATAATGAAAATAAGGGTCACTTTTCATACTAAGCAGCCAACCATGTGATTTCCATGTCTAGCCTTCTTGAACTGAGCATTTCATATAGGCCACACTCATATAAAGAGTCAGGCAATACATGAACACCCATCTCAAAAAGTGTGTTATTTTAGAAACTAAGAGTCCAATATGGGACTATTACACCTAACAAAATCATATAAGAGAAATTACTCACATGAAACAAGAAATGGGATCTAAAGGTATGAGGGTGATACCAAAAATGGAATATCCCATTATCGAATCTGAAAGTGTTGACCCAAAATGAGGTCATACCAATGAAAGGTCATTAGACTTAGTGGCCTCATATTTAGATTCAGCCTTTGGAAGGAAGAAACCTGTAGAAATTGTCGTGTTCTATTTCAATTAAAAAATCAAGAAGGTTTAGAACTACCCATAAATATGGGTTAAGGATATATAAACCACTTAAGGAACCATTTCTGAGGCCTTAAACTGAAGTCCATTAAATTCACTAACTATGTTATAGTGTGTTTTTAACGAATGACTAATACCCTTCATAAGTAAAAAGTACTAAATAACAAATGCTAAGAAAAATTGGTATGATGTATTAAAATTCCACTATGACCATTAAAATTTTTTGACAACCCAATTTTTATTTTAAATTTTATATCATAAACAAATTTTAAACATCACTCATTTATTACAAGGCCTCACCCAAAAGAACTCAGTAAGATAAAAACGTTAATCCATTTACTATAATGGTAATTTCATGTTATGTACCACCACTTGAGAGAACACATTGAATGTCCATCCTTATATAGAATGAACATATGCCCATGGGGTTAAACACTAAGGCACATCAATCTAAAGAAGACCAAATAGGGTCATGTAATGTAATTTTAAGTTCAAATAAAACAATCCAAACAATATTAAACATTTTTCATTTTAAAATTCTTAATCTTTCATTCCATAAAGAGAATTCCCCAGTGAACATACTTTGGTCTTGTTGTGCATTTATGAAATTTTTTCTTATGGGTCACAATTCCAAAATAATATAGGTAAACCCCTTATAAATTAAACCATTCAATTTAAGGTCACATTAAACAATATTTATTGGATAAACAATTTAAATATATAAATATCGGCTCTTAATAAATGGATTGGTTTTATGGGATAAAACTAGTCAATTTATAAATCTCCCATACACATTTAAAATTAAAGATAGTTCCCATATAACCAAAAATATTTTTTTTAGGATTGAAATATAATTCAACAACCATAAAATTAATACAATATCACTTTAGTGTATAATGTGAATCTATATTTGTTATATTCTATGGAACGTATTACATTACCAACCTTCATGAAAATTAATTTATATGAATATTCATTTACAATTTTACAATTTTATTTTGAAATAATATTATTTCCATAATATTTGGGAAATATTTTTTACATTAAATAAGTTAATTAAAAATGAAAAGGGTATTTTACAAGAATTTATAATGTGATATTTTTAAATTATTTTAATTCAATTGGTCATCCTATGTTAAATATTATTATGATTATATATTATAATGATACCATCATCTTTATTTCTCATAATTATTTATGATCAGTTTAACTTGGGATATATTGTTTTGACACTATTCTCCATTTTAATCTTGATGGTATATAACTATATTTATTGATTAGAGAATTCATTAACATTTAACATTCTAGTATTTCAATATGAATTTTATTTTTATTATGTTTCTCCCATTTCATATGAGTCATGTATTGGAAATAGTAAGTGTTTGGAGTGGCTCGTTATAGACCTCAGATAAATTAGGATGCCTCATGATTCAAACTATCATGGGTATTTTGAAGAGGCCTCACCCATTTATTTATAATTCCTTAGAAATTATCCTTAATGGAATGTTTATAATGTTCAAAATTATTAATTTCCTCATTCTGATAATTTTTTTCAATCTCCATGTTATTATTTTATTATTTATGACATCAATTGATAAGTTTCAATATTATGTGATTATTGATATTCCATTATCTGATCATCAATTATTCCAGCCATATTATAATTCAGGCTCAGGTAATTGATTATATGTCATGTATTTTCAGATATTTACCTTCCCATATGGATTATTAATTAATTATTAATATTATATACCTCTATACACATACCATTACTGGGCATAGGAGCTCTCCATTTTTTTTCCATTCACTAAGATGGTAGGATGTTTTAAATGACTCAAATATGGGGATCTACTAAAGGGAATAATGGTGTAGATAAATAAAAAAATATGTTTTATTTTACACATTCATTTGAAATTTGATATTCATGTATGTATGTAGTTATCCAAGACTAATACATTATTCATTCCATTCGGATGTGATTCCTTATACATTATACCAATACAATTAATTCACCATTGACTCTAGGCTACTAGGCTTGCGGTCTTTACAGTTGGTGTTATAGGAAGTTTAGTAGAAACCATGGGAAGTAGATTTTGGAAATAATATATTAGTAAATATAACTCTTTGATATTCATTGATAATATTCATAGTGAAACCAATATTATGATATCGATGTTGTAAATATATATATATATATATATATATATTCAATTTACGTTAGGTGACTAAATAGTTTCAAAATTAATCATTTTGATTCATAATCCAATATACTATTTTCCATTGTTTAGAAATGGTTCGAAATTGAATGGTTGGATATCCTATTAATGCATGTAATCCAAGAATGGATTTCCATCCTATGAAAGAAAATGAATATGGATCATGACCTACAATTGTATCTGAATAAATTAAAAATAATTTAGGGAAGATGGCATAGTATATGACCAATAACCTGGTTCATATGGATAAACCTATAGGTCCAAAATACTACGTAACAATGTCAAATAACTCTATTTTCTAGTAAGAGACATCATTAAATGGAATTATTATTCCATTTGTATATGATAAATGGATAAGAAACAAAGAGAAGATATTTATTTATTTGATATGTAATTAAATGAAAAAGATTTCTATGGCAGTTTATCATCTCTCAAGGGATTCATATCAATGGTTTTCATTGATTCAAAACACTATGTGTGATGGAGAAATAAAAATCATGAAATAAAATTATTTTACGTAACTTTTCGTGGAAACATGTTTCCATCACAAACAATAAGAAAATATGTAGATACAATTCCAGAATATAATAACAAAGGAAGATGAAAATGTTTCTAATTATAAGGATAACATTACAGGGTCATCAAAGAATTTTTCAAACTATGAAAATTATCTATAGATAAATATTGAACATTTATTTAATAGGTTTAGTCAAATACATTAAAGGGAACAAGTAATATAAAAATTATCATTCTATGAGGATGTAGTATCATGAGGTATAAAGATAGAGAAATAATTCTAAAAATCCTATATATATGAATGAAAATAAATATAAGAATAGGATAACAAAAAAATATTCAAAATAAAATAATGAAATAGGAAAAAATGATGTGTGGAATTCACAAATTTTATGAAATTTTGATGAAAACACCGTATATCATATTTCATATGAATGATATTTTTCTACAAGTGTGGAGAGAAAGGCCACCATGATACGGAATTCATGGGAAAGAAAGAATATTACAATGTTCTATTATGATACTATATGGATGAGTAGCACAATGAAAATTATTTTCCAAGGATTTAATGATATTTTACACTGAAAAGTTTAGTGGATTATCGATAAGCTTATGAGATCAAAATATCTGAGGTTTAATGTTCCTAATGTCATGGATGAAGGTACTTTAATCCTATCTACAAATTTAAATAATGATTTATTTTTTTATATATCTTGAACTTATACAATATCTTCAATGGTTTTCAGGAGAATTAGATACATCATTAGTACCTTAATAATTGAGTAATTGGTTATGATTATATGTGGAATTATCAAAACAAAAGAGTTGTTAGTTATTCTCCATTATGATACATAAATGGGCCCCATTTTCTAATTTGATTATTATAGTATGATTTATTTTAGTATATCATTCATATGATATGAATTTAAAAATATGATGAAAAATGTATTGTAAAGTATAGGAAATTGCGATTCGTGATGATAAATTATTATATATATTTTGAGGGGTTAATTCATCATCTGAGTGTAGTTTAGATCCAACCTTAGTAGCTCTTATGAATGATATTCTTAGGGAAGAATAAGGTAAAAAATATTATAGATGGAATAGTTAATATTAAAATTATTCATGTACCTAATTTATAGTAGTGCGTTGATTTATTTCTTCATAAATTACCCAGACATCCACCATAGCAGGAATTTTAGTATTATAATGATTTAATCCCTAATTAATGACCTATACCTAGGACTTCCAATTTAATGGACACTGTGGAATTTGTGGAATTGAAGAAATAACTAGAAGATTTGTGTAATAATGGATTTATATTCCCTAATGTTTTAGCTTGGGGAACCCCAATTTTTTTCATTATGTAGAATGATGGATCTATGAGTTAGTTCCTTGATTATAGGGAAATCAGTGTTATTATGATAAAGAAAATGTATCATCTACGTCTCATTAATGAATTATTCGATCAAATTCACATAGGTCAATATTTTTCAAAGAATGAATGTCATTTTGTGTATCATAAATTTCACATAATGAAGAACGTTATTACTAATAAAACATTTCAAACAAGGAATGGTCATTATGAGTTCACAATAATGCAATTTTTTTTGACTAATAAACCCTTTGTTTTTACGGAACCAATGAATAGAGTATTTAAGTAAGATCATCATAATTATTTTAGTTTTTATTGATCATATATTGATATAATATACAATAATTTATGACCATTAGACTAACATATCTATCATTATTGATATTCATTGAAGAAAAGTGTAATATTTGAAATTTAGAAATTGTGAATTTTGGCTCCAAAAAAATCCTATCCATTGTCATCTTTTCTCCATAGATAGAATCTCATTTGATCGTAAAAATAATTTTTTTTAAAATAATTTCCCACAACAACAAACATAATTAGGGTTTATTGTTTCATATAAATGTAAGGTTACTATCGTTGATTTGTTTAAAAATTTACATGATTTCATAACATGTTTACCATGCATACTCGTAAAGGGGTTATATTCCTATAGACAAATAAATGTGAATATGTTTTTGAATAATTGAAGTGGATATTGACGAATAGTTTAATTCTAACTCTATAATCCTAAAATGATGGATTTGTGATACGTTATGATGCATCGAATAAGGGACCCAATTGAGTCCTTAGGAATAATGATAAACTTATCACCTATGCATCAAGGTAGTTAAATATTCAAGATCAAAACTATCCAACTGAGGATCTATTTTGAGAAACCATTATATTATCCCATATGATATAGAGACTTTATCTCTATGGTGATAAATTTATGATATATACCAATCTCAAGAGTCTCAAATACAAATTTTAATAAAATATCACACCATGAGACAATGGAGATAACTTGATCTACACATGTATTTTGAATTATAAATATCCTTTCACACAGAGAAGGAAAATAAAGTAGAAAATTAATTGAGTCAGAAAGATAATGGATTTTTTACCAAAATGAGGATTTAGATGTATTCTATATTCATGGATTTATAAATTATGGATTTGGGAAATATTATGTTAGCGGAAAAATCATTACATTTTCAAATGAATTATAAAGAAAATTTTCTAGAAAACATAAAATTTTCTCAACCTGATGATGAGAAATTTTAAAATAAAATTAAAGATTTATATGATAGAAAGTTTTCACACTTTTTATATGATGATGTTCTAAAATTTAGAAACATACTATTTTTTCTATCAATAACTGATATAAAGAGTTTATTTTGGATTGATTATCATAAAATTAATATATGTATACACCCTAATATCACGAAGACATAATGATAGTCTAAGGAACATTTTTTTGATAATATAATGCCAGAAATTGCTAATCATATGACATGATGTTTCATTTGTTAACAGGTTAAGGATTATAGACAATGTAATAAAGGATTCATGCAAACCTATCTATTATTATGATGAAATGGGATGGAATCACTATGGTCATTTTCAATGTATTACCATAAAAATCATAGAAATAATGATGAAATTTGGGTTATTGTTGATAAACTCAAAAAATGTATACATCTTACCATTATAAGATAATATTTTCCTCTTGAGAACCTTAAAAGGCTCCATATTAATGAATTGGTAAGACATAATAGCACACCTCTTTCTATTGTGTCTTGTAATGAAAAATGTTTTACATTGAAAATCTAGAAAATTATTTAGAAGGATATTGATTCAGGGATTCATTAGAGCACCGCTTACCGTCACCAAACTGACGGGTAGTCTAAAATGTAAAGACCTAAAAATTCAATGTTATTTTTTTCAATTATATACAAATTTAATGAGTCTGTGAAAATTGACGGCGCTTGATTCTGAGGCCTGGTGTGCTTGAAAAGAATTTCTAAACTTTTTTTCGGGTACGTTCAATAAATGTGCGAGCATGTTTTTATAACTTTTGAACCGGTGCTCGAAATTGAAATCTGAAGACACCGTTGAACTCGCAACGCCGATATTCTCTTTAGGATTCCTTCACCTCGACCTAAGTAGGTCGAGGGTGGAAGTTATATTTTCACATTTTTGTGGAAATAAAAATAAATTAAAAGAAAAACTTTTATTTTATTTAAAACCTCCCACCTGGATGTACAGTAGTGGGGACCACTCAAGGAAGACCCCAAGTTAGATTAATGGTTGTGGGGACCACCTGAACCCCTATTTAATATGGGGAAGCCCCTTGGAATCCAATCATTTAATTGTGCCAATGTAGTGCAATTAATTGTGAAATTTCGTTTCACCAACATAAATTAAATGGTGTGACCTTTCAAATACTATGTAAAAGTGTTGTTGGAATTTAGGAAGGTTCATATTAAATGAACCTTCATAAATTCCAGGATCGTTACTTACCTTCCACATCACTTATTTATATAGAGCTTTGGGGGGGAGGAATTAGCACGGCTTCACCAAGCGGCAGAGCTCTGGTAAAGTGCAGCGATGCCCACCACTTGGAGGACGGAGTCAGTTCCAGCAGGTGGGGACGAGCAACCCCGAACCACGAACCGAAGAACGACAATCGAGCGACGTCGTTGGATGCTTTTTTCGGGGCAGACGAATTCTAAAACATCCTCAAACGCTTAATCTCTCCAACAAACTTGATGTAGGGTTTGTTATTTTTTTACCCCTTGCCTCATTCATGACATTATTCATAATTTAAGAATAAACAAGCTGCTTGCTACCACTCGAACACAGAGGACGTGGTCCAAACAATCATGGACCGGCCTCTCCGCAACATTTTGATTTTGATGTGTTCTTCACGATGGAGGAGGACAGCGACCGGTGCCAGAGACTAGCACCGGTGGGACTTGGGAATAGGGGCCCTCACTCTAGTCGGCCGCGTCGAAGGTGGTGGTGCGACCGCACCGCCAGAGAAGGGTCATGACCCATCGACAACGGTGGAGCATGGGCGGCTACCAGCAGCAGTCGGAAATGGGAAGGGGAATCAGTGCAAGTCTGTGCCTCTAGGCAAAGAAGAGCCACGACCTTGTTCCGCGATGGTGAGGGGATGTAAGTCAGCTCACTCCCTGCCACCAGTGGAGGCACGATGAGTGACTGCACCGCGCGGAGGACAATGCCATTCGGCCAGTCGTGAGCCCAGCGGTCGCTGCACCGGTGGTCTCCACCACAAGCAGCCACTGCGGGCCACACCGCGGGCTGCCCCGTGGGTCGAGCCATGCCGGAGGTCTTGGCCAGACCCATGTTGGACCGGGTCGGGCCGGGTTGGTTAGAAAGGGTCGGACCGGACCCAGACCGACTTCGACCACTTTTCATTCTTTTGGCCATTTGATGAGGTACGAGCGACCATCTGATGAACCATTTGCGGCATCAAAAACCATGGATCGATACGGTTCTTTTTTTATACCCCACATGAGTTTTGGATAATGTTGTGGTACGACCTGGTTGGATCGAACACGAATCTAACTGGACCATCGGGACTAAAAGGATAATAACTTACAGACTGAGCATCCGATTGACACACCATCTATTTATTTGAGTCCTGTTTTACATGGTGATCCTTTGGGATATTTTTTTCATGGGACTTCATGGCTATTAGAGTATTCAACACGTGTCTTGAGGAGCGTACTCTCCTGGAATAAAGCGAGCATTTTGCGAGAACCCTGTTTTTGGTTGTAACATGTGAAAAGGATCCTATATGGGTCTGTGCATTGGGATCCTATGTGGTTCGGTGATTTGGGATCCTATGTGGGTTGGTTATTTGGGATCTTTCGTGGGTCTTGGTTTTAGAGTTCCATTTGGATCCGCTCTAGGAATCCACTTGGGACTACTCTAGCATCCTACGTGGGTCTGCTTTTCTAGGATCGTATGTGGGTTTCATTATTATGATCCTATGTGGGTATTCTTCTTAACATAGTAAGATGATTCAGTAGATGCATCTAATTATATTTACTACCATACTTAAGTTATACCTTGTGTGAGATGAGTGTTTACCTTTGTGTTAATCATCTGTGTGATGTACCTTTGTGGTACTTACCTTCGTGGTGATACATTTGTGGTATTCTTCTCTGTGGTGTTACCTATATGGTACATACCTTTGTGGTAATCTTCTATGTGGCGTACCTTTGTGGTACTTACCTTCGTGGTGAAACCGTTGTGGTATTCATCTATGTGGCGTTACCTTGGTAGTACATAACTTTGTGGTGTTACCTTCGTGGTATTCTTTCCTTTGTGGAACAGTTGTACTTTGGCTAAGGATTTGGGCCTTGAGTTTCTTCATGAGAGAGATGGGTATACATGATAACTTAGGTATATGTATCGGAATATACCTAAGTTGGGTTGTCTGTTTTATTCATTCTTTTTGGTATATCCTTTGTGGATTTAGTTAGACCTTTTAGGGTCTCGGGGTCCGTATTGAGTATCGTTATACTCACCCCTACAGGAGCTACTCCTGCACCTTATTGTGTTGGTTGCAGACGACGAACAAGGCTGAATGAGGATGAGGGTACAAGTACTAGAGGTAGCTCAAAGGTGGACCGTAGATGATGTGTACCGCATAGATGACCGTTCGATATCTCTACCTACCCTTCAGGTAGGATCCTTGGCGGGAGTTCATAGGAGTTGTTCTAGTTTACTTGTACTTTCCAGTTTTCTTGTACATTATAGTTGGGCTTGTATATTGGACCCTTTTACTTACTGTAAACACTCTTTTTACTATTCAGTTTAAGCATGTTCGTATCTTTTTGTGTGGTTGGTTGCATGAGATTATAGGTTATAAAGGCAATGCATTCCCGGTTTTATGGAATATGCCTTTCAGTGCTAGTCGCTAACCCCTAGCCTATGGAAGCCAGGCTTCGGGTAGTCACGGAACGGGCCCCAGATGACGTGTCATGAAAAATTGGTATCATATGAGTCAGTTATACCATATAAAATTGGACCCTGATCTTTTAATTTAAATAGTGTTAAATGTTATGAGTGTGGTTATCAGTCTAGGGAATCTAATGTTTGTGCGGCGACCAACCTATCCATACACCAGAACCATGACATCTGATTTCTGACATAGTACACAAAAACACTGATTGTGTTTGTGATTAGAAAAGTTTTATCTGTGAAATTTGAGTCATCTCACCAGGTATAACTTACTGAATGGGATGCACCTGTTTCTTGTCAGGATTCCTCTACGCAGACAGCCAGCTAGGGTTCCAAGAATTATACGTGATGATAGTCCACCGGGTTATGAGGCCTCGGTGCAGGGCCCTTTATCAGTAAGGGCACTAGAGGTACCATGGCCCATTGGGACACTGATGTAACTATCCATAGTGGTAGAAGGTGCACACCGCATGAGCGTGTTACATGAGATCCAACACCTGAAGCCAACCAGGTTCAGGGGAGAGATGGACAGACAGGCAGCTGAGAATTGGCTGGAGGTCGTGGTGAGAGTCTTCTGACTAGTAGGGACACCAGCTAATTTCATGGTGATCCTTGCCCACAGTCTTCATCATTCATTAGTAGAAATATGGTGGTTCTTGATGCTCCAGGTTCACGATGAAGTGACACTTCTCTGTACAGACATTGAGTTCCTGTTTCAGTTAATGTTTTTCCCTGTGACCCTTCATGCAGTGCACATTCAGAATCATCTTCATCTGCAGTACGACATCATGACTGTGGCTGAGTACTCAGTGATGTTCACCAACCTATCATGCTAATCCACTGATATAGTTTGGGACCCATTCTTTAGTGCCCAGACCTTTGAGAAGGGACTCAGGTGGGAGACCAGGGCTACGATGATTTCTCTCAACATCTCGACATAGGAGGGGGTGTTAGAGAGAGCCCTCTTAGTGGAGTGTTTTCTTGTTGAGCAGTCCCCAGCAGCGAGACCCACCATCGGGTGTCACATAGCGCATCCTTCTACATCCGGAAATAGAATTATGTCACATAGGTCTAATAGGACTAGTCCTACAGGCGGACAACCGTATGATTCAGGGTCGGTTGTGTGGGGCACCAGAGACAGAGTCAGTCATGCGAGGAGCAGCAGTGTTACACATGTGGAGGGCATAGAAACATGTCTTGAGACTACCCCACCCATCGTTTGGATGATTAGAATATAGTCGAAGGACCACCCAGGCGGAGACAGAGGTTTGACCCAGGAGGTCCGCAGGGAGCTAGAGAACGTGGCAGAGGAGCTGGTCGTGCAGCTGGGAGTGGGAAACGATTCTAGGTGTTCCGCCACCACCACCAGGTGGTCCACCCCAACCACATGGAGCAGGTGTACAAAGTTGAGCTCAGCTTCAGGAAGCTGAGGCCTAGGACCATGTCACTCTGGAGATGATACAAGGTATGATCTGTGTCTACTCCACCTTAGCTGCAGTAC